>JAVTVY010011307.1:0-513068 GCA_036873755.1 Hanleya hanleyi
AAGAAAAACTTGTTTCAGGGCAAAACAGCTTCGCAATATCAAGCAAGTTTGACCTCATGAACATTTGTTCCCAACTGATGTTTTCTGTTTCTGGGATCAGGTCACTTCGTCCACAAACTAACTCGTCCCCAACCAACTTGTCTCCAACTTCAGTCAACTCGTCCCCAACCTTGAGTCAACTCGTCCCCAAATAAAAATCAAATTTTTCAGACAAATTTAACATTTCCTTATGAACTTTACATACATGCTATGTGGAAAACCTGAACTTGTGGATACCATTGGGTACACCGTGAAACAACGAAGGGGAGCCACCACCTACTGGGCTTGCAGTGTAAGGAACAAGAAGACAAACTGTACCACCTCTGTCATCGAGAAAGCTGGGGTCTTCACAGCAGGGAAGAATCCACTTTGTCATCAGTCCCTGCCTGGTTTGTTCACAGCAACCAAAATTGGAAAGAATCCACTTTGTCATCAGTCCCTGCCTGGTTTGTTCACAGCAACCAAAATTGGAAAGGAGGTGAGTTCATTGATTTTCATCATAATTTCTAGTAATTTTCAGCCCACCATCTGGTTCAAATCACTTTTCGTCCGTGGTCCATCGTCCGTCCGTCGTCCGTAAACAATTCTTGTTACCGCGATTTCTCAGGAACTACTGCATGGATCTTTTTCAAATTTGGTACACAGATTCCCCTTTGGGTCTAGTTGTGCAAGAAACCTTTTCTGGTCCGATTCGAAAATCCAATATGGCCACCAGGCAGCCATCTTGGATTTCCCCATGAAACCTTGTTACCGCGATTTCTCAGGAACTACTGCATGGATCTTTTTCAAATTTGGTACACAGGTTCCGCTTGGGGTCTAGTTGTGCAAGAAACCTTTTCATGTCCAATTCGCAAATCCAATATGGCCACCAGGCAGCCATCTTGGATTTCCCCATGAAACCTTGTTACCACGATTTCTCAGCAACTACTTCATGGATCTTTTTCAAATTTGGTACAAAGCTTCCCCTTGGGGTCTAGTTGTGGGAGAAACCTTTTCTGGTCCGATTTGAAAATCCAATATGGCCACCAGGCAGCCATCTTGGATTTTCCCATGAAACCTTGTTATCGCGTTTTCTCAGGAACTACTGCATGGATCTTTCTCAAATCTGGTACACAGGTCCCACATGGGGTCTAGTTGAGCAAGATACCTTTTCTGGTCCGATTCGAAAATCCAATATGGCCACCAGGCAGCCATCTTGGATTTCCCCATGAAACCTAGTTATGGCGATTTCTCAGGAACTACTGCATGGATCTTTATCAAATTTGGTACACAGTTCCCCTTTGGGGTCTAGTTGTGCAAGATGCCTTTTCTGGTCCGATTCAAAAATCCAATATGGCCGCCAGGCAGCCATCTTGGATTTCCCCATGAAACTTTATCATCGTTTCTCAGGAAGTACTGCATGGATCTTTCTCAAATTTGGTACAAAGGTTCACCTTATGATCTAGTTGTGCAAGATACCTTTTTCAGTTCAAATTGAAAATCCAATATGGCCACCAGGCGGCCATCTTAGATTTCCCCATGAAACTTTGTTATCGTGATTTCTCAGGAAGTACTGCCTGGATCTTTCTCAAATTTGGTAGACAGGTTGCCCTTGTGGTCCAGTTGTGCAACATACCTTTTCTGGTCCGATTCCAAAATCCAATATGTCCATCAGGCGGCCATCTTGGATTTCCCCATGAAACTTTGTTATTGCGATTTCTCAGGAACTACTGCATGGATCTTTATCAAATTTGGTACACAGGTTCCCCTTGTCGCCTAGTTGTGCAAGATACCTTTTCTGGTCCGATTCGAAAATCCAATATGGCCACCAGGCGCCCATCTTGGATTTCCCAATGAAACTTTGTTATCGTGATTTCTCAAGTACTGCATGGATCTTCCTCAAATTTGGTACACAGATTCCCCTTGTGGCCCAGTTGTGCATTGCAGCAAGATACCTTTTTTTGGTCCGATTCGAAAATCCAATATGGCTGCCAGGTGGCCATCTTGAATTTCCCCTTGAAACATTGTTATCGTGAATTCTCAGGAAATATTTCATGGATCTTTCTGAAATTTGGTATACAGGTCCCACATAGGGCCTAGTTGGGCAAGATACCCTACTTGGTCCGATTCGAAAATCCAATTAATACGGTATTCCGGAGTTGTGACGTTGCATCACAAGAGTCAGCGGATCAAACGGTGGGGCATATTCTATATATTGACTATAGAGAATATCCATCTCTTCACCTTCCATATCAAGGAGTTCAAATAATTCGGAATTAAAATGTATTTCAAATTTTAAATCAGATTTCTTTAGTCCATGCAGTTGCAAGTGAACCATGTGAACTGCCCCACCCTTTTGTCTGCCGGCGGGTCAGCTACATGAAGGGACCACACTCTTGTGACACAATGTCACAACTCAACAACTGTAAACTACTGCATGTTTCGATCCAAGAGAAATAATCAGGATTTAGACACTTTCAAATTCGAAGTTTCAACATTACTGCGCGGGCCGGATCCCTTCAGTATTAAGTATTGTACCATCTTACTATTTTCGAGCATGGTATCTTAAAAGAGATATCTCAAACTAGTCCAGTAATCAGAACAGTATTAGCATTCGTTCCTAATTATAAAATCTTAAGTATGCCAAAGTGTCAAAGAGATTTTTCTTCGCTTCCAGTACCCTTCGATGATACGTGCAAAAAAAAAAAATAAAAAAAAATACTACAAAACGAAGACGAAGGATCCTCCGTACATGTACATTCACTTTCAGACTAACTTTGCTCATTTCTCTTGTACTATAACAACCGACATAAGTACAGTTTCTAGAAATCTTGAAACTTAGAAAGATTATATCTTGGTGTTTTCCAGTGTCCCTTTTTCGATCTTTTTCGCTCAGATTCGAAATTCTGTAAACAAAATTACAACTCAATCGTCTTAGTAAGTAACAATGGACAAAAAGATCCTCTTGTCATTAGCTTACAATTATCAGACAATGGTGGGCGCCAAGATCCTTCAGGATCTCTCGTTTTTATTAAAATTTGTTTGGTTAATGATTGGTTAAACATTTTCTTAACCTTTTATTTTATTCCACTTCCATAAATACATAATTTTTCCCCTTTACAGATCAAGAAGCAAGCCATAGCAAATGTGTTTCAGTCAGCTGCCGTCATCGTGGAAGAAGTGATCTCGGAGCACTGAAACCTAGACGCTCCCAGTCCATGACTGACCAATCCGATTAACCTTGCAAGGAAAGCCAACCGAGCAAGACAACTTCTGCGCCCCGTCGATCCAACCGATCTGGAATTTGAGGTAAATATACCAACACTAGGTATTATTTTTAGAATAATTTCTAAATTGAATATTACACTCTTGCTGGGCTGATCATTGAATTATTCATTTTAAATATAGAACTTTGAAACTTATTGTTCTGTTTATTTTCTTGCAGATTGCAGAGGATTTCATCCCTCCGGATTTCCTGCGACGAGACATTCGTGTCGGAGGATATAGACACCTTCTCTTTGCCACTTCCGACCAGCTGCAAACTGCTTGAACGCTCCAAGATTTGGTATCTTGATGCTACATTCAAGGTCGTCAAGGAGCCATTCAAGCAGTTGTTCTCCGTCCATGCCTTTGTCAAGTTGCCCAATAGGGACATGAAGCAGGTGCCGCTGGCATTTTGCTTCATGTCAAGAAAACGGCGCCGTGATTATAAGAAGGTAACATTGCGGTACATTCAATACTCTTTAAGGAATTAAAAATTAGAAATAGGAATAACTTTCATTTCTTCTTGTTTTTTCAAATTCAAATTTTTTAACTAATATTTTAATTTAATTTGGAAAAAAATCAATATCGCTATTTCTTTACACCCATATTCTTGTTTTATTTTATTTTAGGTGTTCAAGTGTCTCAAGGAAAACCTGTCCAATCCAGATCATATCAGTCTTAAGTCAGCTGTCGCAGACTTCGAGGCTGGTATCTGGAAGGGTTTTCGAGACGTCTTTCCCACTTCCCAAATCCGCGGATGCGCATTTCACTGGATCCAGGCCATTTTCCGGAAGGTGCAAAAGTTGGGTCTGGAGACTGCCCACCGACAACAAGATGCTACCTTCAAGTTCATCCGAAAGCTTCTGGCTCTCCCATTCCATCCCGCCGAACACATCGTGCCATCCTTCCAACAGCTGTTATAGTTCGCCAAAACACCCGATCTACTCACTCTGATGGAATACGTTCAGGCCACATGGCCACTCGGTCTGGTCCATCCGAAGCTGGTCTGTTCTTGGTCTGTCTCGTCAGATGTCGGAGGGGAAATTGAAGCGAGTCCAACGCAAGTCCTTTCGTGACCTCCAGGGGAAAATTGTCAAGTTGTGGGAAGAGTACAGGGAGAGATCCAGAACTGCATTACAGCTTCTTCGAGGCGTTGATGAATTGAACAGCCCAACCAGCTAGTAAATTCAAACGGACTACTGACATTTTTCTTATTTGCGAACATGTAATTAATATGAACGTGTGGGAAAGGGGCTAGCTAATAATAAACATACGGACCATATATATGTGTATCCCAGTTTAATGTGCTCTTTATAAGTGCTATATATCTGTACATTTATATCAAAACGACATTGCCATCAAACCTTGACCCTACATTCAATCATGGAGCCTACAAGATCTCTTGTAGGCTCCATGATTCAATAGAAATCTGTATTATAACTGTTATAAATTGTCTGGACTCCTGCATAATTGTCAGACTATGGAATTTGAATTTCTCTTTTTATGCATTTGCCGCTCGGCTGGGAGGCTTCTTTTACGTTAAAATGTTTTATCTGCTCTTAGTATGTGTGAATGTCATACGAGATAATCAATTTCATGCTGTTGAGTGTTGTTGAGCAATGAACGGCAGCGAATTTGGACCGCGAATTTTGTAATTTGTTGTTGTTGTAAATTCACATGTTGACTTTCAGAGTCCTGCAATGTCACACCTTTTATGGGATTCCTCTGTTGATTATGCCTGCGACAGACAACATTTTCTATCAAATCTGACAGTCAATCTTTCCTTGAGAAAACTAAATTTTCAGCTTTGCCCAGACGTCGTCCTTCTGACGCACGTTCACATGCAATCTTCACATGTCGGCATTTTCTCCTGGAAGTTCAGTGTCGCCTCAGAGAGTTATCTACCTTGATGTGATCTTCCAACTAGAGTTATCGAACTTGATGTGCTTTGGGGACAATGAATTTAGAGAAATGTTGAAAGACAGCAATATAGTTGTAATAACTGAAGTCAAAACAGATGACAGTGCCAATCTGATGATAGGAGATAAGTTTCAAAAATTAGGTTATAATTGTAACGTGTGCCGGGTCGGTCAATAAACGGGACGCAGCTGAGCTAGGTCTCGTTAAATGGTAGCGTACAAGCTGTCAGGCCGCTGTCCCTGCTGACACTAGTCCTTGCCAACTAGAGATTCACTTCGACCTGTCACCTTGTCTGGATCGAGAAAGTAGGAGAGCGTAGAGACAACCAAGGCAGATATAGGGTCAAATAATATGCAGTTATATTCAATTAAATGTACAGGATGATCGCGATTCAAAGATGTAAATATGTACAGTGTTAATATAAAGTGCCGTGTAAAGGGCGGCCTGGCTGCTGGCCCTTTCCACACGGTAGGTAATCGTAGGGGCGGCCTGGCTGCTGGCCCCTGTCTGGCTATGGAATGTCGTTGGAGCGAGGCTATGGATATAGCGGCTCTCCTCCCTCTAAGGTGGGTATCCCTAGAAAGCGTCGTGGCTTTCCACCGTGGATACGATCGTCCTCCCCTTATAGGTGCGTATGGTTCCGGAGATCGCTTCGTCTTCCCACCGTGGATACGTCTGCTTCTCCTTGTATTCCACTCTACAGGTAGATTCGTCTTCCCACCGTGGATACGTCTGCTTCTCCTTGTATTCAACTCTACAGGTAGGTTCGTCTTCCCACCGTGGATACGTCTGCTTCTCCTTAGTCGTAACCTGTCCTGCGAGGATGCCTCCGTATCGTCCTCCCTCCAAGGTAAGCACCAGTGCCCTGTCACCCGTCTCACCGGCGAGAACGCTCTCAGACAGCGTTATGCCTCTCCGCCGTGAACACTCCGGTGTCTGTGTAAGGTAACCTGGCTTGTGAGGGTGACTTCTTCCTCCAACCCTCAGGCACGGTAGATCGTGATTCCCTCTGTCTTCTGGTCCGTAGGTACCTCCCCTGTATCAGCAGCCCGGTTCCATGATCCCTGGAAAATCACCGGTCGTCCGAACACAGCCCGCGTTTACCGGCAATACCGCTGCTATACGAATCCGAGGTCTGCTCCCGTCCAGCGCAAGGCTTGCCCGACCGTCCACCGATCACACCCTTGGTCTCCGAGTATAACCCCGTCTTACCGTACCAGTAGGTTGGATGATCCTTACCTTTCAGTCCTGGGTGAAGAAGTGAGGTTTTCGCTTGATGCAGTCACTTTTATTCCCATCAGGCCAACGATCACGTGTCGACGTGTCGCCCGTATGACAAGCCACATTTTCCCGCAGCGCCATCTCTACTGTCCAGTCAAAGATAACTCACTTCAATGTACAAGTTAGGAACGATAACTCCAATCGTTATCAGCAAGCAGGCGTTGGGGGAATTCCCGACTTCTAGTTTCACTTTCGTTACTGCAGATCATATCGCCGTAGATTGTTTACACAGTTTCTCTGTTCAACGGGAACATTATGCAGTAATCTCCGCTGATATCACAGACCAAGAATGGACACAAATACGGGACGGTAAGTTCATTCAGTTATACCCCCGTTGTATGTCCGTATTTTATGCTGAGCGTTGTGGCTTCATGTAGACCCCTATTTCCGTCACTTCCGGGTTAGCGTACACACTTTGCTTCAGACTTGCACTCCAGTCCGAGCTTGTGTTTAGTCCTGATTTAACGTTTAGGGGATACCAATATTCGTTACACCACCCACGCCTTCGAAATATCGGCGCCCTCGCCGATGCTTGGCCACGCTGGTTGTAGTACTTGATTGGACTTGATTGGTGGGCTATGTACAGTAAATCATCAAAGAGAAATCGGTGTGTCGGACCTTCGGAGTTCACATATATATAGCATGCCTGCATGTCAGGACATAGTTCCGAAATCGACTAGGTCTTCGAGTTTCTCGGCCACACCTAGTTCGGGTAGGTTCCCTGCGTTCATTCTCCTCCTCGGAGCTGGCTAAAGGTGGGCCAGTCACACGTGAATCAGCAACACGTCCGGGGGCCCTTGGTGCGCTGCTCGGGTTCGTCCGCACGGAGGGGTAATCTACGGGATAAGGGAAAATGCCTCTCTGCCGGTCTTCAGGCTCCGTCTCAACCTCGTCATCGGCGTCATCCCCGGATTCTTCGCTGCTTTCCCCAGCAGACGTCCGTGGATGGCAAGGTTTAAGACGGTCATGGTGAACCACCTGTATACGTCCGTCCTCACCCTGGATACGGTACGTCACATCAGATATGGCTTCCTTCACCGCGAAGGGACCCAGCCATCGATCCCTCAGCTTCGGGTTCTCCCCTCGTCGTTTGACCGAGGTGTGCAAGTAAACCAAGTCGCCGGGAGAATAGGTGTTTTGGTTAGCCCGGGTATTATATATCTTCTTCTGTCTTCTCAGATTCCTACCGGTGGTCTCCCTGGCCCTCTGATGCAGTTCGACCAGCTCATCCCGTAGATTCTCCACCCAGGCAACAGGTTCACTCTTTTCCGTTGGCGATGCCCCGATCGTCAAGTGAGAAGGCAAGGTTACCTCCCTTCCGAACATCATCATGTTTGGTGACAGTCCTGTTGTTTCATGGGCCGTGGACCGGTACGCCAGAAGTACCAGAGGTATGTGCAGGTCCCAATCCCCGGGGTGTCGATCAACACTAGCGTGTAACATCTGTGCCAATGTGCGATTAAATCTTTCAATCATCCCGTTGGACTGGGGGTGGTAAGCGGTTGTCCTCGTTTTGCGCATACCCAGAATCCTGCACATTCCGCTAAATAGATGGCTTTCAAATTGGCGACCCTGGTCCGAGTGGATGAAGGTAGGAACGCCGAACCTGGATACAAAATGGTCCACTAATGCTTGTGCCACTGTCGAGGCCTCCTGGTTGGGTAAAGCCACTGCTTCGACCCAGCGAGTAAAGTAGTCCCCTATCACCAGAATATAAGCATTCCCGCTGTCCGTCCTCGGTATCGGTCCAAGTAGGTCCACGGCTATCCGTTCCCCGGGACTTCCCGTCGCCTGTCCTCGGTGTGGTCCTCTGGGTTTCTTGCCCGTGCCCTTGCGTCGGCTGCACACCTCACAACTTCTGCACCAGGGTCTCACATCTGTTTGAAGATGCGGCCAGGTATAGGCCTGCCGGATCTTCGATATCGTCTTCATCACGCCAAGATGTCCCCCAGTGGGTTTGTCGTGGCACTCAGTCATGACTCTTCGTCTCAGGATTCGAGGAACAACCCACAATGGACGAATAGTCTTCCCTTGAGTGTCAACCCATCTTCTCACGAGTACCCCATCCTGGACTTCCAACAGTTTGTACATACCCCAAAGGCATTTGGTGATGGTGCTGTGTGCGCTGATATTTCCCCACGCTGGACGTGCTCCTTGAGCAATCCATCCAAAGACTGGTCCGAGGTCGGGATCGTCTGCCTGAGCCCTAGCAAAGTCTTCCCGTGACGCCCTCAATCCAATCAATCGTGCAGTCTGATCAACTCTGGGGGTCCCCGTATCTCCACACTGTTTACATGGTCTCCTACTCAGGGCATCCGCGTTTCCGTGCTTCTTTCCTGGCCGGTGTTCTATCGTGAAGGTGTAGAGGGACAGGGCTTGAATCCATCGCGCCAGCTGGCCTTCGGGTTCCTTGAAATTCATGAGCCAACGCAGAGAGGCATGGTCCGTACGTAGCAGGAACGGTTTACCGTACAGGTAATGACGGAAATATTTTACGAAGTAAACCACTGCCAAAAGCTCTCGACGAGTTACGCAGTATGACCGTTCGGACTTTGACAGGACTCGACTGCCGTAGGCCACTACTCGTTCCTGCCCGTTGATTCTTTGAGAGAGCACAGCCCCGATTCCGAAGTTACTGGCGTCGGTATCGATGATGAAGGCCTCCTTCCAGTCTGTCATGGCCAAGACCGGTGACGTCGTCAGTTTCTGTTTGAGAGTATCGAAAGCGTTTTGGGCCACTTCGTCCCACACGAAGATCTTCTTCTTCTCAGTAAGCTGATGTAATGAGGCGGCGATGGTAGCAAAGTCACGGATGAACCTCCGGTAGTAACTACAGAGGCCCAGGAAGCTGCGGACTTCTGTCTGTGTCACGGGGACCGGCCATTCTTGAACAGATCGAATCTTGTCAGGGTCCGTCCGGACTCCTTCCTCAGAGACGATGTGTCCTAGGTACAACGCCTCCCGAGTACCTATGGTACACTTAGATGGTTTTAGCTTTAGACCGTGCTGGTGTAGCCTAACGAAGACGTCTTCCAATCTTTGCATCATCTGTTCAAACGTGTGACCGAAGATGATCACGTCGTCTAGGTAAATTAGGCAGGTCTCATAGTTGAGCCCGGCTAGGACGGCTTCCATCAGACGCTCGAATGTCCCTGGAGCATTACACAGTCCAAAGGGCATAACCTGGAATTGGTATAGCCCCTTCCTCGTAGCGAATGCGGTCTTGCTCTTATCCTCGAGTGCAATGCCAACCTGCCAGTAACCAGCCATGAGATCCAAAGTGCTCCACCAACTGGACCCGGACATATGGTCTAGCAGATCATTTATCCGTGGCAGAGGGTAGGCGTCCTTCTCCGTGACTTGATTCAAGGCCCTATAGTCCACGCAGAATCGCATCTTCCCGTCCTTCTTTCGTACCAATACCACAGGCGCAGACCATGGACCTGTGGCTGGCTCTATCACTCCCCTTTCCAGCATCTGGTCCACCTGGTTGTCTATTTCCTGCCTGGCGTGTATTGGGGGCCGTCGAGGTGGTATGCGGATTGGAGGCGCATTACCCGTCTTGATGTGATGTTCAACCAGGCTGGTGTGCCCCATATCGCTGTCATCCTTCGCAAATAGGGTTGAGTACTTCGTGACTAATTCTTCCACTTTAAAGGCCTGTTGGTTCGTCAACCTGTTGCTGGACTCCTTAACCAGTCCTTTCAGATGTTCTGGGCATCCTGCTGATGGTATCTTCTTTGGTACCCTTCTCTGTTTGGAATATGTTCCCGCATTGCTCGTTCTGGACACGACCTCAGCTGCATCTATTCTCGAGATGTTGCCACATAATGTGCCAGCCTTTATTACTGTAGGTTCGCTAGATAGATTAAGAAATCTCACAGGCACATCTCCGTCAGAGTTCACCTGGGACAGCGTCCTCGCCATGATCGCCCCTGTCCGTTGTGTAAATTCTGGTTCGTTCTCTGTCATGCCGACTTCCCCTCCTAGTGCTCCTTGGGCCTTGACAGTAGTGATCATCTGGGTACCTGGGGGTATGGTAAAGGTTTCCGTAACAGACACCCGATGACAACCCGGAAATCCCACTACCTCACATTGAATGAATCTTCCCCCGATCCTCAGGCGGTGACTTACGGCGTCGATCACGCAGTGGTGTTTCGTTAAAAAGTCGTACCCCAATAAGGCATCAACCGTGAGGGTTCCAACCACCATCTTCTGCTTACGCATTACCCCTCCAATCGTTAGCTTGAATTCACCCTCGCCTTCGAGGTCCATGTCCGTTCCATCAGCCATACGAAGGCAGGGGAAGGAAGGTTCACTCAGTGGTGGCTTCCTGCCGGGTTCCAGTTGATCGTAGACATCTTTGTTAAGAATGCAGACAGAGGCTCCTGTATCCAGGCAGCATGACATCATGGTTGGTCCAATACGTACCGGAAGATAAAGTCCAGCCTCCCCTGGGGAATTTGCCTTCTGTATCGCCGAAGGGCCTTTGGGATTATAAGGTGGTTTTTGTAGCCGCGGGCAGGACCGTTTAAAATGGTCCTCGCCGCCGCACTCCCAGCAACACCTTGGTCGTTCCCCGGTCTCGCGCTGTCGTTGATATGGTCTTCCTGGTCGTCGTGGTTGTAGAGATTGGGGCTTAACTTTGGTGATCTGGTCTACCAATTCCTTGAACTCCCGTCTCAGTTCTGCCATCTCCGGGGAAAATTCGTCTTCTCCGATACTAGCCTTCTCTTCCTCTCCCTTCCCGGTACTTTTTGCCGTATGAGTGCCCCTCCGTCGCTGTGCTGCCCGGTACGCTTCTACTTCTACCGCTGTATGTACCGCAGCATCCAGTGACTTGGGATGAGACTGCCAAACTTGGAACCTTAGGTCATCACCCACTGCCTCTAAGAACTGGTCCTTAGCCAATGTATCTTGGACGTCATCACCAGCGTCGGGGTAGGCGAGCTGAACGAGGCGGGTAATGTTGGAGCCGAGCTCGGGCAGTCCTTCATCCTTTTGTCGAAACCTTGCCTTCAGTTGTGATTTGTACAAATCCGTCTGGTTGGGGGGTGCGAACCGGCGTTCTAGAGCGGATACCAGACTTGCATACTCGACCTCTCCTGGTTTGGACTTCAATGCCGCGAGGACCTGCTGGGCCGCTCCCCGTAATGATACGGCTAAGTACTGTCCTCTCTCTGGATCTCCCCATCGATTCAAAGCAGCACAATGGTTAAAGTGTACGAGGTAGTCTCTCCATGGGCCGGAACCATCGAACGTAGACACTTTCACCAGAGCTTTCGACGATTTTTCTCTTGCCACGGTTTCCATGGGAGCTGGTGGTTTCCCGTCTGCGCATCCTAACGCTGGATCTCCCTCCTGTTTCGGTTCCTGGTGATCCGTCGTCCTACCAGCGGAACTTTCTTCGCCTTGTCCCGTCTTCGGTGAGACCTGTTGTTGACCAAACAGACCAATGACTGTTTTCAGGCAATCCTGCATTTCCCTGGTTGCCGCGACGAGGCCCTGGATAGTTTCGTCCATCTTCCCCATGCCACTCATCCAGGGGGACATTTCCTCCTCAGTAGGTGTCGAATTGGTTCGAGTTGCTCCTTGGCTTGGTTGATTCCTCCGAAGCCGGATACCAGTCGGGTTATCGTCTTCTTCTTCACCGTATGTGAGCCGACTTACTGGCGCCTGGGCTGCTAGTGAAGTATTGCTCGCCGGGGTGACTGGTGCCCATAGTCCGGTGTCTCCTCCGCTTTCGTCGTTGATCACCAAGGCTCGGCCTTCTGGTCTCATAGTCCTTTCCTCGAGGTCAGTCCCCACAGGAATAGTCCAGAAATCGAATGACGGACCGTCTTCCCAACGTATCCGTGATCCTGCTGCCGTCGGAGACTGTTGTTCACCGAAATCGATTAAGGCCGCTGTATCCCCATCTCTGACCCTAGTAGTCAGGCCCGATTGGTCGGGTGTAGACTCCGCCTCCGGCCTTCCCCGGGCAAGTTGTCTTTCCATCTTCACTCTCCTGTGAATCTCGGATGTTGGCAAATCCCACCGCTGCCACCACTTTTGTGTAACGTGTGCCGGGTCGGTCAATAAACGGGACGCAGCTGAGCTAGGTCTCGTTAAATGGTAGCGTACAAGCTGTCAGGCCGCTGTCCCTGCTGACACTAGTCCTTGCCAACTAGAGATTCACTTCGACCTGTCACCTTGTCTGGATCGAGAAAGTAGGAGAGCGTAGAGACAACCAAGGCAGATATAGGGTCAAATAATATGCAGTTATATTCAATTAAATGTACAGGATGATCGCGATTCAAAGATGTAAATATGTACAGTGTTAATATAAAGTGCCGTGTAAAGGGCGGCCTGGCTGCTGGCCCTTTCCACACGGTAGGTAATCGTAGGGGCGGCCTGGCTGCTGGCCCCTGTCTGGCTATGGAATGTCGTTGGAGCGAGGCTATGGATATAGCGGCTCTCCTCCCTCTAAGGTGGGTATCCCTAGAAAGCGTCGTGGCTTTCCACCGTGGATACGATCGTCCTCCCCTTATAGGTGCGTATGGTTCCGGAGATCGCTTCGTCTTCCCACCGTGGATACGTCTGCTTCTCCTTGTATTCCACTCTACAGGTAGATTCGTCTTCCCACCGTGGATACGTCTGCTTCTCCTTGTATTCAACTCTACAGGTAGGTTCGTCTTCCCACCGTGGATACGTCTGCTTCTCCTTAGTCGTAACCTGTCCTGCGAGGATGCCTCCGTATCGTCCTCCCTCCAAGGTAAGCACCAGTGCCCTGTCACCCGTCTCACCGGCGAGAACGCTCTCAGACAGCGTTATGCCTCTCCGCCGTGAACACTCCGGTGTCTGTGTAAGGTAACCTGGCTTGTGAGGGTGACTTCTTCCTCCAACCCTCAGGCACGGTAGATCGTGATTCCCTCTGTCTTCTGGTCCGTAGGTACCTCCCCTGTATCAGCAGCCCGGTTCCATGATCCCTGGAAAATCACCGGTCGTCCGAACGCAGCCCGCGTTTACCGGCAATACCGCTGCTATACGAATCCGAGGTCTGCTCCCGTCCAGCGCAAGGCTTGCCCGACCGTCCACCGATCACACCCTTGGTCTCCGAGTATAACCCCGTCTTACCGTACCAGTAGGTTGGATGATCCTTACCTTTCAGTCCTGGGTGAAGAAGTGAGGTTTTCGCTTGATGCAGTCACTTTTATTCCCATCAGGCCAACGATCACGTGTCGACGTGTCGCCCGTATGACAAGCCACATTTTCCCGCAGCGCCATCTCTACTGTCCAGTCAAAGATAACTCACTTCAATGTACAAGTTAGGAACGATAACTCCAATCGTTATCAGCAAGCAGGCGTTGGGGGAATTCCCGACTTCTAGTTTCACTTTCGTTACTGCAGATCATATCGCCGTAGATTGTTTACACAGTTTCTCTGTTCAACGGGAACATTATGCAGTAATCTCCGCTGATATCACAGACCAAGAATGGACACAAATACGGGACGGTAAGTTCATTCAGTTATACCCCCGTTGTATGTCCGTATTTTATGCTGAGCGTTGTGGCTTCATGTAGACCCCTATTTCCGTCACTTCCGGGTTAGCGTACACACTTTGCTTCAGACTTGCACTCCAGTCCGAGCTTGTGTTTAGTCCTGATTTAACGTTTAGGGGATACCAATATTCGTTACATAATGTTTACATAAAGAATAAGCAGAAGTTAAGTGTTCTTAAATGTCGTGGTATGATCATCTGTATTAGCAGTGAATTTAAGCAACATGTTAGGCCAATACAAAGTAAATCTAAATATGTTTTATGGTTGGAGATTAGCAAGAACTAATGGTTGGATATATTGGTGGGGGCTGTGTATATCCCACCTGAAGGTACAAAATATTCATCGGTGGATAGTTTTGATCAGATTGAACAGGAATTATTAGAATTCAGTAATGGGGAATATCATGCGTGTTTAGCTGGGTACAGGACACCGTTTCCCCCCCAGTCACTTCCCCCCCAAAAAACCATTTCCCCCCCAAAATTTTGAGTCACTTCCCCCCCCCCCCTATTTTGCCATTTCCCCCCCTAAAAAAAATATGATATTCTATGGTACACATATGCATGGTGACTTTGAGCTGGAACCAGATTATGTCAGCTTTGACGATACTGTGTGAGAGTCATTGAATATGCAGGATTCTATGAGACCATCGTTAGATACCGAATATAATTTGAATGTCTTGGGATTACAGAAACAAAGAAAACCTCCAGATAATTAGAAAATGAACACTTATGAGAGAAGATTATTGCAGTTTTGTAAATTAAATGGCTTGTTTATTTGCAATGGTAGACTACTTCTTAGTTTAGTATATGACTTTAATTTCATGTGAGTGAATTTGATCCTCTATTTTCATCTGGTAAAAAGTGGTAATGATGTACAACAAAGTAGGCATGTCTCTTCTAAATCTAAGATGATATGGGATAATACAAAACGTGATACATGTATAAGCCATTAGTGAGACACTGGTCAATGATCCGATGGAAAAGATCCAAACTATAGATGCCTAATTAGATGAAATTGGCAAGGATTTAGTTGAACTTTTTAGAGATGGCGCTGAAAGATCTTGTCTCATCAGAACCACTAGGCCGAGGGCAGATAATGAGAAACACAGGCGTGAGAAAGAAAGGTTTAACAACGACTGCCAAAGTGCTAGAAAGGTTTATAATCGAGCACGTAGTCGGCATTTTCTCTGGGAAGGTCAGTGTCACCTTCTCACAGAGTTATCGACCTTGATGTGATCTGCCAACTAGAGTTATCGAACTTGATATGCTCTGGGGATGACGAGAGTTCTCATCCCTAATGTGACAAACAATTGAGAGCTTGACAGCTGAAACTTTGTGACTTTGTAGGCGTGCTCAATGGTTATTTTACGCACGGTTAGTGTGGAAAACTTTTATAAACTTGCCCTAAAATATAAACTTTCCCACATTAACATTAATTTATATTGCAGTTTTTACGAAAAACAAAAACATAAATACAAAATTTAAAAAATCTGATATGGTTAATTTGGACCCTCGTCTCATTACCCACAGTTACCTGAGTAGTGGATAAAGCGAAACTAAATGCCCCTTGACCTCAGAAATTTGCATATGACCTCTGTGACGTCACAGTTGCCATCTCTACACTATGGATGCAAGGGAGACAACTCGGGCATTGGGGGGTTATTGGGGGAGGTGGGGGAGGTGTGCAAGTGTAAGAGCAACTAAAGCCTCATTGACCTGGCCATGTTGTAAAGCAAGATGGCGGCGTGGTTCGGGCATGTTCGGGCATGTTCGGGCAAAAAAAAAGTTCCGGCAAAAAAAAAAAAAAAAAAAAAATGTATTCATGCGCGGTGATGCGGTTTGGCCGTGGTTTTGGCGGTAATTTGGTCTCGGAAAAAAGCTTCCGCGGAGAAAAAGTAGTCCCTAGATAAAATGGTCCGATGGGGTCGAGTGAGGTATCAAAGTGAAGCTTAGGTGAAGGGGCATCTAATGGGTTGGGTGTGGGGTTGACATATCGGCCTTCTGCGCATGCGCGGCGGGCGAAGGGTATGAAAATAGCCTTTTTGGAGCTATGGGAGCCCCTAGTTGACCGATGGGGTCGAGTGAGGTATCAAATTGAAGGTTAGGTGAAGGGGCATCTGATGGGCTGGGCGCGGGGTTGAACTATCGGCATTCTGCGCATGCGCGGAGGCCCAAGGGTATGAAAATAGCCTTTTTGGAGCTAGGAGATTGACTACTGGTCCAGTGGGGTCGAGTGAGGTATCGATGTGAAGCATTCGTGAAGGGGCATCTGATGGGCTGGGTTTGGGGTTGAAATATCGGCATTCTGCGCATGCGCGGTGGCCCAAGGGTATGGAAATAGCGGTTTTGGAGCTAGGGGAGTCCCTAATGGGCCAATGGAGTCGTATGAGGTATCAAAGTGAAGCATTCGTGAAGGGGCATCTGATGGACTGGGCATGGGGTTGAAATATCGGCATTCTGCGCATGCGTGGTGACCCAAGGGTATGGAAATAGACGTTTTGGAGCTAGGGGAGCCCCTAATGGTCCAATGGGGTCGAGTGAGGTATCAAAGTGAAGCATTCGTGAAGGGGCATCTGATGGGCTGGATATGGGGCTGAACTATCGGCATTCTGCGCATGCGCGGTGGCCCAAGGGTATGAAAATAGCCGTGTTGGGAGCTAGGGGAGCCCCTAATGGACCAATGGGGTCGAGTGAGGTATCAAAGTGAAGCTTATGTGAAGGGGCATCTGATGGGCTGGGTGTGGGGTTGAACTATCGGCATTCTGCGCATGCGCGGTGGCCCAAGTGTATGAAAATAGCCGTGTTGGGATGTAGGGGAGCCCCTAATGCACCAATGGGGTCGAGTGAGGTATCTAAGTGAAGCATTCGTGAAGGGGCATCTGATGGGTTGGGTGTGCGGTAGGAATATCATTCTGCGCATGCGCAGATGCAATACGGAGGTCTCGTCCAATCAGAAGCGAGTATTTCAAATCCGTCCCAGAGCTCTCGTCCAATCAGAAGCGAGTATTTTGACCCGGTGCATTATGGGACATATCCAAGATGGCGGCACGTATGTTCAAGATGGCGGTGTCGAAAACTGGCCATTTTGTCGGATGTGGTCACTTAGTGTCGAAAACTGCACCCTGTATGACGTCACTTCCGGGTTTTTCACTAAAAACTACCTCCAAACATAGAAGAGTTCCACATGTTTCCTCTTAGACGTCCGTATGTTCAATCGCCGGTGGGTTTTCCCGCCCCGCCCCCCAGCGCCCCGCAGCGCGAGCGCGCGCGCGCGAGTTCTCCGGAAGTGCGCGTCATCCCCGGCAGTGCGCGCGCGGACGCGGGTCACCTCCAGGTCAGACGGTCCAATGTCCAATGAGACAATGTTGCGGTATCGCTATAGTCAGAGCTTGAGCACAAAAAAGGGGATTCTAGATGAACCTGGCAAAGATGGGCAGTTCCATTTGGACCAATCAGCGGTCGAGAAAAAGAGCCAATCAGCGGTCGAGAAAAAGAACCAATCAGCGATCGAACAATCAGCCAATGGAATTGGGGTATTCACGGTGTGCTTTCGCTGACGTCCGCGCCTACATCTGGGTTCTTGTACACCCGGGTAATGTTTTTCTGGACATGGATGGGTTACCTTTGGCTCCATTCTAGGCCACTGATTGACTAATACGGTGTTCAAAGCCACTTTCATGCATTATGCTCATAGAACTTATAGTCATAATCTATACGTGTTGGACGAGTCTCTTCACTCACCGTATACACGTACCTCAATGAAATGCCCGCTCCAAACCTAGACCAAAGACACGTACTTGGTCTGTAGGCTGATTTCATTGGCTCTCTATTTTTTACTATAGTGCTCTTGCCTTCTAAACTTGATGGGTTACATTTTGACCCCATCCTACACCACTGATTTCAGTTTGACTGAATCTCCACATTGGGCATTGATGCATTAGGAATAAAACACACAAGACAGGGTTTTTTGGTGAGATCTCATTTTTTTTTATTCAGTGAACAACAACAACGTGAGAACAACCACGTGAAAACTCAAGCCCAGAACAAGGGGCTTGTAATTAACTGAAGCCCAGAACAAGGGGCTTGTACATTGAAGCCCAGAACAAGGGGCTTGTAAACTTAAGCCCAGAACAAGGGGCTTGTCATTAACTTAAGCCCAGAACGGGGCTTGTACATTGAAATGATGGGCGGCCCAGTCATAGACGAGTACATCGCGGTCCTCGGCCTGGGGTACTCGTCAAACATCTGTACGATAGTAGATAAGGGTCTTCCCCGGCATCGATGGTACAGGTAAAACAAGCAATATTGTCCGCACACGCCACTGGTCAGGCTTTGCAACGTTTGACTGTTCCAACACCACGTCTCTGTGCCTTGATCCATGAAGTCTGTTAAATCGGGATGGAGGGGTGGCAGGCCGTACGGGTCAAAGTATTCGCCCTGCTCTTCTGTCAAGTACACGGCCACCCAGTGTTCACCGGGTCGATCCATCGGGTCCGTGTTGAGAACGTAAGCAGCCGGATACATACGGTCTAATGGAAACACATCTCGGGCGAACACCCCTTGAAAGACCCTACGTGTCTCTGGGTCATTCTCCAGCACGGTGGTTATCTGCTCTGTATCCATGTTAGGTGGAGAAGTCACACAGGACGTTGCGCGCCTTGTCCACTTGAATGATGTTGTCAAACTCGGCGTAGCAGATCACATTGACGGTGGTCGCCAGGGCTCGTGCAAAGTGGATTTCCAACCGTAAGTTGCCTTGCTTGGCCAGGGCCAGCTGATGGTCGTTCTCTAAGGTGGGGGTCAGATCGAAACAGAACAACGTGTATCCGTTCGCGTAGTCCTCCCGACTGATCATATTCCCTTCGTCCTGGTTGATTTGACCGGTGGCTGTAAACAGGCTCTGATAGGCTCGAATGAAATTCCTCCGCGCAAAGTTCGGGGTTAAAGCCGTGGCTGGCACCTGTTGTCCATCCACATGCAGGGCCACAAAATTGATGCCGAAATGTTTAAAGTCAAACGGATTCTCTGGGTAGGCTCCGCTGAAACTGGTATTTTCCACACAGGCCAGGATCAATCGCTTGGGTAGTTCCCCCAGGAACAGGTTTTCTTTGTTGGCGCCCATATTTCCAGCAGGCACAGAGAACACTTTGGTTTGCACACGTCGGATAGGGTACTGGGCTGGTTTTGTTTCCAAGGCTTTCATGTGTCCCAATTGAACGGCTGGATTCGGTTTCACTTTTCGGACATACAGGACTGCGTCTTGGATGACAATCTTATAGTCCGCTACATGCCCCTCTACGTTAGTGGCCATCAAGGCGAAGGTGGGAGGCGCCCGTATCAGTCGGATTTTGATGGGGATCTTGTTCAAGAGGTACCGGTCTTGCATGAACATGTCTGCATGCAGTCGACCCATCATATCCACCGAGGCACTGTTCGCAGTGAAAGCCTTCCGTTTGTTATATCCCCCATTGTCCGCCGTGTCCATGTGCTCGGCTGTGTCCCTGTAGAATAAAGCGGTTGTCAGCTGAGATTTTTTAGCCTCTCGGCCATACGACAACAGTGTCTCGATGTAGGCTCGATAGGGGTACGTGTTGGTGGAGTCACTGATGAGTTTGTCGCTGAGAAAAATATCCACCTGCTGAAACATCGAGTGCAGCCAGAGATTCGTCGGGCCCACCGTTGCTTGGTCAGCGAGTCTCGTGCCAGCTCCATTGACCACCTTGGCTTTCACATACAAGTAGGTATGGGCTAAATCCACATAGGCCGTATCCGCATTACTGATGGTGAACTCGATGGGCCCGGTTTCGTTGATGCTGGAGAGCGGGAGATGCTCCACCCATAATCCTTGTTCGACACTGGTTTGTGTGGGCGGCACGGTCCACAAATCAAATTCACTGTTGGTGGAGGGGCAGGACTCGGCGTGGATTAAGGCCATGTTTTAAGAAAAGATATCCCGGGTCTTCTTGGATGTGCGTCGTCGCTGGGTCGGTCGTCGACTGGTGCGTGATCTCGGTGGGGCAGCTCTTTTATTCCCTACGGTGCGTTGTGCTTTGGCCACCAAGACGCCTCCCGCTTCTTTGGCCCGTCGTTTCAAGGATTCTTTCGGGGTGCCGTACCCCCCAAGACATCACCGGCCACTTGCAGTCCACTGCGTACCGCTTGTTTGCCGATTGCTTTCACCCCACGCGTCACCAAGGGCAGGAACGTTTTCACAATGCTGCCGAGTATGTTCCCCAGTCCATGTCCTCGTTGCATGCGTGCACCGCTAAAGACCGGAAAGCCACCCCCGGCCTGTTGGGCATAATAGTCGGCATAGCTGCGTGCATCGCACTCGTAAGGTACTTTCATTATGCAAAGTGGGGAGCACGTGCTTGTCGAAAATGAAGTGTCAGCACCACTTTTCCTCGTTCGAATGCCACCGCTCGTCCCGTGTCATCTCTTATATCCACCGTGATCGTGTTGATATCGGTATGTCGTACGGGCAGGTACATGATATGGGTGAAACTGTGGGTGACTTGATCGCCATACGTCTTTTTAATGGGGACCACCCGTAACAGAGGTGTGTTGATATCGCCCACGATGTGGTTGTCCACCACGTCCGAGTAGACGTAGAGTCCGTACATACCCGACTTCATATCCATCGGCATCTCGCCATGGTGTTGGGTGGGACCAGCGAACGTCTGTAGATCGAAACCCAGCATTTGCTGTAGTGTAGGACTGAGTTTCACATTCATGGTATCGGTGACGGTAAGCTGTGCCTTGTCGTTGTGTACGTTGACAACGAAGAACACGTTTCTCTTGAAGCGCAAGGCTATGCGGCGTGCTGCACTATCCGTCACCCCCCGTAGCGCCTCATCACGCATCAGTCTTGACAGCCCACCCATGAACTCTTTGGGGGTATCGTATTGGCCTTCGGGCAGGGTGAGCCGGGTGTTTTCGCCTGCGTAGGTGACCTCGTACCACACTTCATTGGCTCGCACGTTGTACCACGAGTAAGGGTATTGGATATCCACGAGGGCACATTCCCACCGGCCAGGTAAATGTAACGGTTGTGGTAACTGGGTGACGTACTTGGCCACGGTGTTGTCAGGAAACACATCCAGCGAACTGTTACTGGGTAGGGTCAGGTAAAACATGGCGACTGAGCTGTCCTGCTGCTGCTGTTGGTTTTAATAGGTCTTCCAGGCCTTGGGCGGTTGTGTGCGGCGTCGTGTTCGTCGCGGTGACTTGCTACGTGTCACGGCTCTGGAGATGTGGGGTGTCTTGATCAAGGGTGTTTTTTTATAGGCGCGAAAAGAAAGTGCCCGTTGTGGTGGTGTTTTGGGGGGTGACTCCGGTTCCCATTCGGATTCCCAAGGTTGTGGAATCTGTCGTGGTGCACGACTCGGCGATTGCTGGGTTTGCTGCATAAAGGCCCAGCGGTGGGGGTTCCCCACCAATTCCTGTGGTACATGCATGTCTTTCAAGCCTTGAGCGAAGACCTCCCATCCTCGAGGATCGGTGTGCGATCTGCGTTGACGCATCAGATCATTCACTAAATCCGTCATGTGGGTGCCGGGGACCACCTGATTCTGTACCAGGAGTTCGCCTTTATCATTCCAAGTCATGTTAGGATTCTGTTTCATCCGTTGTAATACCAGGCCAGCTTGTTTCTTGAACGAGGCAGGTACACTCTTCAGCACTTCGTCTTCCACCCACTGTGGGGCTGTGGGGGCTACCTCACCCGGCTGTTGGAGCGGTGCTGAGGTCAGCGGTCTGTCACGTGGTGGTGGTGGTGGTGGTGGTGGTGGTGCTGGGGTAGACAGGGTTTTGTATTGGTCCATGAACGTCATGTACCGTTGAAGCGTCTCATTGTACCGTTGTACTTTCTCACTGTCGCTTAACCCCGGTCTCTGTAAGATCTGTTGCATCTCTCCATCGAGGCTGTTTATGGTCTTCACCGTAGGTGGGACAGGGTAGGGTGATTGGAGGTTTTGCAGGAACCGTGGTTCGACGAGGACCATTTTTTTCGTGTGGTTCATTGTCGGCCGAAGAGTCCACCCAATACTGGACCCAACACGGAAGCGGCCAACGGTGCTAAGATGGCCCCGAGAAAGCCGCCTTTCTGTAACACCTTTTTCTTTTGTGTTTGAGGGACCCGCTTGTGGACTAGGGTTCGGAGACCTGTCTTATGCTTGGCCAACTTGGTCTTCTGAGCCGGAGTCAGTGGTACGTTGCCTTTTAACAGGTTGTACCCGATCTCGCACAGACAGCGTACAAGGTCAGGGTCCGCACCGCGTACAATGGTTCGGACTAACTCGGGTGGGGCCGTCTTCAATACACGGAGCGTGGGAGCGTGCTTCCGTACTCGCGCAGACATCCTGTACAACTAATGCTAGAACCCACAACTCTGCCCTTTTTATCCACCTCACAGACAAAGTCAACCCTGCTGTGGTATTCATTCTTTTTATTATTCCCCATCATCAAACACACAAACTCCAGCTGGAGGCGCCACTGTGGGTGTGTTTACATTATTTTTGCATGTACACGTGGTGGGTCTCTCCGGGAAAGATGCCGGCCCGTAGTCGAAGGTGGTCGGGAGTGGCTTGCTTGAGGTCGAACAGCATATACCCGTGCTGAGGGGTTGTGGCATCTTTAAAGGCTTCCAACGCAAACGGTGTGCGGCCGGGAAACATCTGTCTCGCCAGGTGCAGCAGTTGAGTGGTATCTCTCGGGTTTTTGAAGACCACCAGGTAGTGGGCATTTAAGCTGATATTCCGATGTTCTTTGTTTTTACTGAACAGATTCTGCACAATGTAGATGATGCTGAGCCGTCGATGATGGCTGCCTTTGGTAAAGAGTTGGGTGACCCGTGCATCCGTCTCCGCCATGAGATCATCCAGAACCACCAAGGTGTCGGGTTCCAAATCGGCCAGGTTGGGTAGGCCTTCCACGAACGTGATGTGGGGCATTGCTGCATACGCTTCCTGCCATTCTCCGTAACACCACACGACTCGGGCAATGGGTGGAGTGATCATGCTGTCGGCGTGTTGAAGGAGCTTCCTGACGAAGTGCGTTTTGCCGGAGCCCGTCGGTCCTGCGATGACGCAAGTGAAGGGATGTTGCCATCGAGGGTCCATTTTTTATTATTTGGTGATTTGCGCTCGACGGTTAGAAGCCCACCCGCGTTGTTGGGGATCCCACCGGGGATCGTAGCCGCTTGGATACCGTTGTATTGGTAAACGTTGTGATTCACGGGGATCCACTGCAAATATGTTGAGCAACGTATTGGTGGTACTAGGTGTGGGTGATGATGATGAGGTGGAAGCGCTTGTCAGGGATGATGACGGCGGTAGAGGACGTCGTGACGTGGTTGTTGAAGTAGTACGGGGCGTAGTCGTGGTGGATGGCTGGCTGGAGCGGACCAAGGGTAACGGGGTAGTGATGGCTGGAGTAGACGGTGGTAGGGTCGGCAGTGTGGTGGTGGTGGTGACTGGGCTCGATACGACTGGTGCTCTCTGTAGACCGGTTTCGCTGGTGCCTGGTGTTCTCAGTTGGTTAAGTAACGTGCTAACATAGGTTACGTCGTAAAACACACCTGCGTACAACACACTCAGCAGGGTTAGCAATAGCACCCCAAAGCCCACTTGCACTTTGCGCGTTTTGCGAGATGCTGTCTTCAGAGGCAGCTGCTGTTGGTCCATAGCACTGGGGTCGGATGTGGAATGAAGGAGGACGGCAGTGGTGTCTGGCTTTATAGTCGTTTCACCTGGTTGGCCGCGACCCAGGAATTGAAGGAACTGGGCCAACCTTGCCATTTCACGAAATGAAACAGTTTGCCACGTCGACGTTCCGTTTTCAAAATCTGCTCCACCGTGTAGTAGTCTTGCTGTGTTTTTACAACAGGCTGTAATTCCGTATCGTAAAACGTCCCCAGCAACGTTTCCCCTTGGAGATCTTCCAGTTCATAGACTCGCCGCTGTCGGGGTAGGCGCCGTTTAATCAGGAAGTGCTCATCGCTCCAGTTGGGCAAGTAACTTTTCTCGAACTTGCCCTTGACTTTACTGATCCGTACAGGGTCCCCGACCTTGTACACCGCCTTCGTCGTTCGCTGCGATGGCCTGGGGTACAAGACACGCCGGACTTGGGCTTCATTGCGTTGGGTCACGGTAATGGGGGCTCTCTCTATACTTCGATGATAGGCTCGATTGTAACCCCTCACCAGTTTCGGGAGAACATCGATGTACCGCCTTGTATTCTTATAGGTGAAATATTTATACATGCGGCCTTTGAATGTCCTGTTGAACCTCTCCACCACGGAAGCCTTGGTCTCGTTGTACGTATGGAAGAAAAACACCTTCTGTTTCTTGAGAAAGGCTTGGAACGGTCTGTTGAGGAATTCCGTGCCTTCGTCGGTTTGCAAATACAAAGGTTTGCGCCCGGTCTTGAAGATGTCTGTGAACGCCGCTATGAGATTTGCCCCCGTTTTCGTCCGGATGGGTACCACCCACGCATACTTAGATAGGATATCGATGCACGTCAAGATATACCGATTCTCATCGTTGTGTTTGGCAAAGGCGCTCATATCCACCAAATCCGCTTGCCACTGGGCATCTATTCCTCCCACGATGACCCGGTTCCGTAGAAAATGGCGACGGACAGATCGATGTAAGGTATAGGTGTCTTGTCTTCTTAACCAATCTCGGACTTGGGCACGTTGTACCCCCTGGGGTTTGGCCGCTCGATAGAGAGCCGACAATGCACTATAGGCTGCCGGACTGTCGGGACTGTAGTATAAGTTATCCAACACCTTCTCCCAGCGCTTCATGGTGACACAATGATGATGGACCCTGGCTCTATCGTTTATTTATAACGGGTATATCTTGGGCCGGAGTTTCTTTCTGATTTTCTTCGTGGACTTCCACAGTGGCCTTGGTCAATGACCAGTCCAACTCGTCTGATGACCGCTTGATAAGCACTTCATCCACATCCACCACGGCATCTTCCAATGCAGACCATAGATCAGGGTGGAGGGTGAAATGCACTGTACCTCCATCTAGCCGAGCCAATTGAGCAAAGAAAGGGCCGCGTCGGATGTACACATCGTGACACAAGTGGATGAGGTCGCCGTCCAGTTCACCAGACAACACCCGTTTGAATTTGGTCCAGCCCTCCCGGGACAGACGAATGTGAGCCGGGCACGGTTGTGTAGGGTCCGTGTCTCCCACCACCTCCTCCATGATATCGACCTTATCCGCATACACGTGCAGGAAAACCTCGGGGGTCAAGCTGAAATACGCCAGTACTATATGCTCCGTCATGGTCAGTACGTGAATGGTACCAGATTTCACTGTCTCTCGTATTTATAGGGAGAACCCCGTGAGATCAAAGGATCAGGTGGTCATGTCATTGGGCTGACTGAGTCTAGCGGGGTAATCAATGGCATCGTCGTCGGGTTCATGTAGTTGTTCATGGGGTTCAGCCATTGGCCCCGCGGCTTCATCACGGATTTTTTCTTCTTCTTCTTCATCGTTCTGGGTCGCTTGATCAGGTGATACTGTCATTCTAGCCTGTGTGCATTCTATACATATAGTATTTTCCCCATCCGCTTTTTTTTCATCAGGTTCATCTAGCGCGTGTTCGATAGCACGAGCCCATGCCAATTGGTCGGGTGACCGGTCGTCCGGTGTAAACAACTGGTCCACTATAGGGACTACTTTCTCCAAGGCGGACCACAGAGAGGAAGTGAGGAGGAAACTTCGTGCAGGCTCTTGGTAGCGACCCACCCGTGGGTAGAGCGCAGTATGGTAGACGTAGTTGGCGTTGTCCAGGTGAATCAGGTGTCCGTCTAACTCTCCGCTCAACACCCGTTTAAATTTACTCCAGCCATCACGCTCTAGTGTCACCGTATTCGATAAAGTCTCAGCGGGCGCCCAGCAAATCGCTCCAGCATCTTCCACCAGGGTGACTTTATCTTGATACACGTATAATCCCACTTGGTAAGGTGTAAGAGGCAGGATAGCTTGGAGTGATGACATGCTTGCTCTAAATGTCGAACGGCGAATGACCCACACTCTGTCTCAGCCCTCGTATTTATAGGGTCAGGACCTATGCTGTCACTCTAGCCTCTGTGCCTTCTCTAGTATGTTGTCCATCATCAGAATTTTTTTTCATCAGGGTCACTCAGCGCATCTTCCCTAGCACGAACGCACGCTAATTGGTCGGGTGATCGATCGTCCGGTGTCAATAACTGGTCTACAATAGGCACTATTTTCTCCAAGGCGGACCACACAGCGGGGCTGAGGAGGATACTGCGCGTATGCTCTTGGTACCGGCCCAGACGCCATCTTTTTCGTATGAAGAGGGGCGGTACGGAATAGACGTACATGGCATTGTCCAGGTGAATCACGTCTCCGTACAACTCTCCGCTCAATACCCGTTTAAACTTAGTCCACCCATCACGCTGTAATGTCACCGGATTCGATAGCATTTGAGCGGGCGTCCAGTAAATCGCTTGATGGTCTTTCACCAGCGTCACTTTATCTTGATAAATGTATAACCTTACACTGGGTGTCAGAGGCAGAATAGCGCGTAGTGACATGCTTGCTGTCAATGTGAGAATAACACACACACTCTGTCTCTTCCCCTCGTATTTATAGTGTCAATACCACAGCGCCAGGGTGAATAGGGTACAGACTAGTATGAGGCCAACCAGCCGGCGCTGGTTCCGGCGTGAGCGCTCCTGGTCCATAGCGCGAGCATCAAGGATGGCTGTCATAGTCCAGTAGTGGTGAGTGATGGCACGCCTGTCCATCGAGTGCACTCTGTGGAGGACCGCTTCTGTGAACTCGTTCAGGATCTGGCGTCGTCCCTCGTTGTCGTCGCCATCTGCAAACATGGACCGGACCACTGCTCGGTAACCCGTGAATGAATTCACCACGGTGGCATACTGTAAAATGCGAGTCGCATGGGGCTGGATCTCCGCCATGGCTCTGTAGAAATGAAGGTGTGGGATCCAGAGGGACATGTTTTATAGACCAGATGTAGCTCTACGGGTGTAGTCCGTGATACGTACTATTCTGATGGGTTAGTCCAAAAAAAGGGAGCAACAACAACAACACAGATTACAGATCAATCCTTTTATTATGCGTGAACAACATAGAAATGCATGTACTGACCTGTCTGTGGGAGGTTTCCCACAATGGCGTTCACCTTCGCGTCTTTTCGTGTACGTCCGTTGCAGACCGGAAGTGACGTCATACACCTGCGCACAACCGTGATGGAAAAAACCCAGAACCAAGTCAGTACATGCATTCCATACAGGCAGAACGCAGGCAGGCAAGCAAGGCAGGGATGCAGGCAGGCAGGCAGGCAGGCAGGGATACAGGTCAGGTAAGTCAGATTGAATACACCCCTTTCCCTAAAAATGGACTCCTTTTATAGCCCTCAAAGTAGTCCAATGATTATAACCCATTCACTAAAAATCACCTACTTTTATAATGTGCCGCCATCTTGAACATACGTACCGCCATCTTGGATATGTCCCATAATGCACCGGGTCAAAATACGACAAAATGGCCAGTTTTCGACACCGGATGTGCCGCCATCTTGAACATACGTGCCGCCATCTTGGATATGTCCCATAATGCACCGGGTCAAAATACTCGCTTCTGATTGGACGAGAGCTCTGGGACGGATTTGAAATACTCGCTTCTGATTGGACCGTATTGCATCCGCATGCGCAGAATGATATTCCTACCGCACACCCAACCCATCAGATGCCCCTTCACGAATGCTTCACTTAGATACCTCACTCGACCCCATTGGTCCATTAGGGGCTCCCCTACATCCCAACACGGCTATTTTCATACCCTTGGGCCACCGCGCATGCGCAGAATGCCGATAGTTCAGCCCCATATCCAGCCCATCAGATGCCCCTTCACGAATGCTTCACTTTGATACCTCACTCGACCCCATTGGACCATTAGGGGCTCCCCTAGCTCCAAAACGTCTATTTCCATACCCTTGGGTCACCGCGCATGCGCAGAATGCCGATATTTCAACCCCACGCCCAGTCCATCAGATGCCCCTTCACGAATGCTTCACTTTGATACCTCATACGACTCCATTGGCCCATTAGGGACTCCCCTAGCTCCAAAACCGCTATTTCCATACCCTTGGGCCACCGCGCATGCGCAGAATGCCGATATTTCAACCCCACACCCAGCCCATCAGATGCCCCTTCACGAATGCTTCACATCGATACCTCACTCGACCCCACTGGACCAGTAGTCAATCTCCTAGCTCCAAAAAGGCTATTTTCATACCCTTGGGCCTCCGCGCATGCGCAGAATGCCGATAGTTCAACCCCGCGCCCAGCCCATCAGATGCCCCTTCACCTAACCTTCACTTTGATACCTCACTCGACCCCATCGGACCCTTAGGGGCTCCCCTAGCTCCAAAAAGGCTATTTTCATACCCTTCGGCCGCCGCGCATGCGCAGAATGACGCTATTTCAACCCCACACCCAGCCCATTACATGCCCCTTCACCTAACCTTCACTTTGATACCTCACTCGACCCCACTGGACCAGTAGTCACTCCCCTAGCTCCAACACAGCTATTTCCACACGGTTGGTCCACACGAGTTGTCTCCCTTGCGTCAATGTGTGCAGATGGCGCTACGGTCGACGCCGTGCTATGGAAAGGGCGTCCCCGCACCATCCTGGAGCCGCCATTGTGTTTGTTTACGTTTTGCGGAGATACACGGGACAATAAACACTCGACCCTAGGGTGGTACAGATGCTAGACTGATCCTATTAACATGGTACAACACCTATAGATTATGTTCATTATTATTATATGGCTTAAGAGGTTTTTTTGAGGGTAATGTGAGGGGTTTTTCTCCCACCGGCTCGTTTGCTCCCTTGTGCCGTCTAAAAACACCGCCATTTTACAAGTAATTAATTAAAATTAATTAATTAATTAATTTATTTATTTGAAATACTAGTACCCATCCTCCGTATGGCAGAACTGTACAACCCAGAACAAGTCTATGACAACCCGAACAGGCCCGAACACGCCCGAAGAACCCTTCCCGAACAGACCCGAACACGCCCGAACATCACCGAACATTCCCGAACCATACCGCCATCTTGCTTTACAACATGGCCGACCCAACTGTGACGTCACAGAGGTCATATGCAAATTTCTGAGGTCAATGCGACTTAGATTGTTTTAACATGGCCGACCCAACTGTGACGTCACAGAGGTCATATGCAAATTTCTGAGGTCAATAATACTCAGATCACCCTTTAACCACTACTGATCGTTCAGTTCGCCTGGCGGTTACGCAAAACGAAAGACGCATAGCCGATTATTCTTTCGCCTAAACTATGGCCCAATCTCTGTGTCATAATGACATAATTTTAATAAATTCCTGTTGTAACCTGAAAATCAGTTCCAATCGAAGTGTTCTGGGCTGAACTGACTAGAGTTTCGATGCTAACTTCACACACAGGAAGTCGAGGGGAGATAATTGTACCCGAAACCCATGTGCGTTTGATACACTCTCGGATACTTAGATAATATACAGCCCAGGTGTATATAGTGCTCTGTGGGATTATATGAATAGGGTAAAATCTCTCAACTTCCACTCACCTGATGTGCAATGTGTGCACTGGTCATGGGGCCCTAACAAAGACGCAATACCATGCGGCCCCGAACGTGTGTGATATGGAGAGCCGAAAACGAAAGTGAATGGTAGAGAAACTTTACGTTCTACAGTTTTCAGATTAAAACGTGTATATGGGAATTTAATTTGAGATAATATTTCAGAAATAGAGGTCACAATTCCAATGATAGAAGTCTGCCAGTCACACAAAATTGGACTCTCTACGCAACACGTGGTAATGACGAAAATTGGTCACCGGGTAATGACTTTTTTTTGGACAGCGACATTAGCAAGGTCACAGGAAGCCGCTGAGAGTGGCTGGATTAGGGCCGACTATGGGAACGAGATTATTATTACATACAAAATCAAAATGTCGGTGTAGATAGCAACAGCAAATTTTATTGAATGAACTCCAGTCAAAAACCAATGCCTGGCCACAACAAAACTCATTTAGCATAACCTATCTGCGTAACCTATTTGCATATGCAGTTCAGAAATGGGGGAACAAACTACAGGTTACCTATTTTCAGGTTAAGTGAATTTTTCAAATTTTAGGTCCTGTGATTGGGTAGTAAATTTATTCATTTGGCATTGCTATACCCATATATATGAATGTATTATTTGGCGAATGTAAATGCATAATTGTGACAGAAAAAAAAATATGTATGCATTTAGAAATTTTTATGTTCCTGCGTCATTTACCCGACGACTCGAGTGTGAAAAGGAAACAAAATAAATAAATGCCAAACTAACAGATACTGACAAAACTATAGTGGTATTTATTTGTCTTTTTCTTCATAAACATTCCATGAAAATATGCGGCAAACTGATAGATTTCACAGCCAGAATGAGATCAGATCATTCTTTTGAAACTGCTGATCGCACATGGAACAAGCGGCTTGACGCAATCTACTCACTGTAGCTGCGAAAACTGACCTCCGGCTTAGTGGATTTATGGGAGCGGAAATGGAAACGTCACACCTGTTTGTTTACTTTCTTATTTGTTCTACTTTTTGTGTTTTGTACTCGGTCCCAAATGGGATGCTCAGTACATAATAAAGAATCTAATTATCATGCGCACGATTAATTTTCGGTGGAACCAATCTCGCATTCGTCTATTTTCGTATTGGCGGAAATTAGCACAATTGTTGAGTTCTGGGATAGATTGCTATTATTTAACTAAACATAGAAATAGTTTTGTATAATTTGAATGAATTATGTTCTTATTGTTAAAATTAACTGAATTTCACAATAAAATTCGACCGGATTCCTCAATTGTCAAAGGCACTATTTCGTAGCCGGCTCACTGTGTGATATGCTCCCACCGTTGGGGATTTGTGCATTCTATGTGAGAGGCTTGTTCCGCCAATACGGAAATAGCCAGACGTGAGATTGGTGCTTTCTGTTTCTGTATATATAAATTGGATGTATTGAGGCCTTACGCTGATTGGTTGACATACTCAATTGCACATAAGGGAATACGCTGATTGGTTGACATACTCGATTGCACATAAGGGAATGGGGACATTTTACCCAATCACGAGCTATGCCTCTTGACAACAGCTATAACAAAAAGTCCACAGTCAGCGTGGCGGACCAGCGATTGACAAATTTTGAAGTACTCCAGCAGGATAGGTGGTATTAAAGTCATCTGTCCTTCTTATGATCAGTGATTGTCTTTCATTAATATAACAGATCTTTATCAGTTTTTGTATTATTTCTGTCTGTGTGTGAGATAGCATTTGACAACTCTGTACCGTACAATTTACAACAACAATGCTGCCAAAGTTCACAGTAACATGTCCATTTAGGCCTTGATCTCCCAGTCCAATTATTCTCCATGTGAATCTCTGATGTGTGACTTTCTCATTCAGTTGTCGTTACATGTTTCAATATCTTGACTCCTAACCATAAATATTGGATAGCAAAATCGTTCACACAAAAAAGTGGACATTTTGTCATGTTGGTAATTATCTTCTAGGGAAAGTTTGAATATCTCCAAATTGACAAATTATAGTGAGCTGAAACACATATATTACAATTCAGGCTGTTCAATTCATTATTATGCAACATCAATCAATATTTGAATAAAAATAACAATTTGAAGACGTTTGTGAACTTTTGTTTGTCAATTTCTGGTACACAAAATCTCACTTTTTGACAACAAAAATTCTCAAAATAACTTTTCAATAGAATTTTAGGATCATCGGCATGACACAATGATGTCCTTATTGTCATTAATTTCAAAATATTCAGTTTGGACAAAAAGGTTTTTTTCCACATTAACTATATGGCCAGATGATACGATCAATAATAGTTGGCAGAATTTGATACCTTGGAAATTAATTGGGCAAAATTTCCCCTCCCCTGGCATTTCTAAGTTCATACGTTTTGGATGACCCTTTACTCTGCCATGCAGGTTTAGCTGAGACAATAGGACAAGAAATCATTCATCACTGTTACGCTTTGTCTGGTGCCAGTTCCATTCTCAGATGCTCTCAGACTACATCATTTGAGGGGTCCACCCCCCCCCCCCACACCCCCTAATTTCATTTCTTAAGAAAAACACTGCAATATCTGTTTAATTTGGCATTTAGCATTAAACCAGGGTCCGTATAATAGATTATTATAGGTCCCTGCTTAAACAAAATATGTTTCTGTGAATTCATTCTATGTGTTTTGTATCGAACCATTTTATTGCAAATATTTGCATTTGAAAACTTTCTTCCACCAAAATTTGGGGGAAATGCTTGCCTGGTCACCCAACATGATCCATTGAAGTGGCAATGGCATCGCAACATCAGAATGAAATGAGAAATAAATAAAAACGAATGAAAATGTTGCAGTAATAGTCGCTTGCAAATATGGAAGTTAAATAATGCACAGAAACAAGTTTTATTTGTGAATCCTATCATTGGAAGACCATATCATTTAAAAGCAACTGAACATTTGTGTACATCAGGCAGAACCCTCCAAAGCCTTAAGGCTCTAGTTATATTACTTCTCGCGCACTACTCACCCCGCATGCGCAGTCTACCCATTCTACTGTAGGGTGCAAGCCTGGCCCATGGAATCTCAGGTAGCGAAAACACCAGGTCTCTCGCCCCACCCTATCCCGCGCCACACATATAGGGATAGGGAGATCGCATGCCCTTTCTATACTACTCATCGCGCACTACTCATCGCGCATGCGCAATCGACCCATTCTACTGTAGGGTGTAAGCCTGGCCCATGGAATCTCAGGTAGAGAAACTCCCAGGTCTCTCGCCCCATCCTATCCCGCGCCACACCTATGCGTCCCGCTGTGCTGTGAGTAAAGCGGAGTAGGAGGAGGAGGTAAAGTAGGAGTAGGAGTAGGAGGAGGAGTCGGACACGCCACGGATTATACTAGGTATATATATATCTCGAGACCCCTTGCATTTTGGGTCAGATAAATTATGGATGAATGTGGTGCGATCCTTTGGTAAACAGGTCGGCGACTTCCTCTTCCGTCTTTACTACACCTAACAGATCGCCCAAGACAATAACGTGGGTTTGGACGGTGTCGAAGTAATACGTTTCGACGATGTCATGAGGCATGCCAGACTTGTTTATTAATAGACTGGTTACCATTGACTGTAACACCATACGATGCGTGTTGCAGAGGGGTCAATGTAGGCCCGCTCCACACATTTCATTAGCGATGTCTGCCCACCACCAGTCAGGCATCTGAATATCATGGTAAAAGGATGCTTAACCACTCTCAGACGGTCCATGGTTAGTTACAAGATGGCTATCTTGATTATATACTATACGAACGTGACGGTATATTATCATTACATTTTACAGGAAGGGAAACGCATTCGACATGTTGATACTCCACTTCTAAAATACAGGCTGATTTTAAGATAATTTGAGGGAGATGTATACTGTTACCGCTCAATCATTCTTCTCTCTTTCCATCCGATCATTCCTCCCTCCCTCCAAACAATCCTCCCTTCATCATTCAACCATTCATCCCTCCCTCCATATTCTCCTCTCTGATGATTGATATATAAACTAATCTAATACTTAACGTTAGTATTGTAAATAATGTATAATAGTTTCCCCTTCCCGCGTTGCTTAGGCGCCCTCACACAAGTCTTGGGGGAAGAACATTTCCCTTTCTTTTAACGGGTTGTTATTATGCTTGAACGCTGACTTTCTGGTGCTGTCTTCTCGAGTTTCAGTTTAGCCCGGTCTACAACTTGTTGAGTTGGAGACAAGAACGTAATTTTAATCGCCTCAACACGTGAATTGACAGTTCAATATCTCGTATCATTGTGCTGAGAGGAAGATTGATCTAGTCTCCTTTTCTCGTGGGATTCTTGCCTTACCAAAGCACTAGCTTGGTCTACGTAAAATTTTCACTTATTATCACCGCTGACATCCAGGGTAAACCATTTTCTCTTTTTCTTCATCAGGTAACGATGTACCTTCGACAGTTTCTCCAACAATATAAGCATTCCTCTCGATATAGTCATACTATAAGTTTAGAAGATATATACATCTACTTCCGGTTTGATAACGTCATTATTACGTCACTAATTTCCTACGAAGTAGGCTCGCATTTGCAAATTATCCGGTTATGAGTGAGTGAGTGAGTGAGTGAGTGAGTGAGTGAGTGAGTGAGTGAGTGAGTCAGTCAGTCCATCCGAATCCTTTCGTCGGCAAAATAAGGAGAACCGCTGCCATTAGAACCTTGATTTTTGGCATGAAGTTGCATTAGGGGACTGTTACCAGCAAGTTGTAAGCTGACCTAATTTTGATGAAAATTTCTGGTGATTTTTGATGGAAATTACTGCTGATTCTGACTTGGGCAGTGCACATCTTAATATAGGTAGGATTTCATCTGGGGAAGGGGGATTTCCAAGAGTTCAGTTCGCGTCGGAGTCCTAATGCCTACCCTACTTCGTAGGTCCTGTGACGTTAGTCACACTCCCATGTAATTAATTAATTAATTAATTAATTGTATCAAGATATTCGAAAAAGATTGCTTTACTGTGATAAAGCTAAGTTGCGCATACCCGTTGTCTTTTAAATCAAAATTCAGTTACCCAATTCAGTTATTCTCTTACTCCAGTTCATGTGATGTTGGAGACAGCTATCCACTATTACTATTCGCTACAATCATATCGTGAAATGAAGCAATATCCTAAAGGGTGTCTTCAAAGCTCTATCGCATTCGTTTCCGGTAATAATTCCTGGTGTCATATTATATTCCTGTATTAGTTCATCTCATTGATAAACGATGATATGTCTCTATATTGCTAGACTTGACGGAGAAATCACGTCTACAACCAAATCAGTTGGCGAAAACGCACCGAAAGAAGAGAGGAAAGGCTCTGCCTCAAGTATGCGAGCAGATATTCTTGTCCCAAATGACATAGTCTGGAGCAAAAGACGATTTTTCTATCTGAACGGAGCCGTGATCGCATGTAAGTAGCATTCAGGATGTGCATGGTAGTTAATCTAGGTGATATGTTATCATCAAGCTTTCTTCAGTTAAATCACGGGAGTCAATCATTAGTTCCGCATTTAACACGGCACTTTGTTCCTTACTCACTGTGACAGTGGGGTTTATTAACAGCTTAACCCTACCTGGCCTGGGGGGAGCCATTATGACCCCCCCCCCCTCCTACCAAACTTTCTGCACTATCTCCGGAACGGCAAAAAATGGAGAGCTGAAACTCCGTGACTTTATCGTTTATCTTATTGGGGTCATTTTGAGCTTATTTTTATAACCCCCCGAGCAGAGGATCATGGGTAAATTCAAGATGGCGACCACGTGGTGTACCAGAAAAGTGATGTTTTGTCATATTTCTTCAAATTTTTGCTTTTCCGCGATGAAAAGTGGGCAAAAACTATTTTATTTCATTTCACATTAATATTTGCTAATTTTCATGCAGTTTTTTTTGAAATTGCAAAAATAAAAAAATCGGAAAATCTGACCGAAAAATCGACCAAAAAATGTTGTTTTTTAAAATGACGTCACTGTGACGTCATCAAAGATGCCATCTTGGATTATTTTTACATTTTCTGATAGAGCTTGACCCAAGGGTATAGTGTAATAAGTTTCAGCTCCCTTGGTCAAGGAGTAAGAAAAATAATTATGGGGGGAGGGGGCATTTCGCCTCCCCCCCCCCCAGGCCTGGACAGGTCCCAAAAAGCCCAGGCCAGATAGGGTTAATGAGCTTGTGTTCCTGAATGCCAACACGGTTTGCTCAGACAGGTGTACTTTTAGTGCCTATTCATACGAAGTAGGCTCTCACTTGCAAATTGTCCGGTAATGAGTGAGTGAGTCAGTCAGTCAGTCCATCCGAATCCTTTCGTCGGCAAAATAGGGAAAACGGTTGACATTAGAACCTTGATTTTTGGTATGAAGGTGTATTGGGAAACTGCTACCAGCAAGTTCTGAGCTGACTTACTTTTGATGAAAATTTGACCTACTTAGGTGACCTATAACATTAAGCTTGGACTCACAAGTCATCTTCTTCACTCCACTTCGTAGGTCCTGTGACGTTAGTCACACTACTCGTGAAAAGAACTATAGGTCCACTGCTTTCGCCGAACTTCGGTGTTAAGGACTTTGTGTTCATAAAACAAAAAAAAAATGCGTATTTCAGAAAAGCGCCCATCTTACACGTATAGCAGGTCTCTATTGAACAACTAAATTGGTATACTCTTTATTTACATGAAAACCCTGTATCATTGATTATTTATATTCTCAGGATGCGTGTCACAGTTTTTATTATATTCGAACAAATACTAGTTTCATGATGAATATATTTTTGTCCCCCGCTACTTAGTAGGGGGGGGGGGGGACTTAGAAACACCGGTGTCCGTAATTCCGTAATTTCGTGATTCCGTAATATTTTCTTGTCCAGACAATAACTCGTGAATCATTCAACCGATCAACTTCAAACTTGGGGTGTGCCTTGACATTGGCGGGAGGATGGTTGGGATTGTTTTTCAGCAATGTGCGTAATCCAATATGGCCGCCGTCAGCCATTTTGGATTATAAGCAGTTCGATCTTAGATTTTCTTGTCCGGACAATAACTTGTGAACGATTTAACCGATCAACTTCAAACTTGGGGTGTGCCTTGACATTGGTGAGAGGGCGGTTGAGATTGTTTTTCAGCAATGTGCGTACTCAAATATGGCCGCCGTAGGCCATTTTGGATTATAAGCAGTTGGATCTTAGATTTTGTTGTTCGGACAATAACTCGTGAACGATTCAACCGATCAACTTCAAACTTGGGGTATGCCTTGACATTGGTGAGAGGACGGTTGGGATTGTTTTTCAGCAATGTGCCTAATCTAATATGGCCGCCGTCAGCCATATTGGATTATAAGCAATTGGATCTTAGATTTTCTTGTCCGGACAATAACTCGTGAACGATTTAACCGATCAACTTCAACTTTTGGATGTGCCTTGACATTGGTGAGAGGACGGTTGGGATTGTTTTTCAGCAATGTGCGTAATCTAATATGGCTGCCATCAGCCATATTGGATTTTAAGCAGTTTGATCTTGTCCGGACAATAACTGGAGTACGATTCAACTGATCTACTTCAAACTTGGGGAGTGCCTTGACATTGGTGAGAGGACGGTTGAGATTTTTTTCCAGCAATGTGCATAATCCAATATGGCCGCCGTCAGCCATATTAGATTATAAGCAGTTGGGTCTTGTCTGGACAATAACTCGAGAACGATTCAACCGATCTACTTCATACCTGGGGAGTGCCTTGACATTGTTGAGAAGAGGATTAGGATTGTTTTTCAAGGACGAGCTTAATCCAATATGGCCACCATCGGCCATACTGGATTTCATTGGATTTTAAGCAGTTTGATCTTGTCCAGACAATAGCTGGAGTACGATTCAACTGATCTACTTCAAACTGGGGGAGTCCCTTGACCTTAGTGAGAGGATAGTCATGTATTATGTTTTATGGATGTGCATAATCCAATATGGGTGCCATCCGCTGTATTAGATTATGTTAAGCTCATCAGCGATATCTCCATTTTCAAATCATACTCTTATCAATGATAGGAGATATCATCGACAAAAAGAAATCGACCATAGAGGTCCATGGCCCCCGCAGCAGCAGCGCCAGTTATGGTGGATGTAATCCACCATAACTGGTGCTGCTAGCGGGGGACATGGACCTCTATGGTCGATTTTTTTCTAAATATGTAAATTTTAGCTACGCATTCCATGGAGAAAGTTTGAAAAAAATTAATAAGTTTTCAGGACTTTAGATATAGTTTTATCTGCAGGTGGCACTGGAACAGTAAATTATTCGCTGACGTAATTAAGAGAAGTAACCATCCAAAAGCGGCATTTCTTCGCGCTTCTTTTGAATTTTAACGCTATCTGACCTGGGGTTTTTTTTTGGGACCTGTCAAGCACTGGGGGGTGGGGGGGGGGGGAGACGAAACGAGCCGCCCCCTCCATAATTATTTTTCTTACCCGTTACCCCTTGAGCTAGTGGGTTGAAACTTACCACACTACACCCGTGTGTCAAGCTCTACCAGAAAATGTAAAAAATCCAATATGGCCGCTTTGAAGACGTCACTGTGACGTCATCTGAAAAAACACATTTTCGGTCAGATTTTCCGAATTGTTTATTCATACAATTTTACACAATAAGTGCACAATATATTAATGTGATGTGAATTAAAATAGCTTTTGCCCACTATTCATCGCGGAAAATCTGAAGAAAAATGACGATAACATAACTTTGTTGGTACCCCATGTGGGCGCCATCTTGAATTTGCCCATGGTCCTCTCCTCGGGGAGTTATTGCAAATATGCTCCGTCGTTCCAGCCCAGCCCCCCCCCCCCCCCAACCTGGTAGGGTTAAGGTATTCGCGAAAATCCATTTGCTGTCCTTTGTGACTCGTATTAATGCTGGTCGCTAATAAACGACGCTGTGATACCCTCAGGGATCCACGACCCCATACGTTCGACCGGAAGTTAGAGCTACATGTAATTAAGTATCACGAGATATATTCTGCTGAGGCCAGAAATCCATGGCCGCATTTTACGGGAACGGGAGAGAATACCCGTATAATGTGTACGAGCAGAACGAGTCGTTGTGTTTACTAAAAACGAATGAATAACCGGGATTGCCCACTGGCTTCTGGCCGTCACCGTAGATAACCCCTTCACTAGAAGACATCCGGGGTTAGCAGAGATGATCACAACCACACAAGGATGATATACGCGATTACAAATAATAGGATAGAACCGCTTGGCTTAGACAGAGTGTCTAAGGAGATATAACGTTATGCAAAAGAATAGTATTTACATATATGTACAGACACTCGGAGATTGTATGCAAATAAACTTGATGTTATGTACAAATACAATGAGAGTGTATGTATATAATTTTACCGTTCTGTCCCAAATAATATAAGAGTTGGTGTGCACATTCTCTTCGCGTATAAGGGCGGCCTGGTTGCTGGCTCTCCTCTTTTCTTCGCGTAATAAAGGGCGGCCTGGTTGCTGGCCCTTATCTCCACACGATAACTGTAACTACGACCCGATCGCGACCCTCTGCGACCCGGCCACGAGCTTTGCGCCTCGGTCGCGACTCGTCTGTAGGCAAGTCGACGGAATGCCACGGTGGTGACGCTCACCCAATACAACACCCTCTGTTGTTGGAGCCACGACAGTGGCTGTTCTTAATCGTCCTCTCCCGTCGTTAGAACAACGGTGACCCCATATATAACTCACCAGACGTTGGAGCCCCTCCACGGATGTGACGGCCCGTACGTCGTCTTCACCCACAGTCGTCGGAGCCCGGTCCTAACTATGTCGGCTCACCAGTCTGCTTCACCCTCACACGTAAGTATAGCACGGCGTTCAGGTAACGATACGCGTTCAGCTCGTCCTCTATAGCCGTCGCGACATTTACTTGGGTATATATTGTGTTATAATCGCGTCTGCGATCATCGTAACCACGTTAATATCAACGATGGTCGCGACCCTTGCAAGTCGGTCGCGACACGTTATGATCCTCTGTGACTCGACCTCACATATTTTGCGATTTATCTACGTATTTCGGTAGGAGAAGTCGGTTTCTGCTATGTCCGCCTGCAAACCTCACAGGCTGCAGGAGAGGTTGGTTCTAGTATTTCAGTAGATGTAGTGTATTTATCTATAATATGATGGTGGGAGAATGCCATACCATCGTCGAATATCGCTTCACGACCGATGACACCGGAGGCTGAATTAAGCTGACCACGTCCCACAGCACAGGCTGTTCAGCAAAACAGAGCCAATGTTATAGGATCTACTGATATGGAACTAATTCCCTATTTTATACTGATATTAGAACACAATAACCACCCAGTGCCATTCGGCAATTTATGTCAGGTTTCAGTGTTGAAGAATATAGTCCCGGATTATCATAAACACGTCAGTCTGTTTTCCCTATACTTCTAGTACAACGTAAAACACTGTTCTACACGGAAAATGCAAGCCAGCAATTTCACTTGGATTTGCAGCGTATTACAGAGGTTGTACTAGCTAAGAGATTCACAATCTTTTAGACTGCCAAACCAAACTTGGATTTGCAGCGTATTACAGAGGTTGTACTAGCTGAGAGATTCACAATCTTGTAGACTGCCAAACCAAACTATCTAACTTTGCGACCCGGTCGCGAAGCGCGCCAAAATAATACAACACAGTACGTACCTTGCGTGCCTTCCCCAGACGATATTACTCCTTTCTCCGCTCTAAAAATGTCTTCGGCTTTTATATAGTCTCTACACTCTACGCAACTCGGGTATTCCATTCCCCACGAACAGAGACGTTTCGCCCACTGTCAACCATCATCTCTCGTGGCGAAATTACAGTTAGTTGCTCATAAACTGGAACAGCTTTCCATTCTAGAACTCGTAGAGAATATCCCGTTACTGTTACTTTTTTATACTACTCTGGTAAGCGAGCTATAAAGGGAACTTCATTTTCGCCACGTTGCCCTGCATCTCATTATACGGCACATGTACAGGGGTTTTCTCATTCTTTAGCAGGATCACGTTGCATAGTCAAGTTACACTCTGCAAACACTCAACCGTTGCACTGTCCCCACCTTTCGAGCTCAAGACTTTCTCGTCGTGGTTGTTCCCATCCCAAAGTCACAGTGTAGACTCGACAATTAGGAGCCATTAAGGCAGGTGAAATCATATAGGCGGCCGCCCTCCGACGGTCTGGTCGGGCCACTACGACATTAGGTCCAGTTCTCCCTTCCAGGTCCATCGCGTGTGAGTGCACACCAGGGGTTCCGGCCGGGGTCCTCACGCCCTCCTGTTCTTTCCGGTACACTGGAAGGGTACACATAATTACACGGGTGGCTAATACGCCGTATGTGACTCGCCCTTTGGTGGGTGCACTGCAGCCGAGTGCGCCAAGGCTTTGGGCCCCTTGTGGGCCGGTCCCGCCACCTGCTTGTCTCTGCCTCCGCCACTGTCACTCTCCGACTCTGTTTAAACGGCTTGATCGGCTCGACGTGTACGACCTGTCGTTTTCCGTCGTCACTTCAGATGCGATACGAGCCGTCTGTCAACGCCGCCTTCCATACAATGTTCCGAGCCCCGGCCTGTTCACCACGGTATTTAGATATACTTGGTCACCGGGGCTGAATCGTTGTACAGGCATTTCTGCCATCTCAGGGCCTTTTCTCTGCTTTCCCTCGCATCATCATGGACGTCGGCTCAGTGGTCGCGAAGGTACCCAACCCACGACACTGGCTCCGTTTTCTCATTCAGAGGGGCCCCAACACCAAGGAGAGCTGGCAAGGTCACTTCCCGACAAAACGTCATGCTGCTGCGAGGTAAGCCATCAATCCAATGGAATCTGTACGTCAGTAGTATACAAAGCGTAAACGGATAACCTAGCGCTTCACTGCGCATGCGCAGAACCTGTTGTGACGTCAGAATTGGTTTTGTGCGCATGCGTGTGGTGGGTGAGTGGTGGATGGGTGCAAGATGGCGGCGTGGGTGGGTGGGTGGTGGATGGGTGCAAGATGGCGGCGTGGGTGGGTGGGTGGTGGATGGGTGCAAGATGGCGGCCCATGTGGTGGGTGGGTGGTGGATGGGTGCAAGATGGCGGCGTGGGTGGGTGGGTGGTGGATGGGTGCAAGATGGCGGCCCATGTGGTGGGTGGGTGGTGGATGGGTGCAAGATGGCGGCCATCGTGAGTCATTTTTCGCTGATCTCCAATATGAGCCAGTACGCTCAGTCTTTCAGTTGTGCCCAATGCCTACGGACTTTACCATTGGGTGGGTGGTGGATGGGTGCAAGATGGCGGCGTGGGTGGGTGGGTGGTGGATGGGTGCAAGATGGCGGCCCATGTGGTGCGTGGGTTGTGGATGGGTGCAAGATGGCGGATTGTAGAAAAACGTATAAAAGGAGTCCATTTTTAGGGTAGGGGTGTATTCATTGCAATTTGACTTACCTGACCTGACCTGCCTGCCAGCCTACTTGCCTGCCTGCCTGCTTGCCTATCCGCTTGTATGAGACGAAAAGCATGAGACGTGGAGAAGATTTTCCCTGGGACCCAGCAGCACTTCCGGTTGCTCCTGTACTACTCCCTCCGTGGTTGCTTCATCGACACGGCCTGTATGCATTAACAGCAGGGACAAAGGGACCCTACAAAGACCGGAAATGTCTGTTTCGGTGTTTGGCCGTGCATGTGGACGAGTGTAACCCCCGGGCTTGTGACACAGTGGCCGATGACTATTGGGAACAGTATTCACAGCAGCAAGACTTGGATAAGCGGCACTTCCGTGGAGTGCCGTTCAAGAATTTGGATGACGTGGAAACACTGTTCGACATCAATATCTTTGTATACCGATTACGATGCGAGGTGGAGGGTACATTTGTGGCTGAATTGGTTCGTCGTTCAACAGAACGGTATGCTGCTACGATGAAAGTCAATGTGTTCGACGTCAATGGCGTGAGTCATTTTTCGCTTATCTCCAATATGAGCCAGTACGCTCGGTCTTTCAGTTGTGCCCAATGCCATCGGGTGTTAAAAAGTCTTACGACTTACATCGCCACGAGAAAATCTGTGACAACAGTGTCAAGCGAGTATATCCGGGTGGTGTGTATCATAATGCGCCTACTATTTTCCAGGAACTGGCCGATGAGGGTGTGATCATACCGTAGGTGGATCGTTATTTTCCCTACCGGGCGTGTTACGATTTACCGTATTCCTAGAGATTATTACCTACATTTACGTGCACCAGGGACGGAAAGATGATGATGATGAATTCAAACAAGTCTTGTTGCAGAACTATTGAACAAGTGTTCAGAACAAGTGTTGAAAAACATTTTACCGTATTCCTACACACATTCATTGAAGTGGCTTGAGAGCGTATAATTGTATTAAAAATTCAGAGTTTTTTACTGTTAATTGTATTAAATGCAGAACTATTGAACAAGTGTTGAAAAACATTTACCGTATTCTTACACATTCATTGAAGTGGCTTGAGAGCGTATAATTGTATTAAAAATTCAGAGTTTTTTTACTGTTAATTGTATTAAAAATTCAATACTCAGATATAATTGTATATAAAAATTCAATACCCTTGTGAACACGTTCATTCTATTTGTGTTAATAAAAATAGTAGAAAATAAAAAAAATGCTTGTTAGTGTTCATTCTATTGCTTGTTAGTGTTCATTCTTTTTTTTTCTTTTTTTTAAATTGCGCAGAAGGCCGATATGTCAACCCCACACTCAGTCCATTAGATGTCCCTTCACATAAGCTTCACTTTGATACCTTACTCGACCCTATTGGTCCACTAGGGGCTCTCCTAGCTCCAAAAAGGCTATTTTCATACCCTTCGGCCGCCGCGCATGCGCAGAAGGCCGATATGTCAACCCCACACCCAGCCCATTAGATGCCCCTTCACATAAGCTTCAATTTGATACCTCACTCGACCCCATTGGTCCATTTTAAAAAAAAAAATTGGCTATTCCATCAACCTTCCTTACCTGGATAGGGTGGTAATTTACACCCTTTTTTTCAATAATTTCAATTTTTAATTGTTAAAAAAACATAGAAAATGAAAAAGATTTTTTTTGGCTCCATGAATCTTTTTTTCCTTTTTTATTAAATTTAAAAAAAAAATTTTTGGCTATTCCATTTCCCCACTTCAATTTTCCCTTTTTTTTCAATAATTTCAAAAAAATGTACCAAAAATTTTAAAAAAAAATTTTCTTTGGGGAAAGGATGATGGGAGTTGGTGTTAATTTTTGTGCTTTGTTGATAGAAGTTTCCAGTTATAGTTTCAGTAGGCATCGTTGTTGTTGTTGTTGTAATGGGCGGTGTATTCTTATTTAACCATGGAAGCTCGCCGTCTTGTTCCCCATCCGTGATATCATTGTCCTCGTTTTCTCCTTCTTCTTCAATGGCCTCCATTCTGTTGATTTCTTCATCCTGTTGTTGACTTCGTCTTTGCAATCGTCTATCCTCTTCTGCTCGTATATTTCGCCGGAGTTCTCCCGCAAGTTCTTCTGTACTGCGTATTAACGTGCTTTCGTCTTCCAGAACCCTCTGAAAACTTGTGGTTATCGTTATTCCTCCAACTTCTTCACTGCTAATCATCTCTCTGTGTTCTGTAGCAGCAGCATCATGTCTTGGATCTCTCGCAGGGTGGTGGGTAAACAAGGGTTGTCTTCTTGAACTCATAATTGTCTTTTGTGAATAGATGACAACAGACCACACGTTATTTATAGTCTACACGGCTTGTGGGTGGTGGGACAAGATGGCGGCCGGTGGGTGGTGGGACAAGATGGCGGCCTGTGTGTGGGTGGTGGGACAAGATGGCGGCCTGTGGGTGTGAGTGAGTGCAAGATTATGGTATTTGCTAAAAAAATGTTGTTTTCCAAAGTTTTATTTTTTTCAAGAAAATTAAAGGAATTTCGAAGAGAAAAGAGCCGAGATAATGTCTGTTTGTCCTGGAAATCAGCTGATCAGCAATAAATCGACATCTCCGTCACCTTCAACGAGATTTTGACATTAGGTTTTACCCGCTTTTATCACAAATCATTATACTTGTTCGGTGGCCTACATCATCGTTCAATCGCTGCTCATAAAGGCTGCATTCAGCTCACCAGAACTGTATACACTTCGAAATCTGTGAAAGAATATCAATTTTCACGTTTCCTGTCTGATATCACACAAATTTATGCGTCCGCTCGAACACAACACAGCACACTCCCTCGATTACAGTCCACGTGTGACGGGTACATGCAGGTGATGAATGATGCAGAGTTTCGTCACATTATTGATCTCAGCGGACACCGAAAGGAAGAAAGTTCCGTTATAAACTGCGACAGAGAATGTTCCCCAGCTCAGAAAACTACACAATGATCAGTGAAATCGTCCTCCGTATGCCTACCCGGGGAGCGGTAAAACAGCAAGAAAATGCATCGCCCAGTCGGCTGATCAGTCGGCTCTGAATGAAATATCCCCGGCAAGGCCAACTCAACTCGATCAATATTGTATTCATCGATACGCGCAAATACCAAATATTCCGTACAGGTCTGTTATATGTAACAAACGCTAACAAAATGGCTGCTCAAGGTCAATTTGCCCGGATAATAACGCCGTTCAAACCACAGCCCCATCTATACGCTTTGGTGCAAGGGAGACAACTCGGACTAGACCAATTCCCAGGCGAAGATGATGTCCGCTATATTTGGCCTGTATGGGTATAGGGGTGGTCGGGTTTTTTTATGGCTTTTACTATGAGCTATGATGTTGATCATGTAGAATGCGATGGAAAAAACTATGAAAGTACCGGGTAGGCTTGTATATAGATCCATATAGACCCATATACACTCATATACTGGGATATTAGTATGTATAAATCCATACGGGGTGGACATGTTGGAGTCTAGGTGGAGCACTAGTGGCTCGATTGGGTAGAGTGAGGTATTATTTTAAAGCTCTCGAGGAAATAAATAAATAAATAAATAAATAAATAATAATAAAAAAAATCAAAAAAATCGGCGAGTAGTAGACGAAGGGAAAATTCGGAAGTACTGACCATGCCCAGAATACTTCATATGCATATCACGGCCTTAAGGCCTATGTAAGATGTAATCTACTTCACAGTTTAGTAGTATAAAAAGCGCAAGTCCTATTGACCTTGCCCCTTCCAAAGAAATAAAATCGGCTCTATTTTACAGGAGTATATACGCAGGTCACGTGGGTTGTCACGTCACTTCCGGGTTTTCACTAAACACTACCTCCAAACATAGAAGAGTTCCAATTTTTTCCCTTAGACGTCCGTATGTTCATCCTCCAAACCCACAAGAGTTCCAATGTTCAACCGCCGGGGTGTTTTCCCGCCCCGCCCCAGCGCCCCGCAGCGCGCGCGCGCGCGCGTCATCCCGCGTCATCCCCGGCAGTGCGCGCGCGCGCGGACGCGGGTCAAAAGGTCAAAGGGTCACCTCCAGGTCAGACGGTCCAATGTCCAATGAGACAATGTTGCGGCATCGCTATAGTCAGAGCTTGAGCACAAAAAAAAGGGGATTCTAGATGAACCTGGGAAAGATGGGCAGTTCCATTTGGACCAATCAGCGGTCGAGAAAAAGAGCCAATCAGCGGTCGAGAAAAAGAACCAATCAGCGGTCGAACAATCAGCCAATCGAATTGGGGTACTCACGGTGTGCTTTCGCTGACGTCCGCGCCTACATCTGGGTTCTTGTATACCCGGGTAATGTTTTTCTGGACATGGATGGGTTACCTTTGGCTCCATTCTAGGCCACTGATTGGCTAATACGGTGTTCAAAGCCACTTTCATGCATTATGCTCATAGAACTTATAGTCATAATCTATACGTGTTGGACGAGTCTCTTCACTCACCGTATACACGTACCTCAATGAAATGCCCGCTCCAAACCTAGACCAAAGACACGTACTTGGTCTGTAGGCTGATTTCATTGGCTCTCTATTTTTACTATAGTGCTCTTGCATTCTAACCTTGGTGGGTTACCTAGAACTTATAGTCATCAACATAATCTATACGTGTTGGACGAGTCTCTTCACTCACCGTATACACGTACCCCAATGAAATGCCCGCTCCAAACCTAGACCAAAGACACGTACTTGGTCTGTAGGCTGATTTCATTGGCTCTCTATTTTTACTATAGTGCTCTTGCATTCTAACCTTGATGGGTTACCTAGAACTTATAGTCATCAACATAATCTATACGTGTTGGACGAGTCTTTTCACTCACCGTATACACGTACCTCAATGAAATGCCCGCTCCAAACCTAGACCAAAAACACGTACTTGGTCTGTAGGCTGATTTCATTGGCTCTCTATTTTTTACTATAGTGCTCTTGCATTCTAAACTTGATGGGTTACATTTTGGCCCCATCCTACACCACTGATTTCAGTTTGACTGAATCTCCACATTGGGCATTGATGCATTAGGAATAAAACACACAAGACAGGGTTTTTTGGTGAGATCTCATTTTTTTTATTCAGTGAACAACAACAACGTGAGAACAACCACGTGAAAACTCAAGCCCAGAACAAGGGGCTTGTAATTAACTGAAGCCCAGAACAAGGGGCTTGTAATTAACTGAAGCCCAGAACAAGGGGCTTGTAAGAAGCCCAGAACAAGGGGCTTGTACATTGAAGCCCAGAACAAGGGGCTTGTAAACTTAAGCCCAGAACAAGGGGCTTGTCATTAACTTAAGCCCAGAACGGGGCTTGTACATTGAAATGATGGGCGGCCCAGTCATAGACGAGTACATCGCGGTCCTCGGCCTGGGGGTACTCGTCAAACATCTGTACGATGGTAGATAAGGGTCTTCCCCGGCATCGATGGTACAGGTAAAACAAGCAATATTGTCCGCACACGCTACTGGTCAGGCTTTGCAAAGTTTGACTGTTCCAACACCACGTCTCTGTGCCTTCATCCATGAAGTCTGTTAAATCGGGATGGAGGGGTGGCAGGCCGTACGGGTCAAAGTATTCCCCCTGCTGTTCTGTCAAGTACACGGCCACCCAGTGTTCACCGGGTCGCTCCATCGGGTCCGTGTTGAGAACGTAAGCAGCAGGATACACACGGTCTAATGGAAACACATCTCGGGCGAACACCCCTTGAAAGACCCTACGTGTCTCTGGGTCATTCTCCAGCACGGTGGTTATCTGCTCTGTATCCATGTTAGGTGGAGAAGTCACACAGCACGTTGGGCGCCTTGTCCACTTGAATGATGTTGTCAAACTCGGCGTAGCAGATCACATTGACGGTGCTCCGGAGGGCTCGTTGAAAGTGGATTTCCAACCGTAAATTGCCTTGCTTGGCCAGGGCCAGCTGATGGTCGTTCTCTAAGGTGGGGGTCAGATCGAAACAGAACAACGTGTATCCGTTCCCGTAGTCCTCCCGACTGATGAAATTCCCTTCGTCCTGGTTGATTTGACCGGTGGCTGTAAACAGGCTCTGATAGGCTCGAATGAAATTCGCGCGCCCAAAGTTCGGGGTTAAGGCCGTGGCTGGCACCTGTTGTCCATCCACATGCAGGGCCACAAAATTGATGCCGAAATGTTTAAAGTCAAACGGATTCTCTGGGTAGGCTCCACTGAAACTGGTATTTTCCACACAGGCCAGGATCAATCGCTTGGGTAGTTCCCCCAGGAACAGGTTGTCTTTGTTGGCGGTCGTATTTCCAGCAGACACAGAGAACACTTTGGTTTGCACACGTCGGATAGGGTACTGGGCTGGTTTTGTTTCCAAGGCTTTCATGTGTCCCAATTGAACGGCTGGATTCGGTTTCACTTTTCGGACATACAGGACTGCGTCTTCGATGACAATCTTATAGTCAGCTACATGCGCCTCTACGTTAGTGGCCATCAAGGCGAAGGTCGGAGGCGCCCGTATCAGTCGGATTTTGATGGGGACCTTGTTCAAGAGGTACCGGTCTTGCATGAACATGTCTGCGTGCAGTCGACCGATCATATCCACCGAGACGCCGTTCGCGGTCAAAGCCTTCCGTTTGCTATATCCCGTATTGTCGTTCTCTGCGCCCATGTGCTCGGCTTTGTCCTGGTAGAATAAAGCGGCTGTCAGTTGAGATTTTTTAGCCTCTCGCCCATGCGACAACAGCGTCTCGATGTAGGCTCGATAGGGGTACGTGTTGGTCGAGTCACTGATGAGTTTGTCGCTGAGAAATATATCCACCTGTTGAAACATCGAGTGCAGCCAGAGATTCGTGGGGCCCACCGTTGCTTGGTCGGCGATTCTGGTGTCATCTCCATTGGTGATCTTGGCTTTCACATACAAGTAGGTATGGGCTAAATCCACATAGGTCGTATCCGCATTACTGATGGTGAACTCGATGTGCCCTGTTGCGTTGATGCTGGAGATCGGAAGATGCTCCACCCATAATCCTTGTTCGGCACTGGTCTGTGTGGGCGGGACGGTCCACAAATCAAATTCACTGTTGGTGGAGGGGCAGGACTCGGCGTGGATCAAGGACATGTTTTAAGAAAAGATATCCCGGGTCTTCTTCGATGTGCGTCGTCGCTGGGTCGGTCGTCGACTAGTGCGTGGTCTCGGTGGGGCAGCTCTTTTATTCCCTACGGTGCGTCGTGCTTTGGCCACCAAGACGCCTCCCGCTTCTTTGGCCCGCCGTTTCAAGGCTTCTTTGGGTGCCGTACCCCCCAACACATCACCGGCCACTTCCAGTCCACTGCGTACCGCTTGTTTGCCGATTGCTTTCACCCCACGTGTCACCAAGGGCAGGAACGTTTTGACGATGCTCCCGAGTATGTTCCCCAGTCCATGTCCACGTTGCATGCGTGCACCACTAAACACCGGAAAGCCACCCCCGGCCTGTTGGGCATAATAGTCCATATAGCTGCGTGCATTGCACTCGTAAGGCACCTTCATTATACAAAGTGGGGAGCACGTGCTTGTCGAAAATGAAGTGTCAGCACCACTTTCCCGCGTTGGAATGCCACCGGTCGTCCCGTGTCATCTCTTATATCCACCGTGATCGTGTTGATGTGGGTTTGTCGTACAGGCAGGTAGAGCATGTGGGTGAAACTCTGGGTGACTTGATCGCCATACTTATTTTTAATGGGGACCACCCGTAACAGAGGTGTGTTGATATGGCCCACGATGTGGTTGCCGACCACGTCCGAGTAGACGTAGAGTCCGTACATACCCGACTTCATATCCATCGGGATCTCGCCATGGTGTTCGGTGGGACCAGCGAACGTCTGTAGATCGAAACCCAGCATTTGCTGTAGGATAGGGCTCAGTACGACACTCGCGTTGGCGGTGACGGTAAGCTGTGCCTTGTCGTTGTGTGCGTTGTAATCGAAGTCCACATGATTCTTGAAGGGATAGGCTTGGATGGGTTTTGAACTATTCGTGACCTGCCGTAGAGCCTTATAATGCAACAGTCTTGACAGCCCACCGATGAACTCCTTGGGAGTATCGTATTGGCCTTCGGGGAGGGTGAGTCGGGTGTCTTTTCCTTCGTAGGTCACCTCGTACCAGACTTCATTGGCTCGCACGTTGTACCACGAGTAAGGGTATTGGATATCCACAATGCCACATTCCCATCGTCCAGGTAAATGCAACGGTTGCGGTAACTGGGTCACGTACTTGGCCACGGTGTTGTCAGGAAACACATCCAGCGAACTGTTACCGGGTAGGGTGAGGTAAAACATGGCGACTGAGCTGTCCTGCTGCTGCTGTTGGTTTTAATAGGTCTTCCAGGCCTTGGGCGGTTGTGTGCGGCGTCGTGTTCGTCGCGGTGACTTGCTACGTGTCACGGCTCTGGAGATGTGGGGTGTCTTGATCAAGGGTGGTTTTTTATAGGCGCGAAAAGAAGGTGCCCGTTGTGGTGGTGTTTTGGGGGGTGACTCCGGTTCCCATTCGGATTCCCAAGAAGGTAGTGGGCCACTCGGCAATTGCTGGGTTTGCTGCATAAAGGCCCAGCGGTGGGGGTTCCCCACCAATTCCTGTGGTACATGCATGTCTTTCAAGCCTTGAGCGAAGACCTCCCATCCTCGAGGATCGGTGTGCGATCTGCGTTGACGCATCAGATCATTCACTAAATCCGTCATGTGGGTGCCGGGGACCACCTGATTCTGTACCAGGAGTTCGCCTTTATCATTCCAAGTCATGTTAGGATTCTGTTTCATCCGTTGTAATACCAGGCCAGCTTGTTTCTTGAACGAGGCAGGTACACTCTTCAGCACTTCGTCTTCCACCCACTGTGGGGCTGTGGGGGCTACCTGACCCGGCTGTTGGAGCGGTGCTGAGGTCAGCGGTCTGTCACGTGGTGGTGGTGGTGGTGGTGCTGCTGTTGCTGGGGTAGACAGGGTTTTGTATTGGTCCATGAACGTCATGTACCGTTGAAGCGTCTCATTGTACCGTTGTACTTTCTCACTGTCGCTTAACCCCGGTCTCTGTAAGATCTGTTGCATCTCTCCATCGAGGCTGTTTATGGTCTTCACCGTAGGTGGGACAGGGTAGGGTGATTGGAGGTTTTGCAGGAACCGTGGTTCGACGAGGACCATTTTTTTCGTGTGGTTCATTGTCGGCCGAAGAGTCCACCCAATACTGGACCCAACACGGAAGCGGCCAACGGTGCTAAGATGGCCCCGAGAAAGCCGCCTTTCTGTAACACCTTTTTCTTTTGTGTTTGAGGGACCCGCTTGTGGACTAGGGTTCGGAGACCTGTCTTATGCTTGGCCAACTTGGTCTTCTGAGCCGGAGTCAGTGGTACGTTGCCTTTTAACAGATTTTACCCGATCTCGCACAGACAGCGTACAAGGTCAGGGTCCGCACCGCGTACAATGGTTCGTACTAACTCGGGTGGGATCGTCTTCAATACACAGAGCGTGGGAGCGTGCTTCCGTACTCGCGCAGACATCCTGTACAACTAATGCTAGAACCCACAACTCTGCTCTTTTTATCCACCTCACAGACAAAGTCAACCCTGCTGTGGTATTCATTCTTTTTATTATTCCCCATCATCAAACACACAGACCCCAGCTGGGGGCGCCACTGTGGATGTGTTTACATTATTTTTGCATGTACACGTGGTGGGTCTTTCCGGGAAAGATGCAGGTCCGTAGTCGAACGTGGTCGGGGGTGGCTTGCTTGAGGTCGAAGAGCATATACCCGTGCTGAGGGGTTGTGGCATCTTTGAAGGCCTCCAACGCAAACGGTGTGCGGCCGGGATACATCTGTCTCGCCAGGTGCAGCAGTTGAGTGGTATCTCTCGGGTTTTTGAAGACCACCAGGTAGTGGGCATTTAAGCTGATATTCCGATGTTCTTTGTTTTTACTGAACAGATTCTCCACAATGTAGATGATGCTGAGCCGTCGATGATGGCTGCATTTGGTAAAGAGTTGGGTGACCCGTGCATCCGTCTCCGCCATGAGATCATCCAGAACCACCAAGGTGTCGGGTTCCAAATCGGCCAGGTTGGGTAGGCCTTCCACGAACGTGATGTGGGGCATTGCTGCATACGCTTCCTGCCATTCTCCGTAACACCACACGACTCTGGCAATGGGTGGAGTGATCATGCTGTCGGCGTGTTGAAGGAGCTTCCTGACGAAGTGCGTTTTGCCGGAGCCCGTCGGTCCTGCGATGACGCAGGTGAAGGGATGCTGCCACCGAGGGTCCATGGTTCGAGGTGTATCCGTTGTCGTGGTAACCCGCTCTTGTAAATTTCGTACGAGTGAACTGGAGTGGTGGTGGGTACAACGTCGGTCGTCGTTGTCTGTTCACGTTCAGGGATGGTGCTGGGGGTGAGTACAACGTGGGTCGTCGATTCACTGTGAGGGATGAAATCCGGTAGGTGTTCAGACGTAGTGGGCGTCCTTGGTGTAGGTGTAGAGCTCGACGTGGCTTGTACGCGGGGTGTGGTGGTGACTGGGCTCGATACGACTGGTGCTCTCTGTAGACCGGTTTCGCTGGTGCCTGGTGTTCTCAGTTGGTTAAGTAACGTGCTGACATAGGCTACGTCGTAAACACCCCTCCGTACAACACACTCAGCAGGGTTAGCAATAACACCCCAAAGCCCACTTGCGCTTTGCGCGTTTTGCGAGACGCTGTCTTCAGAGGCAGCTGCTGTTGGTCCATAGCACTGTGGTCGGACGTGGAATGAAGAAGGACGGCAGTGGTGTCTGGTTTTATAGTCGTTTCACCTGGTTGGCCGCGACCCAGGAATTAAAGGAACTGGGCCAACCTTGCCATTTCACGAAATGAAACAGTTTGCCACGTCGACGTTCCGTTTTCAAAATCTGCTCCACCGTGTAGTAGTCTTGCTGTGTTTTTACAACAGGCTGTAATTCCGTCTCGTAAAACGTCCCCAGCAACGTTTCCCCTTGGAGATCTTCCAGTTCATAGACTCGCCGCTGTCGGGGTAGGCGCCGTTTAATCAGGAAGTGCTCATCGCTCCAGTTGGGCAAGTAACTTTTCTCGAACTTGCCCTTGACTTTACTGATCCGTACAGGGTCCCCGACCTTGTACACCGCCTTCGTCGTTCGCTGCGATGGCCTGGGGTACAAGACACGCCGGACTTGGGCTTCATTGCGTTGGGTCACGGTAATGGGGGCTCTCTCTATACTTCGATGATAGGCTCGATTGTAACCCCTCACCAGTTTCGGGAGAACATCGATGTACCGCCTTGTATTCTTATAGGTGAAATATTTATACATGCGGCCTTTGAATGTCCTGTTGAACCTCTCCACCACGGAAGCCTTGGTCTCGTTGTACGTATGGAAGAAAAACACCTTCTGTTTCTTGAGAAAGGCTTGGAACGGTCTGTTGAGGAATTCCGTGCCTTCGTCGGTTTGCAAATACAAAGGTTTGCGCCCGGTCTTGAAGATGTCTTTGAACGCCGCTATGAGATTTGCCCCCGTTTTCGTCCGGATGGGTACCACCCACGCATACTTGGATAGGATATCGATGCACGTCAAGATATACCGATTCTCATCGTTGTATTTGGCAAAGGCGCTCATATCGACCAAATCCGCTTGCCACTGGGCATCTATTCCTCCCACGATGACCCGGTTCCGTAGAAAATGGCGACGGACAGATCGATGTAAGGTATAGGTGTCTTGTCTTCTTAACCAATCTCGGACTTGGGCACGTTGTACCCCCTGGGGTTTGGCCGCTCGATAGAGAGCCGACAATGCACTATAGGCCGCCGGACTGTCGGGACTGTAGTATAAGTTATCCAACACCTTCTCCCAGCGCTTCATGGTGACAAAATGATGATGGACCCTGGCTCTATCGTTTATTTATAACGGGTATATCTTGGGCCGGAGTTTCTTTCTGATTTTCTTCGTGGACTTCCACAGTGGCCATGGTAAATGACCAGTCCAACTCGTCTGATGACCGCTTGATAAGCACTTCATCCACATCCACCACGGCATCTTCCAATGCAGACCATAGATCAGGGTGAAGGGTAAAATGCACTGTACCTCCATCTAGCCGAGCCAATTGAGCAAAGAAAGGGCCGCGTCGGATGTACACATCGTGACACAAGTGGATGAGGTCGCCGTCCAGTTCACCAGACAACACCCGTTTGAATTTGGTCCAGCCCTCCCGGGACAGACGAATGTGAGCCGGGCACGGTTGTGTAGGGTCCGCATCACAGACGTCTCCCACCTCCTCCATGATATCGACCTTATCCGCATACACGTGCAGGAAAACCTCGGGGGTCAAGCTGAAATACGCCAGTACTATATGCTCCGTCATGGTCAGTACGTGAATGGTACCAGATTTCACTGTCTCTCGTATTTATAGGGAGAACCCCGTGAGATCAAAGGATCAGGTGGTCATGTCATTGGGCTGACTGAGTCTAGCGGGGTAATCAATGGCATCGTCGTCGGGTTCATGTAGTTGTTCATGGGGTTCAGCCAGCGCGTCCTCAATAGCACGAGCCCACCCCAACTGGTGTGATGATCGCTCGTCCGGTGTAAACAGCTGGTCCACAATAGGCACCACTTTCTCCAAGGCTGACCACAGATCGGAGTCTAGGGTGAAGCCTCGTGTAGCATCTTGGTAGCGGCCCAGGCGTAGGAAGAGGGAGGTACGGTATACGTAGATGGCATTGTCTATGTGGATGAGGTTTCCGTCGAGCTCGCCGCTCAACACCCGTTTAAATTTGGTCCAGCCGTCACGAGGTAGTGTGACCGTATTCGATACGGTCTCAGCGGGCGCCCAGCAAATAGCTCCACGGTCTTCCACCAGGGTGACTTTATCTTCATAGACGTGTAACCCCACCCGGGGTGTAAGGGGCAGGATGGCTCGTAGGACGGGTGACATGCTTGGTCCAAATGTCGAACGGTGAATGACACACACTCTGTCTGACCCTCGTATTTATAGTGTCAATAACACAGCGCCAGGGTCAATAGGGCACAGACTAGTATGAGGCCAACCAGCCGGCGCTGGTTCCGGCGTGAGCGCTCCTGGTCCATAGCGCGAGCATCAAGGATGGCTGTCATAGTCCAGTAGTGGTGAGTGATGGCACGCCTCTCCATCGAGTGCACTCTGTGGAGGACCGCTTCTGTGAACTCGTTCAGGATCTGGCGTCGTCCCTCGTTGTCGTCGCCATCTGCAAACATGGACCGGACCACTGCTCGGTAACCCGTGAATGAATTCACCACGGTGGCATACTGTAAAATGCGAGTCGCATGGGGCTGGATCTCCGCCATGGCTCTGTAGAAATGAAGGTGTGGGATCCAGAGGGACGTGTTTTATAGACCAGATGTAGCTCTACGGGTGTAGTCCGTGATACGTACTATTCTGATGGGTTAGTCCAAAAAAAGGGAGCAACAACAACAACACAGATTACAGATCAATCCTTTTATTATGCGTGAACAACATAGAAATGCATGTACTGACCTGTCTGTGGGAGGTTTCCCACAATGGCGTTCACCTTCGCGTCTTTTCGTGTACGTCCGTGTCTTTTCGTTAAAGTCCGTGTATCTTCGGTAAAGTCCGTAGGCATTGGGCACAACTGAAAGACTGAGCGTACTGGCTCATATTGGAGATCAGCGAAAAATGACTCACGATGGCCGCCATCTTGCACCCATCCACCACCCACCCACCACATGGGCCGCCATCTTGCACCCATCCACCACCCACCCACCCACGCCGCCATCTTGCACCCATCCACCACCCACCCACCACATGCGCCGCCATCTTGCACCCATCCACCACCCACCCACCCACGCCGCCATCTTGCACCCATCCACCACCCACCCACCCACGCCGCCATCTTGCACCCATCCAACACCCACCCACCCACGCCGCCATCTTGCACCCATCCACCACCCACCCACCCACGCCGCCATCTTGCACCCATCCACCACCCACCCACCCACGCCGCCATCTTGCACCCATCCACCACCCACCCACCACACGCATGCGCACAAAACCAATTCTGACGTCACAACAGGTTCTGCGCATGCGCAGTGAAGCGCTAGGTTATCCGTTAACGCTTTGTATACTACTTACGTCCCAATCGTTTGGGTGGTGGGTTGCACTGGCATGAAGCATCAAACTCAATGTCCGCCACATCACCTCAAACAATTTACTCTCAAAGTTCCTCTCCTGGTGCGAGTGTATCAGGGAGGGGGCACCGAACCGGAGTCGATAACAGCCTAGGTCACCGTCTCTGCTTCCTGGTCTGGAAGCGCGGGCGCCTCCACCCACTTCGTGAAATAATCACACACGACTAGTTTGTGCAAATTTCCTCTCGCCGTCAGGGAAAGGGGGCTCATCAGGTCCACGACGACGCGCTCTCCAGGACATCTCGTCATCATCCTGCGGTGCTGTCCTCGGGGTTTCTTCCCGGCCTGCTTTCTCCGTCTACAGGTGTCACAGCTTCAACACTAATGTTGAATGTCGCGATGCAGACCAATCCAGGTATACACTTGTCGCACCTTATTGAGAATCTTGAAAACCCCCAAGGTGCCCTCCACTCGGGCTGTCATGACATTCCTTGGCTATCATCCTGTGGAGGACCCTCGGTACAACCTGTAACTTGGACTTCTCCCGGCCCCGCACGTCATACCAACGCCGCACGAGGAGGTCTCTTTCCATGGCCAAGTTGTCGTACGCTCCCCACGTGGCTCTTGTTACGCCACTGTGTCGACAGATTAGGTCCCGCCCATTCAATCACCGGCAGTAGTTCAAGGTCTGCAGCTTGGACCGGCGGAAAGTCATCGTTGGGGAGGGGAGGTGGGGGGGTTCTGTCACAACTCTCGCTGTCGAAGTCTCTTAGTCTTCGGTCTCCGAGGAACGACCACACTGCTTAAATGGACGTCTGCATCAGCGGCGTGGTTGTCGTCCCGTCCTCTGCCTGGGAAGCGCCTTTTAAGTTCTTCCACCCGGGTAGCAATCTCTGCTGGAAGTCTCTTTCTCTTCATCGTCTGGGGATTCAGGAGGTATCTTTTCGGCCTACCCGCAAATGCCGGGGTTTTTGTGGCTACAAATGTTGCCACATTTTGTAGTCACATTCAATCCCTATAGAGAAATGTAGTCACATTTTGTAAATGTGGCTACCTTTCTGTATAGAGACTGTATCCGCATTTAATTGAAAACATTTCCCTGTCATAATAATCTACTGAAAGCTTCGACAAAATGATTTAAAAAACTTTTTACAAACATCGAAAATCATCGTATGCACAGAAAAGTGAAGTTACTCGTGACCGTTCAGTTCAAAACAGGAACTTACCTCGGCATGTGCACTAAACTCGATGGAAACATGGTTTGTTCTTGTTCACGGTTTAGTTAAACAAATATGGATGGGAACTATTTATTATATAAATCGTTCAGGATTTGTCTAAAACGTGGTCTAAATCGCCGAAGAATATTCCACCATCTTCAAAGAAGCGAAATGCAGACAAACCGACCTTTGTTAAGCAAGCTGTGATTGGCCGAGTTGCTTCACCAAATCCTCGCCTGTAACAAGCGGTTAGCCAATCGCTAATCTCGTTTGCGCGGCTTTATGATACAACACCGGCGAAATATCGGCATGCGATGGATTTATATTCGATATTTATATTTATATATAATAGTTTCCATCCATACAGTTATTTGTTTTTTTTCAATAAAAAATCGATGTTATAGGATGTAATACTATCATAATCATATACTAATTCTGCGACAAGCCTGCGGGTTCCGACAAATCCGACATCAATCGGTAAATGCGAGGTGAGTGCAAGGCCTGGACAAATACCAATATTTGTATTATTCTTGGAGTTCGTCTGCATGGAAAGTGGCTACATTTACAGATGTAAATGACGGCAATTAACACAAAAGACTAGTCTGTAAGGCCCGATGTCGACCCAGCATCAACTTCCAACAAATGCCAACATATATCAAAGACCAAAAGGTCTGTACAGGGGGCGGACCTCGAGGACGAAACGTCCACCAGCAGAATCTCGCCATATACAGGTAAAAATTACAACACATATAAGGGAAGTGGGAAGAGGTGCCGACATACTGACTGCGTCATATGACTTCACAGAATAGTCTTCTGGAATACCTATTCTAAGGCGCATACCAAGAATCTAACGATTCGAGATATGTGTTGTATCTCAGGTACGCTTTTATTGTACCTGTTCATGTGGCAACTTGAATGATATGACCACACGGCCCCTAGCACCGGCATAAGCGGTATTAGATACAAATCTAGAGAGCTATGATGGAAATGCTCTGACCACTCGTATACTGGTAATTGGTGAGCTGTTTCGCTGTGACAACTCGTACATTGGAGATTGGTGAGCTGTATCGTCGTCAGATGTAAATGACGGCAATTAACACAAAAGACTACTCTGTAAGGCCCGATGTCGACCCAGCATCAACTTCCTACAAATGCCAACATATATCAAAGACCAAAAGGTATGTACAGGGGGCGGGCCTCGAGGACGAAACGTCCACCAGCAGAATCTCGCCATATACAGGTAAAAATTACAACACATATAAGGGAAGTGGGAAGAGGTGCCGACACACTGACTGCGTCATATAACTTCACATAATAGTCTTCTGGAAAACCTATTCTAAAGAGCTTACCAAGAATCTAACGATTCGAGATATGTGTTGTATCTCAGGTACGCTTTTATTGTACCTGTTCATGTGGCAACTTGAATGATATGACCACACGGCCCCTAGCACCGGCATAAGCGGTATTAGATATAAATCTAGAGAGCTATGATGGAAATGCTCTGACAACTCGTATACTGGTAATTGGTGAGCTGTTTCGCTGTGACAACTCGTACATTGGAGATTGGTGAGCTGTATCGTCGACAGATGTAAATGACGGCAATTAACACAAAATACTAGTATGTAAGGCCCGATGTCGACCCGGCATCAACTTCCCACAAATGCCAACATATAGCAAAGACCAAAAGGTATGAACAGGGGGCGGGCCTCGGGGACGAATCGTCCACCAGCAGAATCTCGCCATATACAGGTAAAAATTACAGCACATATAAGGGAAGTGTGAAGAGGTGCCGACATTCTGACTGCGTCATATGACTTCACAGAATAGTCTTCTGGAAAACCTATTGTAAAGCACATACCAAGAATCTAACGATTTGAGATATCTGTTGTATCTCAGGTACGCTTTTATTGTACCTGTTCATGTGGCAACTTGAATGATATGACCACACGGCCCCTAGCACCGGCATAAGCGGTATTAGATACAAATCTAGAGAGCTATGATGGAAATGCTCTGACAACTCGTATACTGGTAATTGGTGAGCTGTTTCGCTGTGTCAACTCGTACATTGGAGATTGGTGAGCTGTATCGTCGTCAGATGTAAATGACGGCAATTAACACAAAAGACTAGTCTGTAAGGCCCGATGTCGACCCAGCATCAACTTCCCCCAATGCCAACATATATCAAAGACCAAAAGGTCTGTACAGGGACGGGCCTCGGGGACGAAACGTCCACCAGCAGAATCTCGCCATGTACAGGTAAAAAGTACAACACATATAAGGGAAGTGGGAAGAGTTGCCGACATACTGACTGCGTCATATGACTTCACAGAATAGTCTTCTGGAAAACCTATTCTAATGCACATACCAAGAATCTAACGATTCGAGATATGTGTTGTATCTCAGGTACGCTTTTATTGTACCTGTTCATGTGGAAACTTGAATGATATGACCATACGGCCCCTAGCACCGGCATAAGCGGTATTAGATACAAATCTAGAGAGCTATGATGGAAATGCTCTGACAACTCGTATACTGGTGATTGGTGAGCTGTTTCGCTGTGACAACTCGTACATTGGAGATTGGTGAGCTGTATCGTCGTCAGACGTAAATGACGGCAACTAACACAAAAGACTAGTCTGTAAGGCCCGATGTCGACCCAGCATCAACTTCCCCCAATGCCAACATATATCAAAGACCAAAAGGTCTGTACAGGGACGGGCCTCGGGGACGAAACGTCCACCAGCAGAATCTCGCCATGTACAGGTAAAAAGTACAACACATATAAGGGAAGTGGGAAGAGTTGCCGACATACTGACTGCGTCATATGACTTCACAGAATAGTCTTCTGGAAAACCTATTCTGAAGCACATACCAAGAATCTAACGATTCGTGATATGTGTTGTATCTCAGGTATGCTTTTATTGTACCTGTTCATGGGGCAACTTGGATGATATGACCACACGGCCCCTCGCACCGGCATAAGCGGTATTAGATACAAATCTAGAGAGCTATGATGGAAATGCTCTGACAACTCGTATACTGGTAATTGGTGAGCTGTTTCGCTGTGACAACGCGTACATTGGAGATTGGTGAGCTGTATCGTCGTCAGACGTAAATGACGGCAACTAACACAACAGACTAGTCTGTAAGGCCCGATGTCGACCCAGCATCAACTTCGCGCAAATGCCAACATATATCAAAGACCAAAAGGTCTGTACAGGGGGCGGGCCTCGGGGACGAAACGTCCACCTGCAGAATCTCGCCGTATACAGGTAAAAATTACAACACATATAAGGGAAGTGGGAAGAGGTGCCGACATACTGACTGCGTCATATGACTTCACAGAATAGACTTCTGGAAAACCTATTCTAAAAGCACATACCAAGAATCTAACGATTCGAGATATGTGTTGTATCTCAGGTACGCTTTTATTGTACCTGTTCCTGTGGCAACTTGAATGATATGACCACGCGGCCCCTAGCACCGGCATAAGCGGTATTAGATACAAATCTAGAGAGCTATGGTGGAAATGCTCTGACAACTCGTATACTGGTAATTGGTGAGCTGTTTCGCTGTGACAACTCGTACATTGGAGATTGGTGAGCTGTATCGTCGTCAGATGTAAATGACGTCAGTTAACACAAAAGACTAATCTGTAAGGCCCGATGTCGACCCAGCATCAACTTCGCACAAATGCCAACATATATCAAAGACCAAAAGGTCTGTACAGGGAGCGGGCCTCGACGACGAAACGTCCACCAGCAGAATCTCGTCATATACAGGTAAAAATTACAACACATATAAGGGAAGTGGGAAGAGGTGCCGACATACTGACTGCGTCATATGACTTCACAGAACAGTCTTCTGGAAAACCTATTATAAAGCACATACCAAGAATCTAACGATTCGAGATATGTGTTGTATCTCAGGTACGCTTTTATTGTACCTGCTCATGTGGCAACTTGAATGATATGACCACACGGCCCCTAGCACCGGCATAAGCGTATTAGATGCAAATCTAGAGAGCTATGATGGAAATGCTCTGACAACTCGTATACTGGTAATTGGTGAGCTGTTTCGCTGCGACAACTCGTACATTGGAGATTGGTGAGCTGTATCGTCGTCAGATGTAAATGACGGCAATTAACACAAAAGACTAGTCTGTAAGGCCCGATGTCGACCCAGCATCAACTTCCCACAAATGTCAACATATATCAAAGACCAACAGGTCTGTACAGGGGGCGGGCCTCGGGGGCGGAACGTCCACCAGCAGAATCTCGCCATACACAGGTAAAAATTACAACACATATAAGGGAAGTGGGAAGAGGTGCCGACATATTGACTGCGTCATATGACTTCACAGAATAGTCTTCTGGAAAACCTATTCTAAAGCACATACCAAGAATATAACGGTTCGAGATATGTGTTGTATCTCAGGTACGCTTTTATTGTACCTGTTCATGTGGCAAATTGAATGATATGACCACACGGCCCCTAGCACTGCCAGAATTTAAACCATAGGTCTTCCCGAATCACCTCTAAGAATTTGCCACGGGCTAGCTTTCTTGGAAGTAATCACCGGCGTCTGGGTAAGCCAACTGCATGAGTCTCACCGGAGCTTGGCCCAGCGCTGGTAAACTTTCTCCCTTCTGTTGTCGCCTTGACTTCAGCTTGGACTTATACAACTCTGTTTGGTTTGGCGGAAAGAAACGTCCCTCCAAGGCATCACATAGTCGGGTGAAACTTGCCTTCCCTGGCTTCATCTTCAGACTGGGGAGAACCTGTTGTGCTGGTAGGGATACGACCACATGCTGTCCCTTGTCTTTTGGCGTCCACCTGTTCAAGACTGCGCAATGTTAAAAGTGTGCCAGGGCAACTCTTCAATGCGTACTCCCATGGTAGGGCGGAGCCTTAACCATCGCCATATGGGAAATAAGGATGGTCGCGACTGTGATCTTCCCACTGATATCAGCCGCTGGAAGTCGCACTTCTGCACAGGATGTAACCGAGGTTGCCTCCGTCCCCGTTTTCTTAACAACGGCGGTGGCTGGATGTCCCGTTTCTTCCCGTATATGCTGGTCTATGGGGCTGGTCGTGACCATTACGGCTGGCCGCGACTTGGTGTTGAACGGACGTGGGTGTTTGCGGCCCAACTTCTGAGCGTTCGCGACCCTCGTGATTATGGTCGTGACGCATTCTTCTGGCGGTACTTTTCTCTTCGACCCTGGGTGTGGAGGTGTAAGCTGGGGCCCCAATCGTCGTCTGACGGAGGCTCGCTTGTGCCGTCTACATCTGTGCCTGTAAAATTGTGAGGCCTTCTAATAACACTCGAATGGTCGACGGAGTCTCGATCTTGGCCATGGCGGGCGCGGACAGCTTGAGTGGTGCTTCTACCGGACTCATGTCTTCTATCGTCGCCAACGTCGCTCAAACAGGTGACTTCATCCTAGATCGATCTCCCTCCTGTATGATAGCCCGTAGACCTGCTAGGGAACTCACGGGTAGTGGCGTTGTCAGCACGACGTTGTTGGTCTTCTCTAGTGGTCAGTGGTTTTCTTCTGTGGTAGATCAGGCCAGACCCCACCGCTGCCACCAGTTTTTGATCATGTAACGTGTACGAGCAGGACAAGTCGTGATGTTTACGAAAAACTAATCAATCACTGGGATTGGCCACTGGCCTTCTGGCCTTCATCATAGATAGCCCCTTCACTAGTAGAGATTCGGGGTTAGAAGAGATCACAAACCTACAAGGATGAGTGACGCTGATGTGAAGGTATATTATGGAATATTCTGCACAAATAGTATACGCGATTACAAATAAAAGGAGAGAAACGCATTGCTTAGACCGAGTGTCTAAGGGGATGTAATGGTATGCAGAAGGTTTGTGCGACCTGGTTGCTGACCCTTCTCTTCTCTTCGCGTAATAAACGGTGGCCTGGTTGCTGGTCCTTTTCCGCACACGATAACTGTAACTGCGACTCAATCGCGACTCGTCTGTAGGCAAGTCGACGGAGAGCCACGGTGGTGACACTCACTCAACCCAATACCCTCTGTTGTTCGAGTCAGTACCTCGGCGGTGGCTGCTCTTAATCGTCTTCTTCCGTCGTTGGAACGTTACGGCTGTAAAGCTCGCTCAATATATAACACCCCTCGTTGGAAATCTTCCACGGATTTGGCGGCCCGTACCTCTTCTTCACCCACAGTCGTCGGAGCCCGACCCTAACTATGTCGGATCACCAGTCTTCTTCGCCCTCACACGTAAGTAAAGTACGACGTCTCGACCCTCACAGCTGCTGAGACCCGTCCATAGACACAACGCATTGATGCCCGATGTCACGACAACCATTCAGGTAAGAATATGCGTTCAGCTCGTCCCCTATAGCCGTCGCGACATTTACTTGAGTATATATTGTGTTATAATCACATCTGCGATCATTGTAACCACGTCAATATCTGTACAACGACGGTCGCGACCCTCTGCGACCTGGCGCGACCTTTTACGACCCGGTTGCGACTCTTTTAAGACATTGGCGCGACCTGATCGCGACCCCACAAACTGCAGGATGTGTTGGTTTATGTCGGTAGCAGAGATTGACCCTAGTATTTCTGTAGGTGTAATGTATTTATCTATGATATGATGGTGGAGAGAATGCCTTACTAACGTCGAATACCGTTTCACGACAGAGGACACTGGAGGTTGAATTAAACTGACCACGTCCCACAGCACAGGGCTGTTCAGTAAAACAGTGCCAATGTCCTAATATCAATATATAATAGGGAATTAGGTCGATACCAGCAGATTGTATAACACAATTATTACCCAGTGCCACTCGGTAATTTCTGTCAGGTTACAGTATTGAAGATTATATAGTCCCAGATTATCTTAAACTCGTCAGTCGGTTTTCCCTACACTTCCAGTACAACGCAAAAGCCCTGTTCCACACGGAAAATGCAAGCCGGCAATATTTTACTTGGATTTGCAGCGTTGTACTAGCTGCAAATCCACAATATTTTAGACTTCCAAGTTCCCAATATCTAAAATAAAATACAGCACAGTCCGTACCTTGTGTGCTTCCTCCAGACCATACTACTCCTCTCTCCGCACTGAAAATGTCTCCGGCTCTTATATATTCTGTATACTCTCGGCACCTTGGACAGTCCACTCTCCACGAACGGAGACGTTTAGACCGCTATGAACGATCATCTCTCGTAGCGAACCGCTTTTCATTCTAGAGCTCGTAGATAATATCTCACGTTGCTGTTAATTTTAATCGTGCTCTGGTCAGCGAGCTATAAATGGAAGTCTATTCTCGCCGCGCTGGCCTGCATCTCATTACACGGTACACAGGATCACGGGCCATAGTCAAGTTACGCTCTGCACACGTTCAACCGTAACACCCGAATAAACTTGTACTGCTGACCATGCAGAGAAGCCTACCGTCACTGGCAGTGGAAATCGCGCCAAGCCGTGGGTAGATGTAATTTATCCAGTAACTTCCGACCAAAATCCACCTGGAAAACTAGAAATATTGAACCACAATAAATTCCGAGTAATTGGTAATGCACACGAGAAAGTTTAGTATCTGGTAAATCAATATGGAAAAACATTAAAAACCCTGGCAAATAATAGTTTTGAGGGCCTATAGATCTAAGGTGCTAGATTTACAAGCAACATTCATTATTGGCATATTATCTTTTAAATACTTTGTCAAATAGCACTTTTTTCACTTTTCACTATTATGAAGTTTAAATATCCATTTTACTTAGATTTCCTAAAACAGCTCTAATATTCGGTATTATAATCTGAAATAAACAGCGGAAAATATACTCGGTTGTATGTAGGCATATAAATTCTGACTAATTCTTTTTGAATATTTGCCTCCCATAATCTTTAAGGTGCCCTCCACACTTCCCACGTTTTCGCTCAAAGTGACCCCTCCCTTATTTCATAATAAGGGAGGTCGCCCGTATTTGACAGCATGGTAATTTTTCCTGCCTTTCTACTAACTGATATCTATAGTATCATCCTGGTGGACGTAACCATTTCTCCAAACGAGGATATAACAATTGCTTGTTGATCGCCCCTACGCGCCACTACAGAGTTGATCGTGTCCGGAAATGAATTTCGGGTAGCGAAAATGTGGATTCCTTTATGGGGATACAATTTTACCAAAAAAAAATGTTCGCCGATTTAAATTGTCTTATGGACGGAAACACTTGAACCCTATCTGGCCTGGGCTTTTTGGGACCTGTCCAGGTCTGGGCCCTCCCTAATTTTTTTTCTTACCCCTTGAGCTAGGGTGCTGAAACTTACCACACTATACCCTTGGGTCAATGTCTATCAGAATAAAATCCAAGATGGCGGCTTTGATGACGTCACAGTGACGTCATTTTCAAAAACGGCATTTTGGGGTGATTTTTCGGTCACATTTTCTGATTTTTTTATTTATGCAATTTCTCCGCAAAAATCGGATTATAAATTAGTAAATATTAATGTGATGTGAAATAAAATAGCTTTTGCCCACTTTTCCACGCGGAAAAGCAGAAATTTTGATGAAATGTGACGAAAATATCACTTTCATGGCCGCCATCTTCAATTTACCCATGATCGTCTGCTCGAGGGGTTATGCAATTAGGCTCAAAATGACCACCAAATGGTAGGCTATAAAGTCATGGAGTTTCAGCTCTCTATTTTTTGTCGTTCCAGAGATAACGCAAAAAGTTTGGTAGGGGGGGCAATTTGCCCCCTCTCCCCCTCCCTCAGGCCTGGTAGGGTTAACATGCATAACAAAAATCATTTCGTGCGTTTTCTCTAGGTTGTGGGTCGAATTTGACACATTCTCATACTTTTTATGAGATTTTTCAGGAAAGTTGAAGGAGGATTGCACGCCTTTTATTTTCAATTTCAATAGCTAAATTGTCTCCTGAAATAATGGCAGGAGCGTGCTCATTTAGACAATATATACTTTTACAGGGGTTTTATTGAAGATTTTACATCTATTTATGGCCGAAGACCCGAGCTCATTTAGCTGTGGAACGCACCCTTAAAATTACACAACTGACAGTAGACGAAATGGTAGTATATAAATCTGAAATATGTTATGATTTGGGAGGTAAATTGGGGGGTTGTCCACAAAACAGTTGTCCACAAAACACATAGATGTGTGGTGGGTTGACCTTTGATCTTGGGTTGTTATGTCAACGTGAAGCAGGCACTTCTGGTCATGTTACTGGTGGAGTGGATGCAAATACAATCGGATTCCATAAAATAATAAAATGCAAAAAACGGACAGTACACCCCAAAATGCAGTAAAATCCTATCAATGGGTCTAAATGGATAATATTGGGTCCCGATGCGCCCTGGACTTCTGAAAGGCGCATTGTGGGATTGCAGGTTGATGTAAATATAGGATTCCGAAAATGTAGAAACACGGGCTTTACATCTCAAAATGTAGAAATTACAACACATAATGGTTCGTGCCTACGGTTCGGTAATGTCGCATGGCATACGTTGGTAGAATGCACCACACGGGTATATGCTTGTTGACACGACCGTAGAAAAGTAAAAGGCATGCCATGCTGCTTATTTTTAAAGATCAATTCCTTCCATTTTCTCGTGAATGGTATAATCCATTTTAGTTTCTTGTGGTCAAATGTGTCTCATTTTTAACCTGTTGTAATATATGTCACTTTCTCTGCGTTTGAGAGACATCGATTTCAGCCCAGATCTGAGACTGATTACATCTTTTACTGTTCTGCAAACGGACCGAGCAAGATGATATCTCAGCATTGAATCACATATACGGTACTCAATTATAGAGTGGGTTAAGCTTTTAAATTTTAAAGTCGCTTTCAGTAATGTTTCAGTCATATCGCGAACCAACAAGACATCATCCACCCAAGTTGGGTTCCTGCCTTTATCATAGATTCCACTGTCTGATATGTAAGAACGGTACCATCTCTTTGGTCTATAAATATTAGTCGCCATAATTTGTCGCACTTGTAGTGTTTTCCTATACGGATAATGCAAAGAATATTTTTGCATATTACGTATGAAGGATACTCATATTTTTATATATCGATGTAGACCCGTTAGGGTCATCCAGATATATATAGGAGGGTTGTAACTCTTGTAACAGGAAGTGCCCGGTTTACTCTTGCACAAAATAAAGTTATTGCGCTGAAAGAAATAGTTCTGAAGCTTTTTCTTCTTGATAACCTTTTTTGTCGTTTGAATTATTCTTGTTGTTCTTTTACAGAAGCGGAATTTAGTAGATGTGTCTTGATGTTTTTTAAGTGCTCAGTTATTGTTTTTGAGGGTTTGCCAGTTTCTTGTTCAAAGTATGTTGTCTGCTAGACCAGAGACTGTCGTCTGCTAAATCAGAGACTTTAAGAGGAAAATGCTGGTTGTTTTTTGTCTGTGTGTTTCACATTCCCTGCCCCAAATTTTTTTGCCGCGCTTGATAGAGGTTGTGCCCAAATTAGGGTATTTACTAGCGTCTAGTCCGTCATTCCTAATTCAGCCGTCATCCATTAAAGAATATCCGCGTCCATAATCCAAAGACCTATTCCATATTCCATATAACAGTATTAGCACCAAATTCAAAAGGACAATCATAGTATACATAAACATAGGCTAGTTTCCTGCAAGACAGAAGCGGTTAACAGTTTTCAATGATACCGACAAGACATCATGATGTTCCAAAAATATCAAATCCGTATCGCTGATCAGTATTCTTAATCCATAATAATCGTTGTAAAGTCGTCATCTGCAGAATGATGTAGCTCAGTCACGCTTTGATTGTGACTGTTCATATGAACACCATGATGATCTTGAAGTACATGGGTTCATACGGCCCATAGACCCGGGTTAAGCGGAAGTAGACACAAGTTACGAAACGTAACGCAATATATCTTACACACTACGCTCGTATTTTGCTATCAGCTTGCGATATGTATCGCCAAATTTGAGAAACTTTGAGTGGAGTCGCTTTTTGGAATAGCCCTGTTTTATAAGTTTCTGCAACAATGTTGATTAAAATCGTCACATTCAACACAGGATCTAGCAAATGCTACTAGGCGAGATATGTATACGCCATATGCAGGTCCGACTGGAATAGTACTATCCAGAAAGAGATAGTTTACGATGTCGAAATTGTAACCCTTTGTCATAAATTCGACGATAAGGCCAAAATTAAAATATACTTTGTTCGTGGTAATCTGACCGTACGAAAGTGATAGCTACCCGAAACTTGAAATAATTTTTTTTAAATGATTCCCAAAATGTTCAAAAACACGAGAATCGTGCATATGCTTATAAACGATTTGCCAATAGATGTCACTGTCCCCAAAATCCGGAAATTTCTGAGTCACATTTTTATATGCTAATCAAAGACAAGGCCTTATGTATACGATTATGAATTCTGTCCAAATATCCGTCTATCCATCCATTAATCCATTAACACTTGTTCGTGCGATATCTGCAGTTCCAAGGTATGGATTGGTACCAAACTTTGAATATACAATACAGGCAGGGTGAAGAGGAACCCTATTCATTTGCGGTCAAAGGTCTAGTGCCTTGCGTGATGTCCTCAGTGGTTTATAGAGTGGATGGAAAGATATTTTCTTTGAAGTAGCAGTAACGCAACTTGGCTGGGTGGTGCTTAGTTGGTTCATCGCGATAAATCCGAAATATTGTTGAAAGCGACGTTAAATTCTATTCACGCACTCACACACTCCAGGGGCAAGGTCACAGTCCCCCCCGAACTGAATCCAGTTCTGACTATACTATGGGGTTGGACTATTCAGAGTTTTCTCCCCTAAATGAATATTGCATTGATCCCATGGAGTTGTCTCTCGTGTTTGATACGTGTCTGAAACAGCTACATTCAGTTAAACAGTTGAGAAATAGAAAGCATGCATTTACTAATTTAACTGAGAAAGGGGTCATTTATGAACTTTATATCTGTTCATTAACTCGAGGACAAAGGTTTGCTTCCTCGCGTTTTTAACATTTTCTTCATTCATGAAAAATGTTCCCACCTGAAAGGAATCTGTTTGAAGGAATATTAATATTTTCTTGTATTTTACATTTGACAAATACCGTGGTGAAGTTCAGATGTGGAGCAGTTAAGCGCTGATGAGTATCCGGGCATGTTTTACAGTGAATGGTCAATTCGTTAACTACATAACCATATTACCGCAACAAAACGAAAAATAGTATTCTTTCGATTCTTGGATAACCAAGAATACTTGGCACAAACATTTTCATAGATATTCACCAATGTGTTCGTTACTATTCGCAAATACCTTCTTCATTGCGAAGCATATAGTATACAAAGGACGGAAAACCGGCCCTTTTCCAGGGAGGTAACTCTTGATGCACTTTTCTGATTTTTGGCAAATTCCCGGTTATCTCCCCTGATTCGAACATTTAAATCTTTAATCTATACTTTGACCTCTGAGGCCGCGTGGAGGACGAGTGCACTATAGTTCCGGCAATCTTTGACTTCGAATTCCTCCGCGGTGATGCGGTCTGCCTCCGGGGATAGAAAGTGCATGGAATGCATGTATGGACCCTGGGGGAAAATGCCTATATAGGGTATGGGGTGGTCATTTTTTGTGGATTTTACTATGGGTTGTTTCGGTCTTGTTTTTCACGTCTCCCCACGAAAAACACGATGGAAGGGGGTCCCGGAGCTAAGCGGTGCAATTTTTCGAAAAGTTCACGGAGGTCTGCATATAGGTCCTTATAGGTCCATACTGGGAAATTCACACATGTTCATTGCGGTATGGGTTGCTTGGTCTTGTTTTTTACGTCGGGCAGCGTCCCGAAGCGATTGGTCGAAATGTTTTGAAAAAGTCACTCTGCGCATGCGTAGCGGGTAAATTACGCATGGGGGATGTTTTGGGCTCCAGGTGAACCCCTATTGAGCCGATTGGGTAGAGTGAGGTATTAATATGAAGCATAAGGGAGGGAGCATCCGACGGGCTGGGTATGACGTGGAACCGATGTCATTTTGCGCATGCGCAGTAGACAAAACGTATGGAAATAGAGGTTTTGGAGTCTAGGTGGACCACTAGTGGTCCGATGGAGTCGTATGAGGTATCAATGTGAAGCATTCGTGAGAGGACATCCGCCTGGACTAGTGCGTCGTCCGTTTCCAACATTTTGCGCATGGACAGACCGGAAATTGTGGGAAAAGGGCATTGGAATGGACGTTTTCGGGTCTAGGTTGACCACTAGTTGTCCGATGGAGTCGTATGAGGTATCAATGTGAAGCATACGTGAGGGAGCATCAGGCTGGACTTGTATGTTGTCCGTTTTCAACATTCTGCGCATGCACAGACAGGGAATTGTGGGGAAAAGGTATGGAAATAGACGTTTTGGGGTCTAGGTGGACCACTAATGGTCCGATGGAATCGAGTGAGGTGTCAATGTGAACCATACGTTAGGGAGCATCCGCATGGACTAGTGTGTCGTCCGTTTTCAACATTCCGCGCAAGCGCAGACAGGGAATTGTGGGAAAAGTGCATTGGATTAGAGGTTTTGGGGTCTAGTTGGGCCACTATTGGTCCGATCGAGTCATATGAGCTCTTATTGTGAAGCTCTCGTTGAGGAGCATCTGACGGGACTAATGTATCGTCCGTTTGCAATATTCTGCGCATGCGCAGTTTGGCCGTAGCATAGAAAGCACATTTTGGAGGTGCGTGGAGGTGTGTTTGGGGTATTAATGGACCACTATTGGTCCAAATGGGTCGTGGGAAGTGTCAACGTGAAGCTGTTGTGGGGTATAGTCAGAATGGCGTGCTTTTTTGCAAGTCGCATCAATCTGCGCATCCGGAGTTGGATGTAGTAAGTAAAGTGATCATTTCGGAGGGTGCGTGGGGTTGTGTTTGAGGTAGAGATGGGCCACTATTGGTCCGAATGAGTCGTGGGAGGTGTCAAAGTGAAGCTTTTGTGGGGTAGAGTCAGAACGGCGTGTTTTAGTGCAAGTGGCGTCAATCTGCGCATGCGCAGTTGAGTTTAGAAGTAAAATTGTCATTTTGGGGGTGCGTGGAGGCTTGTTTGGGGTAGAGATGGACCACTATTGGTCCGAATGTGTCGTGGGAGGTGTCATTTTGTAACTCTCGGGGTGTAGACCCCGATTTGAGGGCTGTCAACAGCATATGTGACGTCATCGATGATGTCATCAGTACAAGTAGTAGCGAAAGTGTGCATTTTGGAGAAGTTAAGGAAGGTATTTCGTGTAGAGATGGACCATCCGTGGTCCGAATGTGTCTTGTGGGGTGTCATCTTGTAGTTCTCGCTGTGCAGACTACGATTTAGGGGATGTTCATGTCATATGTCACGTCATTGGTGAAGTCATCAGTAGGAGTAGCAGCCAAAGTGGGCATTTTGGGGCAGAGAAGGAAGGTGTTCGGCCTAGAGATGGACCATTCTTGGTCCGAATGCGTCGTTTAAAGTGGCATCTTGTAGCAACGCCCGCCATCCCCAAGCTCAACGCTTCAACGCCCTGGTGAATTAGCCCAAAAGCTCTGATTTTCATGGAATTGTCAGCAATACATCGAAATGCAGTGACGCCCGTCAACGCCCGTCGTTACGCCTGAACGCCCTAGCATAACGCCTTGACGCCATGATATAGACAAATGAGAAAAAACAACAACAACAAGGATAACAGAAGAGAGAACAACAACAACAACAACAAGTTTTTTCATATAGTTTTTTCTACCCAATGTTACATCATACCCACGCTGGGGGAGCCGTGTTGGATATGTTTACAATTCAAGAAGATTCCTGTCCAATCAGAGACCGCCATTTGGCGCTGTATCTGTCATATTCGTTCTTGTCCGTTAGACGTATTCTCGGCTGCTCTTGTCCAATCAGAAGACGTCCTTTCAGAAAGTTCCATCTTTGCTCGGTGTGACCTAAGCATCGTCGGGCAGTTCGGGATATTGTTCGGGCAGCATGTCCTGAAACAGTTGTTTGCGCATTCTGATCGCATTTTCCAGGCCTCGGTGGGTGGTAGCTCCATATCCACTTCCAAGTGACGCTTCGTCTTCATGATGGACCTTTGCGTGGGGTCGCCTTTCATTTTCAAGTGGCAGTAAGGTATACTGTTCATAGGTCGTCATGGCTGTTTTCCTGATGCAGGGGCGCATTTGGGTGTATGCCTGTTGTAAGTTATCCTGTCCGGCGTCCTCGATCGCTGCACCGTGAGTATTGATAGCTGCTCTCACAATACGATCCCAGAAGGTAGGTTCTGCCTCACTTTCCTTGTATGTAGGCTGACTATCTGAGGTCGAGCTCTCCGTATCAGTAGATCGACTCTCAGTAATCTCTCTTTCCTAGGATGTAGGCTGACTGTCTGGATTCAAGCTCTCCGTATCAGTAGATAGACTCTCATCAATCTCTGTACCAGCTTCTTGTGCCTCGGAGTCTTCAATCCCATGTATATTTTTTTTACGTCGTATCAAATCGCAATGTCTGCTGAAGGTGCGTTCACACGCAGAGCAAGTATAAGCCATGTTGACGATTGAACGTCGACGGTGCGTGTTTTGGGAATACACTTGGTTTTGTAGACAGTAACGCCCGTCAACGCTTAGCTTAACGTTTCAACACCCTGTGAATTAGCCCAAAAGCTCTGATTTTCATAGAATTGACATTAATTCATCGAAATGCGGTGGCGCTCGTTGTTACATCCGTCTCAAGGTCTTAACACCATGATATAGACCGGAGAAAGAACAGGGATCTTATCAACATCCGTGACGAAAATATCCACTTTGGCTACTACTCCTACTGATGACGTCATCAATGAGTCATAGATGAGAAGAACATTCCTAAAATGGAGGTCTGCACCACGAGAACTACAATATGACACCTCACGACGCATTCGGACCAAAAATGGCCCATCTCTACACCAAATACCTTCCTTCACTGCCCCAAAATGCCCACTTTGGCTACTACTCATACCTGATGACGTCACCAATGACGTGACAGATGACGTGAACATCCCTCAAATCGCGGTCTGCACCACGAGAACTACAAGATGACACCCCGCACGACGCATTCGCACCAAGGATGGTCCATCTCTACACGAAATACCTTCCTTCACTTCCACCAAGATGCACACTTTCGCTATAACTCGTACATATGCTGTGGACAGCCCTTAAATCGGGGTTTACACTCCGAGAGCTACAAAATGACACCTCCCACGACCCATTTGGAACAATAGTGGTCCATCTCTACCCCAAGGGTGCACTCCACACTTGCCAGGGCTTCGTACAAACGGCCCCTCCCTAATTGTATAATCAGGAAGGTCGCCCGATTTTGACAGCATGATAATTCTTCTTACCTTTCTACTAACTGATATCTATAGTACCATCCTGCTGGACGTAACCATTCCTTCAAACGAGGCTGTAACAATTGCTTGTTGATCGCACCCACTCGCCACTACAGAGTTAATCGTGTCCGGAATTGTGAATGTTAAAGTAATTAATTTTCGATACAGATCACATCAAAACGCTGATATAAAGTGAATGAGTGCCTACTATTCTGGTTTTGGCCCTTTTATCTCGAAGTTTATACTCCCACCTCCCAATCTTTTGGAAAAGTCGGAATGAAAAATTACTGACAATTTGACTCGAATTTCAGCTACTTTTGCGTTCATTTTGCTCCTCATGTCTCATTCGAAAGCTGGCCATCACTCCCGATCTTTGTACATGGGTCTGATTGTCACGGTCAATGCATAATGCTATGATATTGTTATTGAGCTCGTAAACTCAGCAAAAGTCGCAAAACCAAAGATGGGGTAGGGGGAAAGTGATTGACGGGATATCCGATAAAACTGCATACTACAAGAAAGTGTCGCATACCAAGAAACTCGCAAACACTCCCAGATTGTCATAGCCTTGAGAACAGAAATTCTGAGAAAACACCCTAGTCTTTGAGGGTGCACTCCACACTATCCAGGGTTTCGTACAAATTGCCCCTCCCTAATTGTATAATCAGGAAGGTCGCCCGATTTTGACAGCATGGTAATTCTTCTTACCTTTCTTCTAACTGATATCTATAGTATCATCCTGCTGGACGTAACCATTCCTTCAAACGAGGCTGTAACAATTGCTTGTTGATCGCACCCACTCGCCACTACAGAGTTAATCGTGTCCGGAATTGAATATCTTGCGGGCCGAAATCCGCACTTTTTCGGGAAGCGAAAATGATGATTCCTTTATGGCGATAAAAGTTTACAAAAAACGCTGTTTTTTCGCCATTTTAAATTGTCCTTTGGACGGGAAACACTTTAACATACATAAAAAGAAAATCGTTTCGTACGTTTTCTCTGGGTTGCGGGTAGAATTTGACACATTTTCATATATTTTATGGAGTTTTTCAGAAAAGTTGAAGAAGGATTAGGGTGAGTGAGTGACTGAATAGGGTTTAACGTCGCTGAAGAAGGATTAATGAGGATTGGACGTCTTTCCTTTTCAATTACAATAGCTCACAAGTCTCCTGAAATAATGGCACGAGTGTGCCCATTTAGAAAATATATACTTTTACAGGGTTTTTGTTAAAGATTTTACATCTATTTAAGGCCGAAGATCCGAACCCATGCCTGTTTTTAGCCGCACATCATTTAGGTGTGGAAAGCACCCTTAATGTAGGCTCCAATGCGCGGTTATAATACACGAGTAGGCCAAATATCGTATGTCCTCCTACACTACACTCGTTAAAAGCGCTTATTCGGACCTTGTAATGACTTGATATGAAACGGGATCATAAAAATCATTTATCTAAGTCAGAAACTTCGATTTTATGCATACTACATGGCATGATAGCATTGGCCTTGCATATATGCTATTTAGACCTATACAGGGTTACCTCCCCTTGGTTAGGAATATATGTTACGATTAATGTCCTATTATTGCCAATGTGAATGTCAAAATAATTAATTTTCGATTCAGATCACATCAAAACGCTGATATAAAGTGAATGAGTGCCTTCTATTCTGGTTTTGTCCCTTTTATCTCGAAGTTTATACTCTTTTGGAAAAGTCGGAATGAAAAATTACTGACAATTTGACTCGAATTTCAGCTACTTTTGCGTTCATTTTGCTCCTCATGTCTCATTCGAAAGCTGGCCATCACTCCCGATCTTTGTACATGAGCTGATTGTCACGGTCAATGCATAATGCTATGATATTGTTATTGAGCTCGTAAACTCAGCAAAAGTCGCAAAACCAAAGATGGGGTAGGGGGAAAGTGATTGAAGGGAAATCCGATAAAACTGCACACTACAAGCAAGTGTTGCATACCAAGAAACTCGCAAACACTCCCAGATTGTCATAGCCTTGAGAAAAGAAATTCTGAGAAAACACCCTAGTCTTTGAGGTGCACTCCACACTTGCCAGGGTTTCGTACAAATGGGCCCTTCCTAATTGTATAATCAGGAAGGTCGCCCGATTTTGACAGCATGGTAATTCTTCTCACCTTTCTACTAACTGATTCCTATAGTATCATCCTGCTGGACGTAACCATTTCTTCAAACGAGGCTGTAACAATTGCTTGTTGATCGCACCCACTCGCCACTACAGAGTTAATCGTGTCCGGAATTGAATATCTTGCGGGGCCGAAATCCGCACTTTTTCGGGAGGCGAAAATGCTGATTCCTTTATGGCGATAAAATTTTACAAAAAACGCTGTTTTTTTCGCCATTTTAAATTATCGTTTGGACGGGAAACACTTTAACATACATAAGAAGAAAATCGTTTCGTACGTTTTCTTTGGGTTGCGGGTAGAATTTGACACATTTTCATATATTTTATGGAGTTTTTCAGAAAAGTTGAGGAAGGATTAATGAGGATTGGACGTCTTTCCTTTTCAATTACAATAGCTCACAAGTCTCCTGAAATAATGGCACCAGTGTGCCCATTTAGAAAATATATACTTTTACAGGGTTTTTGTTAAAGATTTTACATCTATTTAAGGCCGAAGATCCGAACCCATGCCTGTTTTTAGCCGCACATCATTTAGGTGTGGAAAGCACCCTTAATGTAGGCTCCATTGCGCGGTTATAATACACGAGTAGGCCAAATATCGTATGTTCTCCTACACTACACTCGTTAAAAGCGCTTATTCGGACCTTGTAATGACTTGATATGAAACGGGATCATAAAAATCATTTATCTAAGTCAGAAACTTCGATTTTATGCATACTACATGGCATGATAGCATTGGCCTTGCATATATGCTATTTAGACCTATACAGGGTTACCTCCCCTTGGTTAGGAATATATGTTACGATTAATGTCCTATTATTGCCAATGTGAATGTCAAAGTAATTAATTTTCGATTCAGATCACATCAAAACGCTGATATAAAGTGAATGAATGCCTTCTATTCTGGGTTTGTCCCTTTTATCTCGAAGTTTATACTCCCACCGCCAATCTTTTGGAAAAGTCGGAATGAAAAATTACTGACAATTTGACTCGAATTTCAGCTACTTTTGCGTTCATTTTGCTCCTCATGTCTCATTCGAAAGCTGGCCATCACTCCCGATCTGTGTACATGGGTCTGATTGTCACGGTCAATGCAAAATCCTATGATATTGTTATTGAGCTCGTAAACTCAGCAAAAGTCGCAAAACCAAAGATTGAGTAGGGGAAAAGTGATTGACGAGATATCCGATAAAACTGCATACTACAAGAAAGTATCGCATACCAAGAAACTCGCAAACACTCCCAGATTGTCATAGCCTTGAGAACAGAAATTCTGAGAAAACACCCTAGTCTTTGAGGGTGCGCTCCACACTTGCCAGGGTTCGTACAAATGGCCCCTCCCTAATTGTATAATCAGGAAGGTCGCCCGATTTTGACAGCATGGTAATTCTTCTTACCTTTCTACTAACTGATATCTATAGTATCATCCTGCTGGACGTAACCATTTCTTCAAACGAGGCTGGAACAATTGCTTGTTGATCGCACCCACTCGCCACTACAGAGTTAATCGTGTCCGGAATTGAATATCTTGCGGGCCGAAATCCGCACTTTTTCGGGAAGCGAAAATGATGATTCCTTTATGGCGATAAAATTTTACAAAAAACGCTGTTTTTCGCCATTTTAAATTTTCCTTTGGACGGGAAACACTTTAACATACATAAGAAGAAAATCGTTTCGTACGTTTTCTCTAGGTTGCGGGTGGAATTTGACACATTTTCATATATTTTATGGAGTTTTTCAGAAAAGTTGAAGAAGGATTAGGGTGAGTGAGTGACTGAATAGGGTTTAACGTCGCTGAAGAAGGATTAATGAGGATTGGACGTCTTTCCTTTTCAATTACAATAGCTCAAAAAAGTCTCCTAAAATAATGGCACGAGTGTGCCCATTTAGAAAATATATACTTTTACAGGGTTTTTGTTAAAGATTTTACATCTATTTAAGGCCGAAGATCCGAACCCATGCCTGTTTTTAGCCGCGCATCATTTAGTTGTGGAAAGCACCCTTAATGTAGGCTCCATTGCGCGGTTATAATACACGAGTAGGCCAAATATCGTATGACCTCCTACACTACACTCGTTAAAAGCGCTTATTCGGACCTTGTAATGACTTGATATGAAACGGGATCATAAAAATCATTTATCTAAGTCAGAAACTTCGATTTTATGCATACTACATGGCATGATAGCATTGGCCTTGCATATATGCTATTTAGACCTATACAGGGTTACCTCCCCTTGGTTAGGAGTATATGTTACGATTAATGTCCTATTATTGCCAATGTGAATGTCAAAGTAATTAATTTTCGATTCAGATTCCATCAAAACGCTGATATAAAGTGAATGAGTGCCTTCTATTCTGGTTTTGTCCCTTTTATCTCGAAGTTTATACTCTTTTGGAAAAGTCGGAATGAAAAATTACTGACAATTTGACTCGAATTTCAGCTACTTTTGCGTTCATTTTGCTCCTCATGTCTCATTCGAAAGCTGGCCATCACTCCCGATCTTTGTACATGGGTCTGATTGTCACGGTCAATGCATAATGCTATGGTATTGTTATTGAGCTCGTAAACTCAGCAAAAGTCGCAAAACCAAAGATGGGGTAGGGGGAAAGTGATTGACGGGATATCCGATAAAACTGCATACTACAAGAAAGTGTCGCATACCAAGAAACTCGCAAACACTCCCAGATTGTCATAGCCTTGAGAAAAGAAATTCTGAGAAAACACCCTAGTCTTTGAGGGTGCACTCCACACTTGCCAGGGTTTCGTACAAATGGGCCCTCCCTAATTGTATAATCAGGAAGGTCGCCCGATTTTGACAGCATGGTAATTCTTCTTACCTTTCTACTAACTGATTCCTATAGTATCATCCTGCTGGACGTAACCATTTCTTCAAACGAGGCTGTAACAATTGCTTGTTGATCGCACCCACTCGCCACTACAGAGTTAATCGTGTCCGGAATTGAATATCTTGCGGGGCCGAAATCCGCACTTTTTCGGGAGGCGAAAATGCTGATTCCTTTATGGCGATAAAATTTTACAAAAAACGCTGTTTTTTTCGCCATTTTAAATTATCGTTTGGACGGGAAACACTTTAACATACATAAGAAGAAAATCGTTTCGTACGTTTTCTTTGGGTTGCGGGTAGAATTTGACACATTTTCATATATTTTATGGAGTTTTTCAGAAAAGTTGAGGAAGGATTAGGGTGAGTGAGTGACTGAATAAGGTTTAGCGTCGCTGAAGAAGGATTAATGAGGATTGGACGTCTTTCCTTTTCAATTACAATAGCTCACAAGTCTCCTGAAATAATGGCACGAGTGTGCCCATTTAGAAAATATATACTTTTACAGGGTTTTTGTTAAAGATTTTACATCTATTTAAGGCCGAAGATCCGAACCCATGCCTGTTTTTAGCCGCACATCATTTAGGTGTGGAAAGCACCCTTAATGTAGGCTCCATTGCGCGGTTATAATACACGAGTAGGCCAAATATCGTATGTTCTCCTACACTACACTCGTTAAAAGCGCTTATTCGGACCTTGTAATGACTTGATATGAAACGGGATCATAAAAATCATTTATCTAAGTCAGAAACTTCGATTTTATGCATACTACATGGCATGATAGCATTGGCCTTGCATATATGCTATTTAGACCTATACAGGGTTACCTCCCCTTGGTTAGGAATATATGTTACGATTAATGTCCTATTATTGCCAATGTGAATGTCAAAGTAATTAATTTTCGATTCAGATCACATCAAAACGCTGATATAAGGTGAATGAGTGCCTACTATTCTGGTTTTGTCCCTTTTATCTCGAAGTTTATACTCTCACCCCAATCTTTTGGAAAAGTCGGAATGAAAAATTACTGACAATTTGACTCGAATTTCAGCTACTTTTGCGTTCATTTTGCTCCTCATGTCTCATTCGAAAGCTGGCCATCACTCCCGATCTTTGTACATGGGTCTGATTGTCACGGTCAATGCAAAATCCTATGATATTGTTATTGAGCTCGTAAACTCAGCAAAAGTCGCAAAACCAAAGATTGGGTAGGGGAAAAGTGATTGACGAGATATCCGATAAAACTGCATACTACAAGAAAGTGTCGCATACCAAGAAACTCGCAAACACTCCCAGATTGTCATAGCCTTGAGAACAGAAATTCTGAGAAAACACCCTAGTCTTTGAGGGTGCACTCCACACTTGCCAGGGTTCGTACAAATGGCCCCTCCCTAATTGTATAATCAGGAAGGTCGCCCGATTTTGACAGCATGGTAATTCTTCTTACCTTTCTACTAACTGATATCTATAGTATCATCCTGCTGGACGTAACCATTTCTTCAAACGAGGCTGGAACAATTGCTTGTTGATCGCACCCACTCGCCACTACAGAGTTAATCGTGTCCGGAATTGAATATCTTGCGGGCCGAAATCCGCACTTTTTCGGGAAGCGAAAATGATGATTCCTTTATGGCGATAAAATTTTACAAAAAACGCTGTTTTTCGCCATTTTAAATTTTCCTTTGGACGGGAAACACTTTAACATACATAAGAAGAAAATCGTTTCGGACGTTTTCTCTAGGTTGCGGGTGGAATTTGACACATTTTCATATATTTTATGGAGTTTTTCAGAAAAGTTGAAGAAGGATTAGGGTGAGTGAGTGACTGAATAGGGTTTAACGTCGCTGAAGAAGGATTAATGAGGATTGGACGTCTTTCCTTTTCAATTACAATAGCTCAAAAAAGTCTCCTAAAATAATGGCACGAGTGTGCCCATTTAGAAAATATATACTTTTGCAGGGTTTTTGTTAAAGATTTTACATCTATTTAAGGCCGAAGATCCGAACCCATGCCTGTTTTTAGCCGCGCATCATTTAGTTGTGGAAAGCACCCTTAATGTAGGCTCCATTGCGCGGTTATAATACACGAGTAGGCCAAATATCGTATGACCTCCTACACTACACTCGTTAAAAGCGCTTATTCGGACCTTGTAATGACTTGATATGAAACGGGATCATAAAAATCATTTATCTAAGTCAGAAACTTCGATTTTATGCATACTACATGGCATGATAGCATTGGCCTTGCATATATGCTATTTAGACCTATACAGGGTTACCTCCCCTTGGTTAGGAATATATGTTACGATTAATGTCCTATTATTGCCAATGTGAATGTCAAAGTAATTAATTTTCGATTCAGATCACATCAATACGCTGATATAAGGTGAATGAGTGCCTACTATTCTGGTTTTGTCCCTTTTATCTCGAAGTTTATACTCTCACCCCAATCTTTTGGAAAAGTCGGAATGAAAAATTACTGACAATTTGACTCGAATTTCAGCTACTTTTGCGTTCATTTTGCTCCTCATGTCTCATTCGAAAGCTGGCCATCACTCCCGATCTTTGTACATGGGTCTGATTGTCACGGTCAATGCAAAATCCTATGATATTGTTATTGAGCTCGTAAACTCAGCAAAAGTCGCAAAACCAAAGATTGGGTAGGGGAAAAGTGATTGACGAGATATCCGATAAAACTGCATACTACAAGAAAGTGTCGCATACCAAGAAACTCGCAAACACTCCCAGATTGTCATAGCCTTGAGAACAGAAATTCTGAGAAAACACCCTAGTCTTTGAGGGTGCACTCCACACTTGCCAGGGTTCGTACAAATGGCCCCTCCCTAATTGTATAATCAGGAAGGTCGCCCGATTTTGACAGCATGGTAATTCTTCTTACCTTTCTACTAACTGATATCTATAGTATCATCCTGCTGGACGTAACCATTTCTTCAAACGAGGCTGTAACAATTGCTTGTTGATCGCACCCACTCGCCACTACAGAGTTAATCGTGTCCGGAATTGAATATCTTGCGGGCCGAAATCCGCACTTTTTCGGGAAGCGAAAATGATGATTCCTTTATGGCGATAAAATTTTACAAAAAACGCTGTTTTTCGCCATTTTAAATTGTCCTTTGGACGGGAAACACTTTAACATACATAAGAAGAAAATCGTTTCGTACGTTTTCTCTGGGTTGCGGGTAGAATTTGACACATTTTCATATATTTTATGGAGTTTTTCAGAAAAGTTGAAGAAGGATTAGGGTGAGTGAGTGACTGAATAGGGTTTAACGTCGCTGAAGAAGGATTAATGAGGATTGGACGTCTTTCCTTTTCAATTACAATAGCTCACAAGTCTCCTGAAATAATGGCACGAGTGTGCCCATTTAGAAAATATATACTTTTACAGGGTTTTTGTTAAAGATTTTACATCTATTTAAGGCCGAAGATCCGAACCCATGCCTGTTTTTAGCCGCACATCATTTAGGTGTGGAAAGCACCCTTAATGTAGGCTCCATTGCGCGGTTATAATACACGAGTAGGCCAAATATCGTATGTCCTCCTACACTACACTCGTTAAAAGCGCTTATTCGGACCTTGTAATGACTTGATATGAAACGGGATCATAAAAATCATTTATCTAAGTCAGAAACTTCGATTTTATGCATACTACATGGCATGATAGCATTGGCCTTGCATATATGCTATTTAGACCTATACAGGGTTACCTCCCCTTGGTTAGGAATATATGTTACGATTAATGTCCTATTATTGCCAATGTGAATGTCAAAGTAATTAATTTTCGATTCAGATCACATCAAAACGCTGATATAAAGTGAATGAGTGCCTACTATTCTGGTTTTGTCCCTTTTATCTCGAAGTTTATACTCCCACCCCCAATCTTTTGGAAAAGTCGGAATGAAAAATTACTGACAATTTGACTCGAATTTCAGCTACTTTTGCGTTCATTTTGCTCCTCATGTCTCATTCGAAAGCTGGCCATCACTCCCGATCTTTGTACATGGGTCTGATTGTCACGGTCAATGCATAATGCTATGATATTGTTATTGAGCTCGTAAACTCAGCAAAAGTCGCAAAACCAAAGATGGGGTAGGGGGAAAGTGATTGACGGGATATCCGATAAAACTGCATACTACAAGAAAGTGTCGCATACCAAGAAACTCGCAAACACTCCCAGATTGTCATAGCCTTGAGAACAGAAATTCTGAGAAAACACCCTAGTCTTTGAGGGTGCACTCCACACTTGCCAGGGTTTCGTACAAATGGCCCCTCCCTAATTGTATAATCAGGAAGGTCGCCCGATTTTGACAGCATGGTAATTCTTCTTACCTTTCTACTAACTGATATCTATAGTATCATCCTGCTGGACGTAACCATTTCTTCAAACGAGGCTGTAACAATTGCTTGTTGATCGCACCCACTCGCCACTACAGAGTTAATCGTGTCCGGAATTGAATATCTTGCGGGCCGAAATCCGCACTTTTTCGGGAAGCGAAAATGATGATTCCTTTATGGCGATAAAATTTTACAAAAAACGCTGTTTTTTCGCCATTTTAAATTGTCCTTTGGACGGGAAACACTTTAACATACATAAGAAGAAAATCGTTTCGTACGTTTTCTCTGGGTTGCGGGTAGAATTTGACACATTTTCATATATTTTATGGAGTTTTTCAGAAAAGTTGAAGAAGGATTAGGGTGAGTGAGTGACTGAATAGGGTTTAACGTCGCTGAAGAAGGATTAATGAGGATTGGACGTCTTTCCTTTTCAATTACAATAGCTCACAAGTCTCCTGAAATAATGGCACGAGTGTGCCCATTTAGAAAATATATACTTTTACAGGGTTTTTGTTAAAGATTTTACATCTATTTAAGTCCGAAGATCCGAACCCATGCCTGTTTTAGCCGCACATCATTTAGGTGTGGAAAGCACCCTTAATGTAGGCTCCATTGCGCGGTTATAATACACGAGTAGGCCAAATATCGTATGTCCTCCTACACTACACTCGTTAAAAGCGCTTATTCGGACCTTGTAATGACTTGATATGAAACGGGATCATAAAAATCATTTATCTAAGTCAGAAACTTCGATTTTATGCATACTACATGGCATGATAGCATTGGCCTTGCATATATGCTATTTAGACCTATACAGGGTTACCTCCCCTTGGTTAGGAATATATGTTACGATTAATGTCCTATTATTGCCAATGTGAATGTCAAAGTAATTAATTTTCGATTCAGATCACATCAATACGCTGATATAAGGTGAATGAGTGCCTACTATTCTGGTTTTGTCCCTTTTATCTCGAAGTTTATACTCTCACCACCAATCTTTTGGAAAAGTCGGAATGAAAAATTACTGACAATTTGACTCGAATTTCAGCTACTTTTGCGTTCATTTTGCTCCTCATGTCTCATTCGAAAGCTGGCCATCACTCCCGATCTTTGTACATGGGTCTGATTGTCACGGTCAATGCAAAATCCTATGATATTGTTATTGAGCTCGTAAACTCAGCAAAAGTCGCAAAACCAAAGATTGGGTAGGGGAAAAGTGATTGACGAGATATCCGATAAAACTGCATACTACAAGAAAGTGTCGCATACCAAGAAACTCGCAAACACTCCCAGATTGTCATAGCCTTGAGAACAGAAATTCTGAGAAAACACCCTAGTCTTTGAGGGTGCACTCCACACTTGCCAGGGTTCGTACAAATGGCCCCTCCCTAATTGTATAATCAGGAAGATCGCCCGATTTTGACAGCATGGTAATTCTTCTTACCTTTCTACTAACTGATATCTATAGTATCATCCTGCTGGACGTAACCATTTCTTCAAACGAGGCTGTAACAATTGCTTGTTGATCGCACCCACTCGCCACTACAGAGTTAATCGTGTCCGGAATTGAATATCTTGCGGGCCGAAATCCGCACTTTTTCGGGAAGCGAAAATGATGATTCCTTTATGGCGATAAAATTTTACAAAAAACGCTGTTTTTTCGCCATTTTAAATTGTCCTTTGGACGGGAAACACTTTAACATACATAAGAAGAAAATCGTTTCGTACGTTTTCTCTGGGTTGCGGGTAGAATTTGACACATTTTCATATATTTTATGGAGTTTTTCAGAAAAGTTGAAGAAGGATTAGGGTGAGTGAGTGACTGAATAGGATTTAACGTCGCTGAAGAAGGATTAATGAGGATTGGACGTCTTTCCTTTTCAATTACAATAGCTCACAAGTCTCCTGAAATAATGGCACGAGTGTGCCCATTTAGAAAATATATACTTTTACAGGGTTTTTGTTAAAGATTTTACATCTATTTAAGTCCGAAGATCCGAACCCATGCCTGTTTTTAGCCGCACATCATTTAGGTGTGGAAAGCACCCTTAATGTAGGCTCCATTGCGCGGTTATAATACACGAGTAGGCCAAATATCGTATGTCCTCCTACACTACACTCGTTAAAAGCGCTTATTCGGACCTTGTAATGACTTGATATGAAACGGGATCATAAAAATCATTTATCTAAGTCAGAAACTTCGATTTTATGCATACTACATGGCATGATAGCATTGGCCTTGCATATATGCTATTTAGACCTATACAGGGTTACCTCCCCTTGGTTAGGAATATATGTTACGATTAATGTCCTATTATTGCCAATGTGAATGTCAAAGTAATTAATTTTCGATTCAGATCACATCAAAACGCTGATATAAAGTGAATGAGTGCCTACTATTCTGGTTTTGTCCCTTTTATCTCGAAGTTTATACTCCCACCCCCAATCTTTTGGAAAAGTCGGAATGAAAAATTACTGACAATTTGACTCGAATTTCAGCTACTTTTGCGTTCATTTTGCTCCTCATGTCTCATTCGAAAGCTGGCCATCACTCCCGATCTTTGTACATGGGTCTGATTGTCACGGTCAATGCAAAATCCTATGATATTATTATTGAGCTCGTAAACTCAGCAAAAGTCGCAAAACCAAAGATGGGGTAGGGGGAAAGTGATTGACGAGATATCCGATAAAACTGCATACTACAAGAAAGTGTCGCATACCAAGAAACTCGCAAACACTCCCAGATTGTCATAGCCTTGAGAACAGAAATTCTGACAAAACACCCTAGTCTTTGAGGGTGCACTCCACACTTGCCAGGGTTCGTACAAATGGCCCTTCCCTAATTGTATAATCAGGAAGGTCGCCCGATTTTGACAGCATGGTAATTCTTCTTACCTTTCTACTAACTGATATCTATACTATCATCCTGCTGGACGTAACCATTTCTTCAAGCGAGGCTGGAACAATTGCTTGTTGATCGCACCCACTCGCCACTACAGAGTTAATCGTGTCCGGAATTGAATATCTTGCGGGCCGAAATCCGCACTTTTTCGGGAAGCGAAAATGATGATTCCTTTATGGCGATAAAATTTTACAAAAAAACGCTGTTTTTTCGCCATTTTAAATTGTCCTTTGGACGGGAAACACTTTAACATACATAAGAAGAAAATCGTTTCGTACGTTTTCTCTGGGTTGCGGGTAGAATTTGACACATTTTCATATATTTTATGGAGTTTTTCAGAAAAGTTGAAGAAGGATTAGGGTGAGTGAGTGACTGAATAGGATTTAACGTCGCTGAAGAAGGATTAATGAGGATTGGACGTCTTTCCTTTTCAATTACAATAGCTCACAAGTCTCCTGAAATAATGGCACGAGTGTGCCCATTTAGAAAATATATACTTTTACAGGGTTTTTGTTAAAGATTTTACATCTATTTAAGGCCGAAGATCCGAACCCATGCCTGTTTTTAGCCGCACATCATTTAGGTGTGGAAAGCACCCTTAATGTAGGCTCCATTGCGCGGTTATAATACACGAGTAGGCCAAATATCGTATGTCCTCCTACACTACACTCGTTAAAAGCGCTTATTCGGACCTTGTAATGACTTGATATGAAACGGGATCATAAAAATCATTTATCTAAGTCAAAAACTTCGATTTTATGCATACTACATGGCATGATAGCATTGGCCTTGCATATATGCTATTTAGACCTATACAGGGTTACCTCCCCTTGGTTAGGAATATATGTTACGATTAATGTCCTATTATTGCCAATGTGAATGTCAAAGTAATTAATTTTCGATTCAGATCACATCAAAACGCTGATATAAAGTGAATGAGTGCCTACTATTCTGGTTTTGTCCCTTTTATCTCGAAGTTTATACTCCCACCCCCCAATCTTTTGGAAAAGTCGGAATGAAAAATTACTGACAATTTGACTCGAATTTCAGCTACTTTTGCGTTCATTTTGCTCCTCATGTCTCATTCGAAAGCTGGCCATCACTCCCGATCTTTGTACATGGGTCTGATTGTCACGGTCAATGCATAATGCTATGATATTGTTATTGAGCTCGTAAACTCAGCAAAAGTCGCAAAACCAAAGATGGGGTAGGGGGAAAGTGATTGACGGGATATCCGATAAAACTGCATACTACAAGAAAGTGTCGCATACCAAGAAACTCGCAAACACTCCCAGATTGTCATAGCCTTGAGAACAGAAATTCTGAGAAAACACCCTAGTCTTTGAGGGTGCACTCCACACTTGCCAGGGTTTCGTACAAATGGCCCCTCCCTAATTGTATAATCAGGAAGGTCGCCCGATTTTGACAGCATGGTAATTCTTCTTACCTTTCTACTAACTGATATCTATAGTATCATCCTGCTGGACGTAACCATTTCTTCAAACGAGGCTGTAACAATTGCTTGTTGATCGCACCCACTCGCCACTACAGAGTTAATCGTGTCCGGAATTGAATATCTTGCGGGCCGAAATCCGCACTTTTTCGGGAAGCGAAAATGATGATTCCTTTATGGCGATAAAATTTTACAAAAAACGCTGTTTTTTCGCCATTTTAAATTGTCCTTTGGACGGGAAACACTTTAACATACATAAGAAGAAAATCGTTTCGTACGTTTTCTCTGGGTTGCGGGTAGAATTTGACACATTTTCATATATTTTATGGAGTTTTTCAGAAAAGTTGAAGAAGGATTAGGGTGAGTGAGTGACTGAATAGGGTTTAACGTCGCTGAAGAAGGATTAATGAGGATTGGACGTCTTTCCTTTTCAATTACAATAGCTCACAAGTCTCCTGAAATAATGGCACGAGTGTGCCCATTTAGAAAATATATACTTTTACAGGGTTTTTGTTAAAGATTTTACATCTATTTAAGGCCGAAGATCCGAACCCATGCCTGTTTTTAGCCGCACATCATTTAGGTGTGGAAAGCACCCTTAATGTAGGCTCCATTGCGCGGTTATAATACACGAGTAGGCCAAATATCGTATGTCCTCCTACACTACACTCGTTAAAAGCGCTTATTCGGACCTTGTAATGACTTGATATGAAACGGGATCATAAAAATCATTTATCTAAGTCAGAAACTTCGATTTTATGCATACTACATGGCATGATAGCATTGGCCTTGCATATATGCTATTTAGACCTATACAGGGTTACCTCCCCTTGGTTAGGAATATATGTTACGATTAATGTCCTATTATTGCCAATGTGAATGTCAAAGTAATTAATTTTCGATTCAGATCACATCAAAACGCTGATATAAAGTGAATGAGTGCCTACTATTCTGGTTTTGTCCCTTTTATCTCGAAGTTTATACTCCCACCCCCCAATCTTTTGGAAAAGTCGGAATGAAAAATTACTGACAATTTGACTCGAATTTCAGCTACTTTTGCGTTCATTTTGCTCCTCATGTCTCATTCGAAAGCTGGCCATCACTCCCGATCTTTGTACATGGGTCTGATTGTCACGGTCAATGCATAATGCTATGATATTGTTATTGAGCTCGTAAACTCAGCAAAAGTCGCAAAACCAAAGATTGGGTAGGGGGAAAGTGATTGACGGGATATCCGATAAAACTGCATACTACAAGAAAGTGTCGCATACCAAGAAACTCGCAAACACTCCCAGATTGTCATAGCCTTGAGAACAGAAATTCTGAGAAAACACCCTAGTCTTTGAGGGTGCACTCCACACTTGCCAGGGTTTCGTACAAATGGCCCCTCCCTAATTGTATAATCAGGAAGGTCGCCCGATTTTGACAGCATGGTAATTCTTCTTACCTTTCTACTAACTGATATCTATAGTATCATCCTGCTGGACGTAACCATTTCTTCAAACGAGGCTGTAACAATTGCTTGTTGATCGCACCCACTCGCCACTACAGAGTTAATCGTGTCCGGAATTGAATATCTTGCGGGCCGAAATCCGCACTTTTTCGGGAAGCGAAAATGATGATTCCTTTATGGCGATAAAATTTTACAAAAAACGCTGTTTTTTCGCCATTTTAAATTGTCCTTTGGACGGGAAACACTTTAACATACATAAGAAGAAAATCGTTTCGTACGTTTTCTCTGGGTTGCGGGTAGAATTTGACACATTTTCATATATTTTATGGAGTTTTTCAGAAAAGTTGAAGAAGGATTAGGGTGAGTGAGTGACTGAATAGGATTTAACGTCGCTGAAGAAGGATTAATGAGGATTGGACGTCTTTCCTTTTCAATTACAATAGCTCACAAGTCTCCTGAAATAATGGCACGAATGTGCCCATTTAGAAAATATATACTTTTACAGGGTTTTTGTTAAAGATTTTACATCTATTTAAGGCCGAAGATCCGAACCCATGCCTGTTTTTAGCCGCACATCATTTAGGTGTGGAAAGCACCCTTAATGTAGGCTCCATTGCGCGGTTGTAATAGACGAGTAGGCCAAATATCGTATGTCCTCCTACACTACACTCGTTAAAAGCGCTTATTCGGACCTTGTAATGACTTGATATGAAACGGGATCATAAAAATCATTTATCTAAGTCAGAAACTTCGATTTTATGCATACTACATGGCATGATAGCATTGGCCTTGCATATATGCTATTTAGACCTATACAGGGTTACCTCCCCTTGGTTAGGAATATATGTTACGATTAATGTCCTATTATTGCCAATGTGAATGTCAAAGTAATTAATTTTCGATTCAGATCACATCAAAACGCTGATATAAAGTGAATGAGTGCCTACTATTCTGGTTTTGTCCCTTTTATCTCGAAGTTTATACTCCCACCCCCAATCTTTTGGAAAAGTCGGAATGAAAAATTACTGACAATTTGACTCGAATTTCAGCTACTTTTGCGTTCATTTTGCTCCTCATGTCTCATTCGAAAGCTGGCCATCACTCCCGATCTTTGTACATGGGTCTGATTGTCACGGTCAATGCATAATGCTATGATATTGTTATTGAGCTCGTAAACTCAGCAAAAGTCGCAAAACCAAAGATTGGGTAGGGGGAAAGTGATTGACGGGATATCCGATAAAACTGCATACTACAAGAAAGTGTCGCATACCAAGAAACTCGCAAACACTCCCAGATTGTCATAGCCTTGAGAACAGAAATTTTGAGAAAACACCCTAGCCTTTCAGGGTGCACTCCACACTTGCCAGAGTTTCGTACAAATGGCCCCTCCCTAATTTTATAATCAGGAAGGTCACCCGATTTTGACAGCATGGTAATTCTTCTTACCTTTCTACTAACTGATATCTATATTATCATCCTGCTGGACGTAACCATTTCTCCAAACGAGGCTGTAACAATTGCTTGTTGATCGCACCCACTCGCCACTACAGAGTTAATCGTGTCCGGAATTGAATATCTTGCGGGCCAAAATCCGCACTTTTTCGGGAAGCGAAAATGATGATTCCTTTATGGCGATAAAATTTTACAAAAAACGCTGTTTTTTCGCCATTTTAAATTGTCCTTGGACGGGAAACACTTTAACATACATAAGAAGAAAATCGTTTCGTACGTTTTCTCTGGGTTGCGGGTAGAATTTGACACATTTTCATATATTTTATGGAGTTTTTCAGAAAAGTTGAAGAAGGATTAGGGTGAGTGAGTGACTGAATAGGGTTTAACGTCGCTGAAGAAGGATTAATGAGGATTGGACGTCTTTCCTTTTCAATTACAATAGCTCACAAGTCTCCTGAAATAATGGCACGAGTGTGCCCATTTAGAAAATATATACTTTTACAGGGTTTTTGTTAAAGATTTTACATCTATTTAAGGCCGAAGATCCGAACCCATGCCTGTTTTAGCCGCACATCATTTAGGTGTGGAAAGCACCCTTAATGTAGGCTCCATTGCGCGGTTATAATACACGAGTAGGCCAAATATCGTATGTCCTCCTACACTACACTCGTTAAAAGCGCTTATTCGGACCTTGTAATGACTTGATATGAAACGGGATCATAAAAATCATTTATCTAAGTCAAAAACTTCGATTTTATGCATACTACATGGCATGATAGCATTGGCCTTGCATATATGCTATTTAGACCTATACATGGTTACCTCCCCTTGGTTAGGAATATATGTTACGATTAATGTCCTATTATTGCCAATGTGAATGTCAAAGTAATTAATTTTCGATTCAGATCACATCAAAACGCTGATATAAAGCGAATGAGTGCCTACTATTCTGGTTTTGTCCCTTTTATCTCGAAGTTTATACTCCCACCCCCCAATCTTTTGGAAAAGTCGGAATGAAAAATTACTGATAATTTGACTCGAATTTCAGCTACTTTTGCGATCATTTTGCTCCTCATGTCTCATTTGAAAGCTGGCCATCACTCCCGATCTTTGTACATGGGTCTGATTGTCACGGTCAATGCATAATGCTATGATATTGTTATTTAGCTCGTAAACGCAGCAAAAGTCGCAAAACCAAAGATTGGGTAGGGGGAAAGTGATTGACGGGATATCCTATAAAACTGCATACTACAAGAAAGTGCCGCATACCAAGAAACTCGCAAACACTCCCAGATTGTCATAGCCTTGAGAACAGAAATTCTGAGAAAACACCCTAGTCTTTGAGGGTGCACTCCACACTATCCAGGGTTTCGTACAAATGGCCCCTCCCTAATTGTATAATCAGGAAGGTCGCCCGATTTTGACAGCATGGTAATTCTTCTTACCTTTCTACTAACTGATATCTATAGTACCATCCTGCTGGACGTAACCATTTCTTCAAACGAGGCTGTAACAATTGCTTGTTGATCGCACCCACTCGCCACTACAGAGTTAATCGTGTCCGGAATTGAATATCTTGCGGGCCGAAATCCGCACTTTTTCGGGAAGCGAAAATGATGATTCCTTTATGGCGATAAAATTTTACAAAAAACGCTGTTTTTTCGCCATTTTAAATTGTCCTTTGGACGGGAAACACTTTAACATACATAAGAAGAAAATCGTTTCGTACGTTTTCTCTGGGTTGCGGGTAGAATTTGACACATTTTCATATATTTTATGGAGTTTTTCAGAAAAGTTGAAGAAGGATTAGGGTGAGTGAGTGACTGAATAGGGTTTAACGTCGCTGAAGAAGGATTAATAAGGATTGGACGTCTTTCCTATTCAATTACAATAGCTCACAAGTCTCCTGAAATAATGGCACGGGTGTGCCCATTTAGAAAATATATAGTTTTACAGGGTTTTTGTTAAAGATTTTACATCTTTTTAAGGCCAAAAATCCGAACCCATGGCTGTTTTTAGCCGCACATCATTTAGGTGTGGAAAGCACCCTTAATGTAGGCTCCATTGCGCGGTTATAATACACGAGTAGGTCAAATATCGTATGTCCTCCTACACTACACTCGTTAAAAGCGCTTATCCGGACCTTGTAATGACTTGATATGAAACGGGATCTTAAAAAATTTATCTAAGTCAAAAACTTCGATTTTATGCATACTACATGGCATGATAGCATTGGCCTTGCATATATGCTATTTAGACCTATACAGGGTTACCTCCCCTTGGTTAGGAATATATGTTACGATTAATGTCCTATTATTGCCAATGTGAATGTCAAAGTAATTAATTTTCGATTCAGATCACATCAAAACGCTGATATAAAGTGAATGAGGGCCTACTATTCTGGTTTTGTCCCTTTTATCTCGAAGTTTATACTCCCACCCCCCAATCTTTTGGAAAAGTCGGAATGAAAAATTACTGACAATTTGACTCGAATTTCAGCTACTTTTGCGTTCATTTTGCTCATGTCTCATTCGAAAGCTGGCCATCACTCCCGATCTTTGTACATGGGTCTGATTGTCACGGTCAATGCATAATGCTATGATATTGTTAATGAGCTCGTAAACTCAGCAAAAGTCGCAAAACCAAAGATGGGGTAGGGGGAAAGTGATTGACGGGATATCCGATAAAACTGCATACTACAAGAAAGTGTCGCATACCAAGAAACTCGCAAACACTCCCAGATTGTCATAGCCTTGAGAACAGAAATTCTGAGAAAACACCCTAGTCTTTGAGGGTGCACTCCACACTTGCCAGGGTTTCGTACAAATTGCCCCTCCCTAATTGTATAATCAGGAAGGTCGCCCGATTTTGACAGCATGGTGATTCTTCTTACCTTTCTACTAACTGATATCTATAGTATCATCCTGCTGGACGTAACCATTTCTTCAAACGAGGCTGTAACAATTGCTTGTTGATCGCACCCACTCGCCACTACAGAGTTAATCGTGTCCGGAATTGAATATCTTGCGGGCCGAAATCCGCACTTTTTCGGGAAGCGAAAATGATGATTCCTTTATGGCGATAAAATTTTACAAAAAACGCTGTTTTTTCGCCATTTTAAATTGTCCCTTGGACGGAAAACACTTTAACATACATAAGAAGAAAATCGTTTCGTACGTTTTCTCTGGGTTGCGGGTAGAATTTGACACATTTTCATATATTTTATGGAGTTTTTCAGAAAAGTTGAAGAAGGATTAGGGTGAGTGAGTGAATGAATAGGGTTTAACGTCGCTGAAGAAGGATTAATAAGGATTGGACGTCTTTCCTTTTCAATTACAATAGCTCGCAAGTCACCTGAAATAATGGCACGGGTGTGCCCATTTAGAAAATATATACTTTTACAGGGTTTTTGTTAAAGATTTTACATCTATTTAAGGCCAAAAATCCGAACCCATGGCTGTTTTAGCCGCACATCATTTAGGTGTGGAAAGCACCCTTAATGTAGGCTCCATTGCGCGGTTATAATACACGAGTAGGCCAAATATCGTATGTCCTCCTACACTACACTCGTTAAAAGCGCTTATTCGGACCTTGTAATGACTTGATATGAAACGGGATCATTAAAACATTTATCTAAGTCAAAAACTTCGATTTTATGCATACTACATGGCATGATAGCATTGGCCTTGCATATATGTTATTTAGACCTATACAGGGTACCTCCCCTTGGTTAGGAATATATGTTACGATTAATGTCCTATTATTGCCAATGTGAATGTCAAAGTAATTAAGTTTCGATTCAGATCACATCAAAACGCTGATATAAAGCGAATGAGTGCCTACTATTCTGGTTTTGTCCCTTTTATCTCGAAGTTTATACTCCCACCCCCAATCTTTTAGAAAAGTCGGAATGAAAAATTACTGACAATTTGACTCGAATTTCAGCTACTTTTGCGTTCATTTTGCTCCTCATGTCTCATTCGAAAGCTGGCCATCACTCCCGATCTTTGTACATGGGTCTGATTGTCACGGTCAATGCATAATGCTATGATATTGTTATTTAGCTCGTAAACGTAGCAAAAGTCGCAAAACCAAAGATTGGGTAGGTGGAAAGTGATTGACGGGATATCCTATAAAACTGCATACTACAAGAAAGTGTCGCATACCAAGAAACTCGCAAACACTCCCAGATTGTCATAGCCTTGAGAACAGAAATTCTGAGAAAACACCCTAGTCTTTGAGGGTGCACTCCACACTTTCCAGGGTTTCGTACAAATGGCCCCTCCCTAATTGCATAATCAGGAAGGTCGCCCGATTTTGACAGCATGGTGATTCTTCTTACCTTTCTACTAACTGATATCTATAGTACCATCCTGCTGGACGTAACCATTTCTTCAAACGAGGCTGTAACAATTGCTTGTTGATCGCACCCACTCGCCACTACAGAGTTAATCGTGTCCGGAATTGAATATCTTGCGGGCCGAAATCCGCACTTTTTCGGGAAGCGAAAATGATGATTCCTTTATGGCGACAAAATTTTACAAAAAACGCTGTTTTTTCGCCATTTTAAATTGTCCCTTTGGACGGGAAACACTTTAACATACATAAGAAGAAAATCGTGTCTCTGGGTTGCGGGTAGAATTTGACACATTTTCATATATTTTATGAAGTTTTTCAGAAAAGTTGAAGAAGGATTAGGTGAGTGAGTGACTGAATAGGGTTTAACGTCGCTGAAGAAGGATTAATGAGGATTGGACGTCTTTCCTTTTCAATTACAATAGCTCACAAGTCTCCTGAAATAATGGCACGAGTGTGCCCATTTAGAAAATATATACTTTTACAGGGTTTTTGTTAAAGATTTTACATCTATTTAAGGCCGAAGATCCGAACCCATGCCTGTTTTTAGCCGCACATCATTTAGGTGTGGAAAGCACCCTTAATGTAGGCTCCATTGCGCGGTTATAATACACGAGTAGGCCAAATATCGTATGTCCTCCTACACTACACTCGTTAAAAGCGCTTATTCGGACCTTGTAATGACTTGATATGAAACGGGATCATAAAAATCATTTATCTAAGTCAAAAACTTCGATTTTATGCATACTACATGGCATGATAGCATTGGCCTTGCATATATGCTATTTAGACCTATACAGGGTTACCTCCCCTTGGTTAGGAATATATGTTACGATTGATGTCCTATTATTGCCAATGTGAATGTCAAAGTAATTAATTTTCGATTCAGATCACATCAAAACGCTGATATAAAGTGCATGAGGGCCTACTATTCTGGTTTTGTCCCTTTTATCTCGAAGTTTATACTCCCAACCCCCAATCTTTTGGAAAAGTCGGAATGAAAAATTACCGACAATTTGACTCGAATTTCAGCTACTTTTGCGTTCATTTTGCTCATGTCTCATTCGAAAGCTAGCCATCACTCCCGATCTTTGTACATGGGTCTGATTGTCACGGTCAATGCATAATGCTATGATATTGTTATTGAGCTCGTAAACTCAGCAAAAGTCGCAAAACCAAAGATGGGGTAGGGGGAAAGTGATTGACGGGATATCCGATAAAACTACATACTACAAGAAAGTGTCGCATACCAAGAAACTCGCAAACACTCCCAGATTGTCATAGCCTTGAGAACAGAAATTCTGAGAAAACACCCTAGTCTTTGAGGGTGCACTCCACACTATCCAGGGTTTCGTACAAATTGCCCCTCCCTAATTGTATAATCAGGAAGGTCGCCCGATTTTGACAGCATGGTAATTCTTCTTACCTTTCTACTAACTGATATCTATAGTATCATCCTGCTGGACGTAACCATTTCTTCAAACGAGGCTGTAACAATTGCTTGTTGATCGCACCCACTCGCCACTACAGAGTTAATCGTGTCCGGAATTGAATATCTTGCGGGCCGAAATCCGCACTTTTTCGGGAAGCGAAAATGATGATTCCTTTATGGCGATAAAATTTTACAAAAAACGCTGTTTTTTCGCCATTTTAAATTGTCCCTTTGGACGGGAAACACTTTAACATACATAAGAAGAAAATCGTGTCTCTGGGTTGCGGGTAGAATTTGACACATTTTCATATATTTTATGAAGTTTTTCAGAAAAGTTGAAGAAGGATTAGGGTGAGTGAGTGACTGAATAGGGTTTAACGTCGCTGAAGAAGGATTAATGAGGATTGGACGTCTTTCCTTTTCAATTACAATAGCTCACAAGTCTCCTGAAATAATGGCACGAGTGTGCCCATTTAGAAAATATATACTTTTACAGGGTTTTTGTTAAAGATTTTACATCTATTTAAGGCCGAAGATCCGAACCCATGCCTGTTTTTAGCCGCACATCATTTAGGTGTGGAAAGCACCCTTAATGTAGGCTCCATTGCGCGGTTATAATACACGAGTAGGCCAAATATCGTATGTCCTCCTACACTACACTCGTTAAAAGCGCTTATTCGGACCTTGTAATGACTTGATATGAAACGGGATCATAAAAATCATTTATCTAAGTCAAAAACTTCGATTTTATGCATACTACATGGCATGATAGCATTGGCCTTGCATATATGCTATTTAGACCTATACAGGGTTACCTCCCCTTGGTTAGGAATATATGTTACGATTGATGTCCTATTATTGCCAATGTGAATGTCAAAGTAATTAATTTTCGATTCAGATCACATCAAAACGCTGATATAAAGTGCATGAGGGCCTACTATTCTGGTTTTGTCCCTTTTATCTCGAAGTTTATACTCCCACCCCCCAATCTTTTGGAAAAGTCGGAATGAAAAATTACTGACAATTTGACTCGAATTTCAGCTACTTTTGCGTTCATTTTGCTCATGTCTCATTCGAAAGCTGGCCATCACTCCCGATCTTTGTACATGGGTCTGATTGTCACGGTCAATGCATAATGCTATGATATTGTTATTGAGCTCGTAAACTCAGCAAAAGTCGCAAAACCAAAGATGGGGTAGGGGGAAAGTGATTGACGGGATATCCGATAAAACTGCATACTACAAGAAAGTGTCGCATACCAAGAAACTCGCAAACACTCCCAGATTGTCATAGCCTTGAGAACAGAAATTCTGAGAAAACACCCTAGTCTTTGAGGGTGCACTCCACACTATCCAGGGTTTCGTACAAATTGCCCCTCCCTAATTGTATAATCAGGAAGGTCGCCCGATTTTGACAGCATGGTAATTCTTCTTACCTTTCTACTAACTGATATCTATAGTATCATCCTGCTGGACGTAACCATTTCTTCAAACGAGGCTGTAACAATTGCTTGTTGATCGCACCCACTCGCCACTACAGAGTTAATCGTGTCCGGAATTGAATATCTTGCGGGCCGAAATCCGCACTTTTTCGGGAAGCGAAAATGATGATTCCTTTATGGCGATAAAATTTTACAAAAAACGCTGTTTTTTCGCCATTTTAAATTGTCCTTTGGACGGGAAACACTTTAACATACATAAGAAGAAAATCGTTTCGTACGTTTCTCTGGGTTGCGGGTAGAATTTGACACATTTTCATATATTTTATGGAGTTTTTCAGAAAAGTTGAAGAAGGATTAGGGTGAGTGAGTGACTGAATAGGGTTTAACGTCGCTGAAGAAGGATTAATAAGGATTGGACGTCTTTCCTTTTCAATTACAATAGCTCACAAGTCTCCTGAAATAATGGCACGGGTGTGCCCATTTAGAAAATATAAACTTTTACAGGGTTTTTGTTAAAGATTTTACATCTATTTAAGGCCGAAAATCCGAACCCATGCCTGTTTTTAGCCGCACATCATTTAGGTGTGGAAAGCACCCTTAATGTAGGCTCCATTGCGCGGTTATAATACACGAGTAGGCCAAATATCGTATGGCTTCCTACACTACACTCGTTAAAAGCGCTTATTCGGACCTTGTAATGACTTGATATGAAACGGGATCATAAAAATCATTTATCTAAGTAAGAAACTTCGATTTTATGCATACTACATGGCATGATAGCATTGACCTTGCATATATGCTATTTAGACCTATACAGGGTTACCTACCCTTGGTTAGGAATATATGTTACGATTAATGTCCTATTATTGCCAATGTGAATGTCAAAGTAATTAATTTTCGATTCAGATCACATTAAAACGCTGATATAAAGTGAATGAGTGCCTACTATTCTGGTTTTGTCCCTTTTATCTCGAAGTTTATACTCCCATCCCCCAATCTTTTGGAAAGGTCGGAATGAAAAATTACTGACAATTTGACTCGAATTTCAGCTACTTTTGCGTTCATTTTGCTTCTCATGTCTCATTCGAAAGCTGGCCATCACTCCCGATCTTTGTACATGGGTCTGATTGTCCCGGTCAATGCATAATGCTATGATATTGTTATTGAGCTCGTAAACTCAGCAAAAGTCGCAAAACCAAAGATGGGGTAGGAGGAAAGTGATTGACGGGATATCCGATAAAACTGCATACTACAAGAAAGTGTCGCATACCAAGAAACTCGCAAACACTCCCAGATTGTCATAGCCTTGAGAACAGAAATTCTGAGAAAACACCCTAGTCTTTGAGGGTGCACTCCACACTATCCAGGGTTTCGTACAAATTGCCCCTCCCTAATTGTATAATCAGGAAGGTCGCCCGATTTTGACAGCATGGTGATTCTTCTTACCTTTCTACTAACTGATATCTATAGTATCATCCTGCTGGACGTAACCATTTCTTCAAACGAGGCTGTAACAATTGCTTGTTGATCGCACCCACTCGCCACTACAGAGTTAATCGTGTCCGGAATTGAATATCTTGCGGGCCGAAATCCGCACTTTTTCGGGAAGCGAAAATGATGATTCCTTTATGGCGATAAAATTTTACAAAAAACGCTGTTTTTTCGCCATTTTAAATTGTCCTTTGGACGGGAAACACTTTAACATACATAAGAAGAAAATCGTTTCGTACGCTTTCTCTGGGTTGCGGGTAGAATTTGACACATTTTCATATATTTTATGGAGTTTTTCAGAAAAGTTGAAGAAAGATTAGGGTGAGTGAGTGACTGAATAGGGTTTAACGTCGCTGAAGAAGGATTAATAAGGATTGGACGTCTTTCCTTTTCAATTACAATAGCTCACAAGTCTCCTGAAATAATGGCACGGGTGTGCCCATTTAGAAAATATATACTTTTACAGGGTTTTTGTTAAAGATTTTACATCTATTTAAGGCCGAAAATCCGAACCCATGCCTGTTTTTAGCCGCACATCATTTAGGTGTGGAAAGCACCCTTAATGTAGGCTCCATTGCGCGGTTATAATACACGAGTAGGCCAAATATCGTATGTCCTCCTGCACTACACTCGTTAAAAGCGCTTATTCGGACCTTGTAATGACTTGATATGAAACGGGATCATAACAACATTTATCTAAGTCAAAAACTTCGATTTTATGCATACTACATGGCATGATAGCATTGGCCTTGCATATATGCTATTTAGACCTATACAGGGTTACCTCCCCTTGGTTAGGAATATATGTTACGATTGATGTCCTATTATTGCCAATGTGAATGTCAAAGTAATTAATTTTCGATTCAGATCACATCAAAACGCTGATATAAAGTGAATGAGCGCCTACTATTCTGGTTTTGTCCCTTTTATCTCGAAGTTTATACTCCCACCCCCCAATCTTTTGGAAAAGTCGGAATGAAAACTTACTGACAATTTGACTCGAATTTCAGCTACTTTTGCGTTCATTTTGCTCCTCATGTCTCATTCGAAAGCTGGCCATCACTCCCGATCTTTGTACATGGGTCTGATTGTCACGGTCAATGCATAATGCTATGATATTGTTATTGAGCTCGTAAACTCAGCAAAAGTCGCAAAACCAAAGATGGGGTAGGGGGAAAGTGATTGACGGGATATCCGATAAAATTGCATACTACAAGAAAGTGTCGCATACCAAGAAACTCGCAAACACTCCCAGATTGTCATAGCCTTGAGAACAGAAATTCTGAGAAAACACCCTAGTCTTTGAGGGTGAACTCCACACTATCCAGGGTTTCGTACAAATGGCCCCTCCCTAATTGTATAATCAGGAAGGTCGCCCGATTTTGACAGCATGGTATTTCTTCTTACCTTTCTACTAACTGATATCTATAGTATCATCCTGCTGGACGTAACCATTTCTTCAAACGAGGCTGTAACAATTGCTTGTTGATCGCACCCACTTGCCACTACAGAGTTAATCGTGTCCGGAATTGAATATCTTGCGGGCCGAAATCCGCACTTTTTCGGGAAGCGAAAATGATGATTCCTTTATGGCGATAAAATTTTACAAAAAACGCTGTTTTTTCGCCATTTTAAATTGTCCTTTGGACGGGAAACACTTTAACATACATAAGAAGAAAATCGTTTCGTACGTTTTCTCTGGGTTGCGGGTAGGATTTGACACATTTTTGATATATTTTATGGAGTTTTTCAGAAAAGTTGAAGAAGGATTAGGGTGAGTGAGTGACTGAATAGGGTTTAACGTCGCTGAAGAAGGATTAATGAGGATTGGACGTCTTTCCTTTTCAATTACAATAGCTCACAAGTCTCCTGAAATAATGGCACGAGTGCGCCCATTTAGAAAATATATACTTTTACAGGGTTTTTGTTAAAGATTTTACATCTATTTAAGGCCGAAGATCCGAACCCATGCCTGTTTTTAGCCGCACATCATTTAGGTGTGGAAAGCACCCTTAATGTAGGCTCCATTGCGCGGTTATAATACACGAGTAGGCCAAATATCGTATGGCTTCCTACACTACACTCGTTAAAAGCGCTTATTCGGACCTTGTAATGACTTGATATGAAACGGGATCATAAAAATCATTTATCTAAGTAAGAAACTTCGATTTTATGCATACTACATGGCATGATAGCATTGATCTTGCATATATGCTATTTAGATCTATACAGGGTTACCTCCCCTTGGTTAGGAATATATGTTACGATTAATGTCCTATTATTGCCAATGTGAATGTCAAAGTAATTAATTTTCGATTCAGATCACATTAAAACGCTGATATAAAGTGAATGAGTGCCTACTATTCTGGTTTTGTCCCTTTTATCTCGAAGTTTATACTCCCATCCCCCAATCTTTTGGAAAAGTCGGAATGAAAAATTACTGACAATTTGACTCGAATTTCAGCTACTTTTGCGTTCATTTTGCTTCTCATGTCTCATTCGAAAGCTGGCCATCACTCCCGATCTTTGTACATGGGTCTGATTGTCCCGGTCAATGCATAATGCTATGATATTGTTATTGAGCTCGTAAACTCAGCAAAAGTCGCAAAACCAAAGATGGGGTAGGAGGAAAGTGATTGACGGGATATCCGATAAAACTGCATACTACAAGAAAGTGTCGCATACCAAGAAACTCGCAAACACTCCCAGATTGTCATAGCCTTGAGAACAGAAATTCTGAGAAAACACCCTAGTCTTTGAGGGTGCACTCCACACTTGCCAGGGTTTCGTACAAATGGCCCCTCCCTAATTTTATAATCAGGAAGGTCGCCCGATTTTGACAGCATGGTAATTCTTCTTACCTTTCTACTAACTGATATCTATAGTATCATCCTGCTGGACGTAACCATTTCTCCAAACGAGGCTGTAACAATTGCTTGTTGATCGCACCCACTCGCCACTACAGAGATAATCGTGTCCGGAATTGAATATCTTGCGGGCCGAAATCCGCACTTTTTCGGGAAGCGAAAATGATGATTCCTATATGGCGATAAAATTTTACAAAAAACGAGTAGGTCGACCCCCTGTTTTTCACCATTTTAAATTGTCCTTTGGACGGGAAACACTTCAAAATACATAAGAAGAAAATCGTTTCATACGTTTTCTCTGGGTTGCTTGTAGAATTTGACACATTTTCCTATATTTTTTGGAGTTTTTCAGAAAAGTTGAAGAAGGATTAAAGAGGATTGGACGTCTTTCCTTTTCAATTACAATAGCTCACAAGTCTCCTGAAATAAAGGCACGAGTGTGCTCATTTAGAAAATATATACTTTTACAGGGTTTTTGTTGAAGATTTTACATCTATTTAAGGCCGAAGATCCGAACCCATGCCTGTTTTTAGCCGCACATCATTTAGCTGTGGAATGCACCCCAAGCATACCCTCACTCACCCCCCCAAAATGCCTGCGTTCTATATTACGGCCAGACTGCGCACGCGCAGAATATGGAAAACGGACCATACCTTAGCCCGTCGGATGCTGCTCCACGAGAGCTTCAAAATAATACCGCATACGACTCCATCGGACCAATAGTGGCCCAACTAGACCCCAGCACGTCCATTCCAATGCCCTTTTCCCATCATTCCCTGTCTGTGCATACGCAGAATGTTGAAAATGGACGACACACTAGTCCAGGCGGATGCACCCCCACGTATACTTCACATTGATACCTCACTCGGCTCCATCGGATCACTAGTGGCCCACCTAGACCTCAAAACGTATATTTCCATACCCTTTTCCCACAATTCCATGTCTGCGCATGCGCAGAATGTTGAAAAGGGACGACACACTAGTCCAGCCTGATGCTCCCTCACGTATGTTTCACATTGATACCTCATACGACTCCATCGGAACAAAAGTGGTCCACCTAGACCCCGAAACGTCTATTTCCATACACTTTGTCTACTGCGCATGCTCAGAATGACGTCAGTTTCACGTCAAACCCAGCTCGTTGGATGCTCCCTCAGGTATGCTTCATATTGATACCTCACTCGACCCAATTGGCCTACTAGGGGTTCACCTGGAGCCGAAAACACTCACCCATCCATATTTACTCACTACGCATGCGCACAGTGACCTTTTAAAACAAATCTACCAATCGCTTCAGGACCCTGTCTGTCGTGTTTTTCGTTGTGATATGTGAAAAACAAGACCAAATAACCCATACCGCAATGAACATGTGTGAATTTCCCAGTATGGACCTATACCCCATAGCCAGTATGGGCCTATATGGGCCTATATACAGACCTCTGTGAACTTTTCGAAAATTTTCACCGCTTAGCTCCGGGACCCCTCTCATTGTGTTTTTCGTTGCGAGACGTGTTCTTTTGTTCGACCTGCCTGAAGCCATTTACTCGCCTAGAAGAATTGCGACAGCACAAGTCCTCTATCCACAACGACGCACGGTATACTTGCATAACCTGCGCACGGTCATTTAATCGGTAAGATGCTTTACGGCGCCACGAACGCTCACTCCACGAGGGTGCGACGGAACAATGTAATGAATGTGGTCAACTCTTCAAACGACCCAGTCAGTTAAGACGGCACCAGCATTTGATTCATGGTCCGTCACCACGGTATGAGCGACAACTTCTCACTAAAGAGGCACCCATGAGGGTCAGACCTAGTGAAGATGAATCCGGGGAGACGAATGCCACTGGTGATGCGATCACGGAGAGCCCGCCTATACCCAGAGTTTAGAAGAGCCTAGATATCCAGCCGAACCCCAACGATACGGTTCCTAGTCATACGCCTGACGACATCGAACATTTTCTTGACGAACCCACAAATGTTCCTAGCGATCTCTTACAGGACGCCCATCCAGCGAGTGACATCTATCAGCGCCATTGGCCCATGATACGGCACTGTTTCCCCCGTCATCGCCCTGTTCAAGATATCTACAATTTCCGACTGACCGACCTCGCTCGTCTACGCAGCTACGTGGAAGCCGTCTTCAATGACCAAGCTACGCCCTTCAAATTAAATCTGGCGTTTGGTTATGTGCTGCAGCATAAGGAGACAGACCAAGTCCGATACTTTTACCCGAGCAGTATTCAACTAAGTGTACGACCAACCGTTTACCATCATTAACCGGGCATCGCTAGAGACGATGGTGGACCAAGTGGACCAATTGGATGTCTTGGGATGGGCCTATGAACAGCGCCCCAACACCCAATGGATTGTGGAGAGGGTCACCAATGTCACGTTTTTCGTGACCAAATTACGGAATCTTCCCATCGGATGAATGTATTCACCCATGCACTGATAGATACTCAGAATGCGCAAACAAGTATCTGAGGATATGTTGCCTCAACGGTATCATGGCCTGCCCGATGACGACTACAACAAACGGTTCAGAGCGAACATGGCCGAAGATGGATCTTTCTGAAATGGCGACTTCTGATTGAACCAAAGCAGCCGAGAACACATCTGACGGACAGGAACGAATATGACAGATGTAAATAGCGGCCTCTGATTGGACAAGAGGCTACTTGTATTGTAAACATACCCAACGCGGCTCCCCAGCTTGGGTATGATGTACTGAGGGGGGGGGGTGTGATGATAAAATGATTGACCTGTCATTCTTGTTGTTTTTGTTCTCTCACCGGTCTACATCATGCGACATTGTACACAGTACATGTTCATTGAGAGAGACAGAGAGAGAGAGAGCGAGAGAATTAAGGTTTAACTTCGCATTCCGCAATATTTCAGCTATATAGCGATTTGGACAGAGAGTATGTACATGGACTTGAACAGAGTGTGTATAGATGGACGTGAACAGAGTACATGTATAATATCATGCACAGAGTACATTTACATGGACAAGGAACATGTACATTGGCAGAGTACATGTACATGAGCATACGCAGAAGTTTTGTACATGGACTTGCTCAAAGTACATGTACATGGACATAGTGCATATGGATAGACTACCTGCACATGAACAGTGTAAAATCAATAGCCAAGTCCGTATTACCGTCCATTATCTGAGCAGTTAGAGGACGGAAAGCTAACATTTATTTCTTAAATACAGGGAAGATATTGTATAATACAGGACAGATATGGTATAATGCATGACATATATTGAATAATACAGGACATATATGGTACAATACAGAACATATATTGCATACACAGGACAGATATGGTATAATGCAGCACAGATTTGGTATAGTACAGGATAAATATGGTATAATACATGACAAATATTGTAAACACAGGACAGATATGATATAATGCATGACAAATATGAAATAACACAGGGCATAAAAGGTATAATGCAGGACATATATGGTATAATACAGGACAATTACGGTATAATACAGCCCATATTTGGTATACTACAGGACAGATATGGTATAATGCACACCCCACAGGCCGCATTCGGACCAATGATGGCCCATGTCTATACCAAATACCCACTTTGGCTACTACTCCTACTGATGACGTCACCAATGACGTCACAGATGAGGCGAATATCCATCAAATCGGGATGTACACCCCGAGAACTACAAGATGACACCTCCCACACCTCTCAAGGATGGTCCATCTCTACATCTAATACCTTCCTTCACTGCCCCAAAATGCCCACTTTGGCTACCACTCGTACTGATGACGTCACCAATGACGTCACAGTTTACGTGAACATCCCTCAAATCGAGGTCTGCATCCCGAAGGCTACAAGATGACACCTTCCACTGCGCATTCGGTGCCCCAAAATGCCCACTTTGGCTACTACTCCTACTGATGACGTCACCAATGACGTCGCACATGACGTGACCATCTCTCAAATCGGGATGTACACCCCGTGAACTACAAGATGACACCCCCCACGACGCATTCGGACCAAGGATGGTCCATCTCTACACCAAATACCTTCCTTCACTGTCCCAAAATGCCCACTTTGGCTACTACTCGTTCTAATGACGTCTCCAATGACGTCGCAGGTGACGTCGACAGCCCTCAAATCGAGGTCTCCATCCCGAAGGCTACAAGATGACACCTCCCATGACGCATTCGGACCAAGGATGGTCCATCTCTATCCCAAACACCTTCCTTCACTTACCCAAAATGCCGGAACACGGACTTTATCCGTTTATCTTCGAGACCCCTCCCATCGTGTTCTACATGGCGAGACGTGAACAACAAGACCAAACAACCCATAGTAAAATCAAAAACAAAAAAATGACCACCCCCCATACAGGCATTTTCCCGTATAGTGTATAATACATATAATTGTAGAGATAAAGTCCGTGTTCCGCCTTTTATATTTTCAGGAACAAATCCTCATTTTACATGCACCCACCCTTGACTTGATAGGCAGGCCGCGATAAGCCGGGGGACCGATATTCGCCCTTTGGGATATGGTTGATAGGAGTTTTCCCCTATTTTAGGGGTAAAGTCCGTGTTCCGCTTTTTATATTTTCAGGGGCAAATCTTAATTTTACATACACCCACCCGATTGACTTGATAGGCAGGCTCCGATGAGCTCGGGGACCGATATTAGCCCTTGCGAAAGGGTTGATAGGGGTTTTCCCCTATTTTAGGGGTAAAGTCCGTGTTCCGCTTTTTATATTATTTCTGGAGAAACTTTTACATACACCCACTCCCGTTCCGTACCCAGATGTAAGGCTGATGCAATCCAGTGTTCACGAATGCTCCATTATGCAGACGTCACAGTTGATGTGCGTGGGAAATCACATAAAAGTCAGTACATGCCTATCATTCATTCAAATGACCTTGAACTATAGTGATCCGTACCCGGATGTAAAGATGAGATGAAAGGATACAGGTCAGCACATGTCTATCATTCCAAAGTCCCAGACCGAGGCCCGAATATAGGTCAGCTATGACGCCCGATTCACATCTCATAGACAAGCACACTCACGCTTATTGACCTCTGATCACGTGAATGAAAAAAACCCAGATACAAGTCGGTATATGCATTCAATCACTGTAACACTTCCCACCGAAGGACACGGATGGACAAGTCTCCGCTCCAAGGTCACAATGACCCGGATGAATGGACTGGATACAAGTCACTACATGCATTCAATCACCGGATGACGTAACCACTGGGAAAACCCGGATATAGGTCAGACAAGGACCCGGATGATGGACTGGATGGAAAATACCTATATACAGGTCAGTAGTAGGGTCTACTGACATTCGTTATCATTTTGCCGGGGGAGGTAACTCTTGCATCCACCAGGGGGCGCCACCAGCTCAAGAGACCAAAAACTACCTCCAGCACAGAAGAGTTCCAATCTAGGGGGAGGTAAATCTGGGTGACTATAGTTCCGGCAAAGGGCCCCTGGGCATGTATTCTTCCGCGGTGATGCGGTCCGGCGGTGATGCGGTCGCGGAAAAAAGCTTCCGCGGAGAAAAAGTAGTCCCCGATTTGAAATACGCTGCATGGTCCGATTGGGTCGAGTGAGGTTTCAAAGTGAAGCATTCGTGAAGGGGCATCCAGTCATGGGTGGGTGCATGTAAAATTAGGATTTTTTTCCGAAACTATAAAAAGCAGAACACGGACTTTATCCCTAAAATAGGGGAAAACCCCTATCAACTCTAGCCAAAAGGGCTAATATCGGTCCCCGGGCTTATTGGGACCTGCCTATCAAGTCAATGAGGTGGGTGCATGTACAATTAGGATTTTTTCCCGAAACTATAAAAAGCGGAATACGGACTTTACCCCTACAATAGGGGTCTGTATTATACAATATAAGGGGAAATGCCTGTATGGGGTATGGGGATGGTCAATTTTTTTCATGGGCTTTACTATGGCTTGTGGGGTCGCGTTTTTCTCGCCTCGCCAAGAAAATGACAATGGGAAGGGTCCCGGAGCGAATCGGTGAAATTTTTGGGAAAAGTCACCGAGGTCTGTATATAGGCCCATACTGGCAATATGGGGGTATCGGTCCAACCTGGGAAATTCACACACGTTCATTGTGATATGGGCTGTTTGGATTTGTTTTTCACGTCTCGTCATTTAGAACACGATGGGAGGGGTCCCGGAGCGAAACGGTGAACTTTTTGGAAAAAGTCTCCGAGGCCTAGGTAGGCCCATAGGCCTATACTGCATGGCTATGGGTGTATAGGTCCATACGGGTGGACGTTTTGGGATCTAGGTGGGCCACTAATGGCCCGATGGGGTCGAGTGAGGTATCAATGTGAAGCCTATGTGAGAGGGCAACCGATGGGATGGATGTGGGGTAGGAATATCGTCATTCTGCGCATGAACAATAGACAAAGTGTATGGAAATAGACGTTTTGGGATCTAGGGGAGCCACTAGTGGGCCGATTGGATCGAGTGAGGTATCAATGTGAAGCCTATGTGAGGGGGCATCTAGTGGGATGAGTGCAGGGTTGAAATATCGTCACTCTGCGCATGCGCAGTGGACAAAGTGTATGGAAATAGACGTTTTGGGGTCTAGGTGGGTCACTAGCGGGCCGATGGGATCGAGTGACGTATCCATGTGAAGCCTATGTGAGGGGGCTAGACTAGGGTGTCGTTTCCATTCTGCTGAGCAGGTCGCGTGGGTTGTGACGTCACTTCCGGGTTTCTCCTCCAAACCCAGAAGAGTTCCAATGTTCTCTTAGACGTCCGGATGTTCAACCTTCGGGGTTTTTCCCGGCCCGCCCCGGCCGCAGCGCGCGCGCGCGTCATCACCGGCAGTGCGCGGATGAATGTCGGGTCAAAAGGTCCAAGGTCTCCCTTTCGGCAAGGTTCGGAGACAATGTTGCGGCATCGATATACAGAGCTTGAACCCCAAAAGGGGATTGTAAATCAACCTGGGAAGGATGGGCATTTCCATTTGGACCAATCAGCGGTCAAGAAAAAGAGCCAATGAGCGATGGATAAAACAACCAATGGACGGGTACTAGAATTTCGCTCACGTCTGCGCCTACATCCGGGTACTGGGATGCTTTCGCCTACGTCCGCGCATACATCCGGGTTCTTGTACACCCGGGTAATGTTTTCTGGACATGGATCCATTCTAGGCCACTGATTGGCTAATACGGTGTTCAAAGCCAGTTTCATGCATTATGCTCATATAGAAAACACACAAGACAGGGTTTTTTTGGTGAGATCTCATTTTGTTTTTTATTCAGTAACAACAACAACGTGAGAACAACCACGTGAAAACTGAAGCCCAGAACAGGGGGGCTTGTACATTGAAAGAACTGAAGCCCAGAACAGGGGGCTTGTAAACTTAAGCCCAGAACAGGGGGCTTGTGTACATTGAAAGAACTTAAGCCCAGAACGGGGCTTGTACATTGAAATGATGGGCGGCTCAGTCATATACGAGTACATCGCGATCCTCGACCTTGGGGTACTCGTCAAACATCTGTACGATGGTAGATAAGATCCTTCCCCGGCATCGATGGTACAGGTAAAACAAGCAATATTGTCCGCACACGCTACTGGTCAGGCTTTGCAACGTTTGACTGTTCCAACACCCCGTCTCTGTACCTTGATCCATGAAGTTTGTTAAACCGGGATGGAGGGGTGACAGGCCGTGCGGGTCAAAGTATTCGCCCTGCTGTTATGTCAAGTACACGGCCACCCAACGTATGCAGCAGGATACACACGGTCTAATGGGAACACATCTCTGTGTCCCTGGGTCATTCTCCAGCACGGTGGTTATCTGGTCTGTATCCATGTTAGGTGGAAAAGTCACACAGGACGTTGCGCGCCTTGTCCACTTCAGAATCAGAATCAGAATTTATTCATCAGATAATTTACATTGGAAATAAATATTAGGTCAAAATGTTTTGGCGGGAATAAAGCCCAACACGGGCTTGTTCTATCCCTGTTATAAGTATATGACAATAATGATGGGCATGAGGGAGGTGGCGAATTAAACGGAATATAAACTATGACATGTAATCATATTTCTTAATAGTCATATTCGGAACATATAGGAGTGGATCAGGGAAGTATTGCACCATATATACATGCGACTCATAAAGTATACATATTATTCGAAACATAATATATATATATACACACATATATATATATACATATATACACACACACACACGCACACACACATATAAACACAGTGACAAAGTATGTTCCGTACAAATTTTTTACACATCTAAATTATATAAGGTTGGATATAAGTTTACATTCACAGAGTGAATATACAGTAAAAAGATAAATATATAGAGAGTGATATATATATATATTTATTTAAACATATATACAATGTCCCTTTTCACCGTAGATGATGCCGTATGATTATACTGAGGTTTGAGAATTATTTAGCTAATAAGAATATTTTGATATTGCGCTTAAATAGCGATTCTGAATCGATACATTTTAATGCACTGGGAATAGAATTCCATAATTTAGGACCTTTAGCTTTGATTGTGTGTAGTGTTGCTTGATTCGTAAAATATGGCCTGTATAGATTCAAATTTACATGTCTAGTAGGGTAACAATGAACTGTGGATAGCATTGTGAAGCATGATAAAGAGTGATTAGGCAAACGGAAAGGCGAATGCACAAATCGGTGGGCGAAAGTTAATGTGAGATAATCATTGAGTTTTGTGAACGGTAGAATATTTGTTTGAGACAAACGGGGTTCGGTGTGAGAGAGCCTGTCACTACAAGTTATAATACGAATGATTCGTTTTTGCAGGAGCACAATAGGTGATAGATGAGAAGAATATGTGTTAGCCCAGATTAGATTACAATATGATAGATAGGAATAAAAGAGTGAATGATACAGATTTAATAAGGTTTGTTTGTTTATACAATGCTTTATGTTATTCAAAACACCGATATTGCGTGACAGTTTTGATGAGAGGTCTATGTGATTCTTCCAGTTGAGTTTATCATTCAGATACACGCCGAGAAATTTGTAGCTGTGGACAAGTTCAACATTTTGACCATCTATAAGTAAGTTTGGCATATTTTTGGCAGTTCTTGTTGGATTTACAACCATATACTTTGTTTTTTGGACGTTTAGAGATAGTTTGTTGCAAGAGAACCACGTTAGAAGTTTGTTTATTTCTATGTTTGATGCACTTGAATGATGTCAAACTCGGCGTAGCAGATCACATTGACGGTGGTCCCCAGGACTCGTGCAAAGTGGATTTCCAACCGTAAATTGCCTTGCTTGGCCAGGGCCAGCTGATGGTCGTTCTCTAAGGTGGGGGTCAGATCGAAACAGAACGTGTATCCGTTCGCGTAGTCCTTCCGACTGATCAAATTCCCTTCGTCCTGGTTGATTTGACCGGTGGCTGTAAACAGGCTCTGAAATTACAAGCGTCTAGTCCGTCATTCATAATCCAGCCGTCGTCCATTAGAGAATATCCGCGTCCATAATCCAAAGACCTATTCCATTTCCATATAACAGTATTAGCACCAAATTCAAAAAGACAAAAGTATACATAAACATAGGCTTGTTTCCTGCAAGAGAGAAGCGGTCAACAGTTTTCAATGATGCCGGCTCGAATGAAATTCCTGCGCCCAAAGTTCGATGTTAAGGCCGTGGCTGGGACCTGTGGTCCATCCACATGCAGGGCTACAAAATTGATGCGGAAATGTTTAAAGTCAAGCGGATTCTCTGGGTAGGCTCCGCTGAAACTGGTATTTTCCACACAGGCCAGGATCAATCGCTTGGGTAGTTCCCCCAGGAACAGGTTTTCTTTGTTGGCGCCCATATTTCCAGCAGGCACAGAGAACACTTTGGTTTGTACACGTCGGATAGGGTACTGGGCTGGTTTTGTTTCCAAGGCTTTCATGTGTCCCAATTGAACGGCTGGATTCGGTTTCACTTTTCGGACATACAGGACTGCCTCTTGGATAACAATCTTATAATCAGCTGCATGCCCATCTACGTTAGTGGCCATCAAGGCGAAGGTCGGAGGCGCCCGTATCAGTCGGATTTTGATGAGGATCTTGTTCAAGAGGTACCGGTCTTGCATGAACATGTCTGCATGTATTCGGCCCATGAGATCCACCGAGGCACCGTTCGCAGTGAAAGCCTTTCGTTTGTTATATCCCACATTGTCCACCGTGTCCATGTGCTCGGGTGTGTCCTGGTAGAATAAAGCGGCTGTCAGCTGAGATTTTTTAGCTTCTCGGCCATACGACAACAGTGTCTCGATGTAGGCTCGATAGGGGTACGTGTTGGTCGAGTCACTGATGATTTTGGTCGCTGAGAAAAATATCCACCTGTTGAAACATCGAGTGAAGCCAGAGATTCGTCGGGCCCACCGTTGCAGCTTGGATGATTCTGGAGCCATCCCCATTGACGACCTTGACGACCTTAGCTTTCACATACAAGTATGTATGGGCTAAATCCACATAGGCCGTATCCGCATTACTGATGGTGAACTCGATGGGCTCTGTTTCGTTGATGCTGGAGAGCGGGAGATGCTCCACCCATAATCCTTGTTCGGCACTGGTCTGTGTGGGCGGCACGGTCCACAAATCAAATTCACTGTTGGTGGAGGGACAGGACTCTGCGTGGATCAAGGACATGTTTAAGAAAAAGATATCCTGGGATGTGCGTCGTCGCTGGGTCGGTCGTCGACTGGTGCGTGGTCTCGGTGGGGCAGCTCTTTTATTCCCTACGGTGCGTTGTGCTTTGGCCACCAAGACGCCTCCCGCTTCTTTGGCCCGCCGTTTCAAGGCTTCTTTTGGGTGCCGTACCCCCCAAGACATCACCGGCCACTTGCAGTCCACTGAGTACCGCTTGTTTGCCGATTGCTTTCACCCCACGCGTCACGAAGGTCAGGAACGTTTTGACGATGCTGCCGAGTATGTTCCCCAGCCCATATTTCGTTGCATGCGTGCACCGCTAAAGACCGGAAAGCCACCCCCGGCCTGTTGGGCATAATAGTTCATATAGCTGCGTGCATCGCACTCGTTAGGTATTTTCATTATGCGAAGTGGGGAGCACGTGCTTGTCGAAAATGAAGTGTCAGCCCCACTTTTCCTCGTTCGAATGCCACCGGTCGTCCCGTGTCATCTCTTATATCCACCGTGATAGTGTTGATGTCGGTTTGTCGTACGGGCAGGTAGAGCATGTGGGTGAAACTGTGGGTGATTTGATCTCCATACCTCTTTTTAATGGGGACCACCCGTAACAGAGGTGTGTTGATATCGCCCACGATGTGGTAGTCGACTACGTCCGAGTAGACGTAGAGTCCGTACATACCCGACTTTATATCCATCTGGATCTCGCCTTGGTGGGCGGTGGGAAAAGCGAACGTCTGTAGATCGAAACCCAGCATTTGCTGTAGGATAGGACTCAGTACGACATTCGCGTTGGGGGTGACGATAAGCTGTGCCTTGTCGTTGTGTGCGTTGTAATCGAAGTCCACGTGATTCTTGAAGGGAAAGGATTTGATGGGTTTTGAAGTATTCGTGACCTCCCGTAGAGCCTTATAATGCAAAAGTCTTGACAGCCCACCCATTAACTCCTTGGGGGTATCGTATTGGCCTTCGGGGAGGGTGAGTCGGGTGCTTTTGCCTTCGTAGGTCACCTCGTACCACACTTCATTGGCTCGCACGTTGTACCACGAGTAAGGGTATTGGATATTCACGAGGCCACATTCTCATCGTCCAGATAAATGCAACGGTTGCGGTAACTGGGTGACGTACTTGACCACGGTGTTGTCATGAAACACATCCAGCGAGCTGTTACTGGGTAGGGTGAGGTAAAACATGGCGACTGAGCTGTCCTGCTGCTGCTGTTGGTTTTAATAGGTGTTCCAGGCCTTGGGCGGTTGTGTCCGGCGTCGTGTTCATCGCGGTGACTTGCTACGTATCACGGCTCTGGAGATGTGGGGTGTCCTGATCGAGGGTGGGTTTTTAAAGGCCTGAAAAGAAGGTGCCCGTTGTGGTGGTGTTTTGGGGGGTGACTCCGGTTCCCACTCGGCTTCCCAAGGTTGTGGAGTCTGTCGTGGTGCACGACACGGTGAGTCACGCTGCATAAAGGCCCAGCGGTGGGGGTTCCCCACCAATTCCTGTAGTACATGCATGTCTTTCAAGTCTTGAGGGAAGACCTCCCATCCTCGAGGATCCGTGTGCGACCTGCGTTGACGCATCAGATCATTCACTAAATCCGTCATGTGGGTCCCCGGGACACCTGATTCTGTACCAGTAGTTCGCCTTTATCATTCCAAGTCATGTTAGGATTCTGTTTCATCCGTTGTAATACTAGGTCAGCTTGTTTCTTGAACGATGCAGGTACACTCCTCAGCACTTCGTCTTCCACCCACTGTGGGGCTGTGGGTGGTATCCCTGGTAATGGCGGTTGTTGGAGCGGTGCTGAGGTCGGCGGTGTGTCACGTGGTGGTGGTGGTGGGGTAGAGAAGGTTTTGTATTGGTCCACCGTAGGTGGAGGCGATTGGAGGTTTTGAAGGTTTTTCGTGTGGTTCATTGTCGGCCGAAGAGTTTTTACTGAACAGATTCTGCACAATGTAGATGATGCTAAGCCGTCGATGATGGCTGCCTTTGGTAAAGAGTTGGGTGACCCACGCATCCGTCTCCGCCATGAGATCATCCAGAACCACCAAGGTGTCGGGTTCCAAATCGGCCAGGTTGGGCATACGCTGCCTGCCATTCTCCGTAACACCACACGACTCGGGCAATGGGTGGGGTGATCATGCTCTCGGCGTGTTGAAGGAGCTTCCTGACGAAGTGCGTTTTGCCGGAGCCCGTCGGTCCTGCGATTACGCAAGTGAAGGGATGCTGCCACCGAGGGTCCATGGCTCGAGCTGTATGCGCTGTCGTGTTAACCCGCTCTTGTAAATTTCGTACGAGTGGACTGGAGTGGTGGTGGTGGGTACAACGTCAGTCGTCGTTGTCTGTTCACTGTGAGTGATGATGGTGGTGGGTATAACGTCCGTCGTCGTTGTCTGTTCAGTGTGAGGGATGAAATCCGGTGGGTTTTCAGACGTAGTGGGTGTACTTGGTGTAGGTGTGGAACTTGGTGTGGAGCTCGTTGTGGCTTGTACACGGGGTGTGGTGGTGACTGGGCTCGGTACGGGGTTGACTGGTGCTATCTGTAGACCGGTTTCACTGATGGCTGGTGTTCTCAGTTGGTTAAGTAGCGTGCTGACATAGGCTACGTCGTAAAACATACCTCCGTACAACACACTCAACAGGGTTAGCACTATCACCACAAAGCCCACATGCGCTTTGCGCGTTTTGGGAGACGCTGTGTTCAGAGGCAGCTGCTGTTTGTCCATAGCACTGTGGTCGAACGTGGAATGAAGGTTGACGGTAGTGGTGTCTGACTTTATAGTCGTTTCACCTGGTTGGCAGCGACCCAGGAATTGAAGGAACTGGGCCAGCCGTTCCATTTGACGAAATGAAACAGTTTGCCACGTCGACGTTCCGTTTCCAAAATCTGCTCCACCGCGTAGTAGTCTTGCTGTGTTTTTACGACAGGCTGTAATTCCGTCTCGTAAAACGTCCCTAGCAACGGTTCCCCTTGAAGATCTTCCAGTTCATAGACTCGCTGCTGGCGGGGTAGGCGCCGTTTAATCAGGAAGTGCTGATCGCTCCAGTTGGGCAAGTAACTTTTCTCAAATTGACCTTTGACTTTACTGATCCGTACAGGATCCCCGACCTTGTGCACCGCCTTCGGCGTTCGCTGCGATGGCTTGGGGTACAAGACACGCCGGACTTGGGCTTCATTGCGTTGGGTCACGGTAATGGGGGCTCTCTCTATACTCCGATGATAGGCTCGATTGTAACTACTCACAAGTTTCGGGAGAACATCGATGTACCGTCTTGTATTCTTATAGGTGAAATATTTATACATGCGACCTTTGAATGTCCTGTTGAACCTTTCCACCACGGAAGCCTTGGTCTCGCTGTACGTATGGAAGAAAAACACCTTCTGCGCTTTCAGAAACTGTTGGAACGGTTTTTGTCCGGATGGGTACCACCCACGCATACTTCGATAGGATATCGATGCACGTCAAGATATACCGATTCCCATCGTTGTGTTTGGCAAGGGCGCTCATATCGACCAAATCCGCTTGTCACTGGGCATCTATTCCTCTCACGATGACCCGGTTCCGTAGAAAATGGCGACGGACAGATCGATGTAAGGTATAGGTGCCTTGTTTTCTTAACCAATCTCGGACTTGGGCACGTTGTATCCCCTGGGGTTTGGCCGCTCGATAGAGAACCGACAATGCACTATAGGCCGCCGGACTGTGGGTACTGTAGTATAAGTTATCCAACACCTTCTCCCAGCGCTTCATGGTGACAAATGATGATGGATCCTGGCTCTATCGTTTATTTATAACGGATATATCTTGGGCCGGCGTTTCTTTCTGATTTTCTTCGTTGGCTTTCACAGTGTCCATGGTAAATGACCAGTCCAACTGATGACCGCTTGATAAGCACTTGATCCACATCTACCACGGCATCTTCCAATGCAGACCATAGATCAGGGTGAAGGGTAAAATGCACTGTACCCCCATCTACCCGAGCCAACTGAGCAAAGAAAGGGCCGCGTCGGATGTATAAATCGTGACACAAGTGGATGAGGTCGCCGTCCAGTTCACCAGACAACACCCGTTTGAATTTGGTCCAGCCCTCCCGGGGCAGACGAATGTGAGCCGGGCACGGTTGTGTAGGGTCCGCATCACAGATGTCTCCCACCTCCTCATGATATCGACCTTATCCGCATACACGTGCAGGAAGACCTCGGGGGTCAAGCTGAGATACGCCAGTATCATATTCTCCGTCATGGTCAGTACGTGAATGTTACCAGATTTGACTGTCTCTCGTATTTATAGGGAGAACCCCGTGAGATCAAAGGATGGTGAGTAGTGGTGAGTGATGGGACACCTCTCCATCGAGTGCACTCTGTCGAGGACCGCTTCTGTGAAGTCGTTCAGGATCTGGCGTCGCCCCTCCTTGTCGTCGCTGTCTGAAAACATGGACCGAACCACTGCTCGGTAACCCGTGAGTGAATTAATCACGGTCGCATGCTGTAAAATGCGAGTCGCATAGTGACGAGTGTCCGTCATGGCTCTGCAACCGTAGGAATGAAGGTGTGGGATCCAGAGAGACGTGTTTTATAGACCATATCACACATGCGCGCCTAGACGTAGCTCTACGGGTGTAGTCCGTGATACGTACTATTCTGATGGGTTAGTTCAAAAAAGAGAGCAACAACAACACAGATCAATCCTTTTATTATGCTTGAATCGGGCGTAACCTGTGAACATGATAGGAATGCATGTACTAAACTGTCTGTGGGTTTTTCCACAATGTCGTTCACCTTCGTGTCTTTTCCGTAAAGTCCTGTCTTTTCGGTGATGTTCGTGTCTTTTCGGGTACGTCCGTGTCTTTTCGGTAAAGTCCGTGTCTTTTCGGTAACGTCCGTATCTGTTCGGGTATGTATGAGGGTCTTGAGGGGGGCGACTGTATGTGACGAGTTGTATGCGTTTTTCTCGGTGACGTCCGTGTCTATCATCCGGGCACTTCACGTCTGCGAGTGCATTGGGGTATGTATGAAGGTCTTCATGCGCGCGCGCGCTGCGGATTCACCCACGCACTTCCGGACAACCCGCGCGAGCTGCGGCATCAGATCACCTTCGCGCGCGCGCGCTGCGGCCGGGGCGGGCCGGGCCGGGCCGGGAAAAACCCCGGAGGTTGAACATCTGAACGTCTAAGAGAACATTGGAACTCTTCTGGGTTTGGAGGTGAAACCCGGAAGTGACGTCACAACCCACGCAACCTGCCGAGGAGAATGGAAACGACACCCTAGTCTAGCCCCCTCACATAGGCTTCACATGGATACCTCACTCGATCCCATCGGCCCACTAGTGGCCCACCTAGACCCCCAAACGTCTATTTCCATACACTTTGTGCACTGCGCATGCGCAGAGTGACGATATGTCAACCCTGCACTCACCACATCAGATGCCCCCTCATATAGGCTTCACATTGATACCTCATTCGATCCAATCGGCCCACTAGTGGCTCCCCTAGATCCCAAAACGTCTATTTCCATACACTTTGTCTATTGCGCATGCGCATGCGCATTCCTACCCCACATCCATCCCATCGGTTGCCGCCTCACATATGCTTCACATTGATACCTCACTCGACCCCATCGGACCATTAGTGGCCCACCTAGATCCCAAAACGTCCACCCCGTATGGACCTATACACGCATAGCCATGCAGTATAGGCCTATGGGCCTACCCAGGCCTCGGTGATTTTTTCCAAAAATTTCACCGTTTCGCTCCGGGACCCTTCCCATCGTGTTCTAAATGACGAGACGTGAAAAACAAACCCAAACAGCCCATATCACAATGAACGTGTGTGAATTTCCCAGGTTGGACCCATACCCCCATATATACAGACCTCGGTGACTTTTCCCCAAAATTTCAGCGATTCGACCCAGGACCCTTCCCATTATCATTTTCTTGGCGAGACGAGAAAAACGCGACCCCACAAGCCATAGTAAAGCCCACGAAACAAATTGACCATCCCCATACCCCATACAGGCATTTTCCCTTATATTGTATAATACACACCCCTATTTTAGGGGTAAAGTCCGTATTCCGCTTTTTATAGTTTCGGGGACAAATCCTAATTTTACATGTACCCACCCCACAGACTTGATAGGCAGGTCCCAATAAGCCCGGGGACCGATATTAGCCCTTTTGGCTAGGGTTGATAGGGGTTTTCCCCTATTTTAGGGGTAAAGTCCGTGTTCCGCTTTTTATAGTTTCGGGAAAAATTCCTAATTTTACATGCATCCATCCCTGACTGGATGCCCCTTCACGAACGCTTCACTTTGATACCTCACTCGACCCAATCGGACCATGCAGCGTATTTCAAGTCTGGGGACCACTTTTTCTCCGCTGAAGCTTTTTCCCCGACCGCATCACCGCCAGACCGCATCACCGCGGAAGAATACATGCCCAGGGGCCCTTTGCCGGAACTATAGTCACCCAGAGTTACCTCCCCCTAGATTGGAACTCTTCTGTGCTGGAGGTAGTTTTTGGTCTCTTGAGCTGGTGGCGCCCCCTGGTGGATGCAAGAGTTACCTCCCCCGGCAAAATGATAACGAATATCAGTAGACCCTACTACTCAGGTCAATACATGCATTCCTATCATTCGATAACAGAACTAGGTCAGAATTCACTTGGAGAATTTCCTCCGGCTCCCCACGTATTTGGGACTACTCTCTGTCCGCGGAGGCTGACCACATCACCGCCAGACCGCGGAGGAATAATGCCACATAGAAACCGGAAGTGACGTCACCATGCCAACCACGTAATCTTTGCCGGAACTATAGTGCACTTGATGACCCCTGTGCCCGCCACGTCATGCCACGCGACACAGAGGTCAAAGGTCAAGTAGCAGCAATATACCGTTTCTATACTACTAGTGTCAATCTGTTGATTCAAACTTCTGTTGAAATCGGGAATACTAGTATAGGTAATATATTATATCTTAACAGTTGACTATAGAGATAACTAGTTTCATTTCAATTTTATATGGCATACCACTAGTCATCCGCATTTCATCAGATATTTATCCGGAACTCTTTAATGCCTGCTATCAGGATGGAACTTCAATCACTCGGGTACACCGAGGCCTTTTTTTCTCGCAAGCTCAACAAACGAAATTTAAGTCACATCTCACATAAATAATTGTATATGTAAGCGAGAAATTATTTTTCCCACAATATATAAACCGGGAAAAGTGGAGAAATTCGAAATTGCCAAGGAAGGAAAATTGCATTTTACTGAAAACTATACTTTTTTGAAACATCTGTAGAAAATATATGCTTTTGACAGAAACGTTGTACAATGGACAAAATAAGTGGTCAGAGTCTTAATTTTATAAATAGAAGTGATAAATCCATCCCAGGAATATTTTCGAGAGAAAATGTGTAATTAATTAAGCTTTTTTACGCAGAAGATTTAAAACGCGCTCTCGTGATTTCGTCCCGATTTTTTGTGATTCCGTCACGGACTAGATGTAACTCCTGGAATGATCCAGTTACTCTTTTCTCACTAGGAAGTTGTGTACTGTACGTTAGTAAGAGATGTCATATACGGATAATCAGATCGAAAGAGATGTGCAAAAAAATGTTAGAAAAACAAAACTGTCCAAAACGGAAGACTTTCACTGTGATTCCATCACGTACATTTCCAAAGATTATATAATGAAAGATAGGATTAAAGAGAATTCAATTTCAGTAACGAGCGCTTCAAACTTTTAAAGTACCTTCCCAACCGTGACTCGGTCACGCTGGAATTCATGATATACAAATGGTACCATCGTATATCAGGGATGACATAGACTTTCTAACCACATTCCAGGTCACATGAAGGACGAAGAGGTTTTTTGCACCTTTGATGTTACAAATTTATACAGTAACATCTCCAATGACCTCGGCATCAAAGCTATTGAATACTGGCTAAACAATCATCCTTTCCAATATAACGCACGGTTTAACAAGGAATTCATTCTCTCAGGTATCAAACTGCTACTTGAACAGAACTCGTTTGAATTTGGAAACGGGAACTACAAACAAATTTTAGGAAAAGCAATGGGAACTGAATTTGCGCCTACATAGCAATAAGTTGGACCCGAATATTTCTGGATATATTATTGATACGTAGAGGCCATCGGATTATCACGGATATATTTTATAACCGTAGGTAAGGACCTTAGAAGTACACGGTTGTTTGAACTGAAAAGACTTTTAATACGGATAAATTACCCGACTGACGTCATAGGCACCGGAATTAAGAAATTTTGATATCAAAATGTTAAGAACGAAACACCCACCAATTCTCTGTACACATCACCCGAATAACTTCAATTTCTGTTCAGTCATTAATGATAACGAAGGTATGCTTGAAACAAACGATCGCTTCAATAAAGCATTCCAAGACGTCAAAATAATAAACGGGAGAATGCAGCCCCCGATTTGACCACTACAAATGTGACATCAACATGTGGCGATAAAAGATGCAAATGTTGTGATCATCTTGTCTTGAGTTCCACCTTCACTTTCCACAGAACCAATTATACGTTTCAAATTAATGCTAATACGAACTGTGATTCTAGGAATTCGATCTATGTTTTCATATGCAATGGATGTGAGAAATACTACATAGGTGAAACGTGAGATACGCTACGGAATCGATGTTGGGTCCACAGGCAACAGATAGACACTCCAAACCTGCAAGTTTTTAAAATGATTAAGCACATTGGCTCATGTGCCAGGCACTTGGATGTTAAATTTAGAATATTTCCTTTATTCAAATTATGGAGAGATAATACCAATAACAGAGCGATCCAGGTTCGAATGTTCATTCACCGTCACCATCCGGAGCTCAATTTAGGATAATAACTGACCCCAATTGTATTCAATTAGCCCGAGATATAACCCGAGACTGTTCATTTCGGTATCTCGATTTATATCCAGATTATTCGATCAGTATCAATCCTGTACTTGACTACAATCCTCGCTTAGAATCTGTGTATGGTTTATACGAATGCATTTGTGCATGTGAAGAATGTACATACAAGCGGTGTTGTTAACAACCGTTACTTTATCCATAATATGACCTGTATTTATTTAATCTGCCCGAGAGCTAACCCCATGACTGTCCATTTTATATCTCCATTTATCCGATTATTATTAACCCTATATTTTCTATATTCCTCACTTTAGATCTCCATGCTGTTAGAAATCTTGTTATTGTCTATACGCACGCGCTTGCGCATGCGAAGCATGTGTAAAACAAACACTGTTGTTTTAAACCGTTAATTTGCCCATGTAAATGCAAGTCTTGATACAGAGTGATCATTAAAGCTTTGAAAAACCGCCAATAAGCGGTGAAACTAGTTAGCTACAATCAGACAGTGGAGTTCGTTATTCATTCTTCACTTTTGATTACTCTGCCATTCACAAAGACAGCTTTTGTTGTATTTATTCCCACTTTTTACACTGGCATAGATGTGGCCTATAGGAAACCAACGTGTGAGAGTCTGCTCAGAACAAGAGTAGATGTGGAATTGGAGACCATTCCATAACTGACAGATTTCATAATAATGAGGGTCAAAGATTCCTCAGAAAATCACATCCTCTCAATTCTACAAATTAACTGTACAACTCGAACTGTATAATTTGATGAGCACATATTTTCAGAACAAAGTCATAACCTATCTGTTCTGTGTGGCAAATATAGGTACAATTAAATCGAGTTATATCAATTGGTGTTTGCTAGGGCAAGATGGCACAAACGCCATGAATAGAAAACGAAAAATTTAAAATAAGAGATTGAGCCTGATGTACTGGAACTTGGTGTACTGGATACCATGGTAGGTCATTTTGAGCCTATCGGCATTTTATTATATCAAAATGATCATGGATAAATTAAAAATGGTGCTCACGCTGCACCATGTTTTCGCAGATATGTTGTATAATATAAGCTCGTGCAAGGTAAAGGTAACATTTCGCGGGTATATTTCACAATTCAATCGTGGTTGCCTCTTATAATGCAATCACGAGGGGAAAGGAGAATTAAAGATGGATTGGGTGAGCTTAATTTTTTTTCTTCAGATTTCAAATTTGTTTTATTGACGTAGACATAATTGTCTCTAGCTATATACATGATATGCACTGTTGACTCGGTGGAATAGCCAAATAAACACAAAGAAATTAATGAAACGTTACAGTTTGATATGCAACATAAGGCAGATGACTGAGGACAAACTATAAATAAAGTTACAACATTGAACGATCTCTTATTTCAAACGCTCCATAAATGTATTTTGCTACGCATTTCAAATTGCCCGCTTGTTTACTAGAGAGTAACTGTACTGATTTGTATACACTAGGTTTTTTTTTCCAGAAATATGGTTTAATATATATATAGTTCTAATTTCTTTATATAACGGACAAATAAGTAAAAATAATACTCGTTTTCAACATCAGAATTACAGTTAAAACATACTCGATCATGTGGGTCAAGCCTATTTCAATACGAAGTTTATGCGCAGACATTCGTAGCCGCGTAAGTGCATGGCGATCTATAGCTTTCTCTGAATATTCTTCACAGGAAAAATATTTTTTAGATACTTGTATTTAAATATGCACTGTGTTTCTGTCGCAATCATGAAGCACAAATTAGAGCAGACAAAGTCGATACTCAGTTTCACAATAAGGATTATAAATCATTCTGGTATTGTATAAATAAGGAATCTGCTAAGAAAACATCTATTACTCATGGTGGTGCTAGTGGTGAAAATGCTGTAGCCAACATATGGAAGAACCATTTTTTGTGGGTTGTTGAACTTTGTGAGCTCTGACAGAAATAAGTGTGATGTGGAAGAGCTACTCAGTTGTGATGATCTGTGTAAGAAAATAGATAAATTCACTCCAAATGAAATTCAAAATATTATAAATGAATTGAGTTGTGGAAAACCACGGGGTGCTGACAGACTTACAACAGAACTATTCAAGTATGCTGATCCTCAAATATGTGTATTACTTGTTATGGTTATGAATGGAATGCCTGTTCATGGCCATGTACCCACAAAACTTACTGAAGTCATTATATACCTATTGTTAGAGTGAATCTGGGGATCTTACACCCCCTGATAATCACCGGTCAATAGCTCCGCCTACTATGGTATCCAAATTCTCGAAAGTGTAATGCTTAAACGGTGTGATAATGTAGTTTTTGCTGATAACCAATTTGGCTTTAAGAAATAGCATTCTACTGATATGTGCCTGTTCACATTTAAGGAAATTGCCAGTCACTACATGTGTAATGGTAGTCTTGTATTTGTATGTTATTTGGATACTCAGGAGGCATTTGATCGTGTTCATCATTGGACATTGTATACAAAATTAGTTGAGAAGTACCTTCTTATCTGGGCCACCTATTAGTGAACTGGTAAGGGAATCAACTTTTTGTGTTCATTGGGGTGGTTGTTTTTAAACTGCATTTCGAGTATCCAATGGTGTTCGCCAGGGAGTAATTGTGTCCCCTTGTTTGTCCAATGTGTACATGGATGAACAGATTCTCGGGCTGAATAGAATTGTATTCCATATCACTGCGCTCTGCACTCCTTGTGACTTGAGTATTGCGAGATGAAAATCTATAGCGAATAAGGAATACAAGCGCAGCATTTTGCTATATGGGGAGGGTGGGTGAGAAAGCAAATTGATGAAACGTCAGGTTTCCGTCAGTATGACCAGACAGACATCACTGACCATATACGGCTGCCATCTGTCATGCACTTTCATCTTCATGAATGATAAAATTAGGTCAGACTCCGCGTCACAACTCGTTTTGCGCAGTGAAACGGAATAGTATTGTATTCCATATTACTGCGCTCTGCACTCCTTGTGACTTGAGTATTGCGAGATGACAATCTATACCTCACAGATGAAGCGTCAGGTTCTCGACATGACCGGCATGTCATACACAGTGCTAGCTGACAAAACTTGCTTCTTCTATTACCATACACTCACAAAACCCCAAACCCCTTTTATCCACCTCGGCGAACTATATGACACCAAGGTAGCATTTGTTGTTTGAAACTAACACACCCTCCTTTTATCAAAGCTTGGAACCAGGTTTTCCCTCCCAGACTATTTGAGCTACCAAGATACAAGATATTCAGCGCAACCGTGTCAGGCGATATACACTAAACTTCCATGGGAAAACAACCTTCGCTCATCAAGGCGATGTACTTTCGACCACCAGCGTAGGTACTTGAAGTTGTCAAGACAATCACCCACAATCGCTCACACGTTCATTCAAGAAGTTAAGTTACGCTCACCCAGGACAGGTTACTCATTGAAACAAGGCAATTCTAATAACCAAGACCAACTATTTTTAGCAAATATCTATCAGTCGCCAAAGGCTTTGCCCATATCATTAGCCCACATGTAATTACTGACCCAGGCGGTGAGGAATGAACACCTGACGAGTCCGAGTAGGAATTTCTTACCAGAATCAATAACCAGAAAATATCACTCCCCACCATCCAGTACCGCGTGAGTCCACTCAGGGTCAGTTGCCCCGGGCATGAGGATGGGGTGTAACATTTAGCTTATTCTTGACTGCATGCGACATGCTATCACTCTGCCAAGCAGGTTCATTTTGAATATTCACTTCTTCGGGTTGCCTTCAGCCTCCAAATGCAATCTATCTCCAGAGACCTACTAAGATTACTCTTTGCGACCGCTAGAATATCTACCTGAGTTCACCAAAACTACCACCAACAGTCACAAATATGCGCATTTACCAAGTTAAGCTATGCTCAGGCACAAAGACAATTTGAGCTACACATCAGAACAAGGCAATTCTGATAACCGAGACAAAAATACTTTTAGCAAATATCAATCAGTCACAAAGGCAAGCTACGAGAGAAATGCTTTCAATTTTTAAGCCTAATTCTTTCAGCCACCAAAGCCACATATGTTTTCAGCCACCAAGGTCTTTGCCCACGTCATCCCTCCACGGGTATTTTCTGACCCAGGCGCTCTCAGGTTGAATAATGCTAAAATTGGAAATGTCTCCGTCAATAATTTATGTTTTGCTGATGATAGGAGTCTTATTGCTCCTTCTGCTCCTACTTTACAACAGCTATTATCCATTTGTAAAGAATATGCTTGTGATCTTGACATGTTGTATAATTCTAAGTAATCAGTCTGTATGCTCTTTGCTCTTAAGAATGTCCACTTCAACAGGCCATATCTGACTTCAATTTGCGTAATGAGAAACTGAGGTATGTGATCTCACAAACGTATTTGGTCATCTTGTAAATAACACCTTAAATGATAACGAAGATATAATGAGACAACATCGAACATTGTGTATCAGGGCAAATATGCTTATTAGAAAGTCTGGAGTAGACTCTATTGATGTTTGATGTACCCTGTTTCAAACTTACTGCACAAACGTGTTTTGTCTTGCGTTATGGTACATCTTTACGAAGGGATGATTGCGTAAAATAAGTATCTGTTACAATAGTGCCTTTAGATGGTTGATGGGCTTTAGAAGTCGCCACAGTGCATCCGGTAAATTTGTGTCTATAATATTCCAGCCTTCCCTGAATTACTGCGATAGAATGTGTTCCGATTCCGAAGTAGATTACTTGGAGCCTTAAGTCACTGGTGAATTTTATACAAGTAGAAGGATTTTTTTGCAACCTTGTTCAGTACTGGAACAAGTTGCTATATTGAATTGTAAAATTGATTTGTAAATTAGAGCTCTCTTAACCCTATCTGGCCTGGGCTTTTTGGGACCTGTCCAGGCCTGGGGGCCGAAATGGCCCACCTAATTATTTTTCTTACCCCTTTTGCTAGGGGGCTGAAACTTATCACACTATACCCTTGGGTGAAGCTCTACCAGAAAATGTAAAAAATCCAAGATGGCCGCTTTGGTGACGTCACAGTGACGTCATTTTCAAAAACGGCATTTTTTGGTCGATTTTTCGGTCAGATTTTCCGAAATTTTTATTTTTGCAATTTCTCCGCAAAAACTGCATGGTAAATTAGTAAATATTATTCTAATGTGAAATAAAATAGTTTTTGCCCTCTTTTCATTGTGGAAAAGCAGAAATTTTGAAGAAATATGACAAAAACATAACTTTTCTGTGACCCCATGTGGCCGCCATCTTAGATTTACCCATGATCCGCTGCTCGGGGGGCTATGCAAATAGGCTCAAAATGACCCCAATACGATAACCTATAAAGTCACGGAATGTCAGCTCTTCATTTGTTGTCGTTCCGGAGATAGCGCAGAAAGTTTGGTAGGGTTAAATAGTTTGTGAGCTAGGCAGTTTGTCTACCATATTCATGTATTGTACAATTATGTTAATTTATTGTTTTTATTATTTTATTTTTATTTTGTGGGGGGGGGGCGGAGGTGGGTGTGCTTGTGTGTGTGTGTGTGTGTGTGTGTTCTCTTGTCTTTCATGTGGACCCGGAGTCTGAAATAAAGTCATTATTGCATAGACTCAAGTTACTTTATTCTAAGTGAGAAAACCAGTTTGAAACAAATATATATTACACACTAATTTTAAACGCATTGTTACCCACATAATCCCTATGAATTACAAGCGTGTGGTCCGTCATTCATGATTAATCCGTCGTCCATTAGAGAGTATTCGCGTCCATAACCCAAAGACTTATTCCATATTCCATATAACAGTATTAGCACGAAATTCAAAAAGACAATCATAGTATACATAAACATAGGCTTGTTTCCTGCAAGAGAGAAGCGGTCAACAGTTTTCAATGATGCCGGCAAGACATCATGATGTTCCAAAAATATCAAATCCGTATCGCTGATCAGTATTCTTAATCCATAATATTCGTTGTAAAGTCGTCATCTAAAGAATGATGTATCTCAGTCACGCTTTGATTGTGCCTGTTCCTATGAGTACCATGAGGATCTTGATGTACATAGGCTCATACGGCCCCTAGCCTCGGGTTAAGCGGGGTTACGAGTTACGAAACGTAACGCCATAGATCTTGCACGCTACGCTCGTATTTTGCTATCAGCATGCGATATGTATCGCCAAATTTGAGAAACTTTGAGTGGAGGCGCTTGGTGGTGTAGCCCTGTTGTATAAGTTTCTGCAACAATGTTTTGTGACGTTGATTAAAATCGTCACATTTAACACAGGATCTAGCAAATGCTACTAGGCGTGATATGTATACGCCATATGCAGGTCCCCCTGGAATATTACTGTCCAGAAAGGGATAGTTTACGATGTCGAAATTGTAATCATCTCTTTTGTCATACAGTCGACGAGAGAGAAACCCCGCTTCATTTTTATAGAGATATAGGTCTAAATATGATGTGCCTGTAGCGTTATCTGTAGCTTCCTTCAAATCCAGTGAAGGTGGATATATATCCTTTACTGCGTCATTTATATAGCAATTATCCACAGCGAGAAGATCGTCTATATAGCGTTTGGTGAATGAGAAGGAACGGGCTTTGAATGGATTGGTTTTTGAAAGCGCCTGCATATAGTCATATTCATAAGAGAACAGAAATAGGTCAGTCAACAGGGGTTCACAATTAGCACCCATTGGAAAACCTATATGCTGTTGATGTATTGTGTTGCCAAATTTCACATATGAATGATATCTCTTGTATGTAGTAGAGCTGAAGATTGCTTTATGACTTCCGACATTAATATATCTACGGTCAGTTTTCTTAAACACATTATTAATGAACTTAGACGGTCACACTTCCACAAAACCATGAACTGACAATATGTTTTGTGCCGAAGACGCCCCATTTCGAAACTCCTTGTTCTGCCGATTTAAAAAGGTTTTTATATACAGTGCTTGATATCAAATGTGTACTATTGTGAACTTTTAACCAGTGTTTGATAATTCGAGACAACCGTTCACACCGCATAGGCGATCTAACAAGTTCACCGTAAACCGCTGCATTTGAAGTATTTTTATTAACCCTTCGCTGCACCGGCATGAGATCCCCAAATTTCACAGCAATAGATTAGTACTGGGCCAACGCATGAATCGAATATCTGGCATGTCGTTTCGGGTAGAAGCTTACAATCACGCACATTTTTTAGTAATAAATTCAAACATTTCAAACCATTATCTGCAATGGCTTTTTGAGTTATCTTGAATTTTATATTACTCCTCAAAACTAATCCCAAATAGCAAAAATGCTCAATTACCTTGATTGGAACTCCAGCAAAGAACCACTCTTCATCTGACTTCAGTTTTCCCCCTCTTCTAAACACCATGACCTTAGTTTTTGCAGTATTAACCGTTAAAGTGATCGTAAACCCTCAAGTAAAGTTCCCATCAAACGAAACAGTTTACTCCGTGTAATAAAATCGTAAATAAATACAATAAATATTTTCCCACACTGTTTGCAATGGTCTTTCATTTGATGGAAACTTTACTTGATGGTTTACGATCACTTTAAACCCAGCCGATACAGAATATATTCAATGATTTCTGCAAACTATCCGCTGATTTTGAAAACAATACTAAATCATCAGCATACAGTAATATATTTAACGTCAATTCATGTAACTCTATACTATGGTGTTCGAGCAAATGGATTTCACAACGCGATTGACAATCTCCAGTTTCGTATAATTTAATTATCAGTGTTGAATTGATCGCAAGCATTCTTAACTGATTTAGTGGGAATCTGCTTTAAGGTTAAAACAATCATTTACCATACAGATTCACGGTGCTGCAAGGGACAATAGAACTCTGATAATAAACGTCAGTTTCTTTATTATATCCTGCGCATTCGAATACGGAATTCAAATCGTGTAGTGTGGTTACCTATGAGGTATATCTTTCGCTTAATTACTTGACAAAGGGCGTCAGTTCGAATCTCATGTCGGGCCAGTACAATTGATGATGTTTATAAACTCAGTTCATCTGTTGCCAGTGTCACTTCAATCTACAGTTCCAGATTATTGTAAATAGGTCACTACGTAAAATCTAACTTAAAAATGAATCCAGGCTGTTGGACCTCTGGAGATACATACATGTAATGTTTGTGCACCCTGCCCGGCCGTCCGTCCCCTTTTCTTCTCTGCAACATATAGTGTGGGGCCAATTGTCGCCGAGTAGTTTTGGTTTGTAAATTGTTGTAACTTTACATTTTCTAATAGGTTGAACCTTGTGAATTGCGATAATCATTGGTGCCAGGTTTTCTTTCATTGGCTTCCGGGAAATTTTTGCTATCTCTTTTTGGCCTGGGTGGGATTTGGTTGTAGAATAAGCTCAAGGTAGAATTTTACCTAAATCTTCAGAGCTAATCGATTTCAAGAATCCAAAATTTCTGAATATCTTCCTTGTTATAATGCGATCATTTTCAGTCTATTTACATATTGTTAGAAGGAGGGCATTGTGGGTAAATTCAAACTGGCGTTCCTGGGGAGTGTACCTGAAACTAGCGTTTTTTGCCTTGCCCCAACTATTTTTGCTCATTTACTCCCCAATGGCCATACAATTATTTTATTTTAGGCCTACATATATGATTAGTTAATTTCTGCCCTCCACTAGGTTGCAATCATACCCTTAAACTACATGTCTCTATTGACTAAATTACACCACAGTTCGTGTATAACGAATATTTTATATCCAGCACGAGTGAAGACACAGTTCAAACATGAAGCTCGGGATGTGCTATAACCCCTCAGCGCCCCCAAACAGTCCACACCAAGACGTTATGGCATTTGCATACGTTTTTGTATGAACCACTGATTGAACCATGGGCTGAATAAAATATCTAGCTTCACAGGCACATTTTTTTTTAAATTAGGGAGAGAGGCTTTTTATCTTGTTACCTTCTTTTGTCTTTGTCCAGACCCAAATAAATGCATCTTTTCTGGCCAACTGATGCAGTAGTTGAATACAATTTACATGAAACCAACAATGTTCTTCAAGTTTCCGTACGTGAAGAATCAGCCAAGCTCACCAATACTATTTCTGCACAAAACATTAAACAACTCAATATTCAACTGCATAATTTTTGGCAAAACTTTGAAAGAAACCGTAAAAAAAAAAGGTAAAAAAACGAATTGTCTTATGGTTGATGAGGTGGCAAAAAAACTGAGACAGTGCCTGCGAAGCTACAAATTTATTTTAATCAACCTTGGTATTCTTGTGACAAGGTGTCCACATTGCTAAGTTGGGAACAACTACAGTTGATGTTTGACTTATGAAGTATAGCTGGCATGCGAATGATGAGATTATTTGTTATATTTGTTTGCAAGCATGCTTGCATGATTCCCTCATTTTCATGTTTCGCGCATGTGTCGCTTTGGAGTGCATTCCGGCAGCTAATAAAGCCAAAGGATAAGCACAACAAAGGGTACCAAAAACAGATATCAAGGAAAAGACATTATTCACCCACAAACCATTAAGCACATCAAAGGGCACAAAACAAAACAGGGTTTGTCACTATATCGAAATCCTTCCGACTATGTAGGTAACTGGGCATTTAATTTTCACACTGTATACATATGGAACGGTAGGACATCTCATGCACATGTAGTGAACTCTTTGTAAAGGCCCGGAAATGAACTGGTGCCACCTATAGACACAAGTGCACGAAACACAATCGCAAGAGACATCCCAGTGCACCCGCATAGCAAATTTTAGAAGAATCTGATAAGGGGTTCCAAAGTAATAAGTTTCTGAAGTAATTGACCGGAAATCAAATTAAGATTTTGCCACAAGAGGCACAAGAGGGCGAAACAGTTTCACAAGCGGCAACTCAAGGCATGGTATATGAATACCAAATTTGAGAAGAATACGATGGGTGGTTCTCAACTTATTGCCCGAAAATTAATTTCAGATGGACGAAGAGATGGATGGATGGACACAAGAACGGACAAGCGGAATCCAGTATACCCCCTACTACGTACTGGGGGTATAAAAAAATATTTACATAGCTGTGAAGAAAAATCTGTAAAGTTGTGATGTTATTGGCCTGACCTGAAACTAAATGTCGGATGGTTGTCCGAGAAGTTTTTGTTCGCTGTGCTTTTGTGCAGATCCCCAAAAGAATGCTGAACTGTTCGCATATTGTTAATATTTTCTCATGGAATAGCTGTCACTTAACTACGGGCGAGGACACATTTTGTTGTTGATAAATTACAATCTACTTTTGTTGTCAAGTTGAATAGATTCAACTCATGCACACCTAATACATCTTAAAGTTATTTCATACAATTATTCAGAAGATATAGCCAGTAAACATTGGCAATATTCAGTGTATCATTCAGAAATGAAGCCTCTGTGTTCCATAAACATAGATCTGTAAGGTACACTGATGACCCTTAGTAAAGAAAATAGGCCACGAATGGATACCAAACTCCTATTTAAATGTGTTCTCAAGGCGTGGAAATTTCACAAATTACAACTGAAGCATAATTAAAGACATTGAGTAATGAGTAAACGGTAATTCATGAACAGAAAGCGTTGTGGAGATTTAAACTGGAGATGTAAACTTGCACTACATTTCTCAGCACATTACAGCTCAATTCTCCATGTCTCCTCTGTCCACACCGCTTGCAGAAACATGTTCTGATGTAATACATAGAGGATCTTACACGAGTGGCTATTTAATATGAAAGTTATGACACGAGTTGAGTAAGTTTTATATGTTGCGAGCTTTAGCGAGCAACATATAAAACTTACTCAACGAGTGTCATAACTTTCATATTAAATTGCCACGAGTGTAAGATTCTGTTTATCACATAACTATATTTAAGTAAATTATAAACGCAATAATTCAAAGATTTCATTATCAAATCTGCCTCAACATTTCTTTTCTTGGATTCATTCTCGACGAAAAAAACGGCCCTGGTTCAGGCGCATCACAGCCTTACATCCTAAGCCGATATAGTTCCAAAATACAACAGAGCTTGAGCACCTCCCTTGTAAGGCTGTTCAGTTTTAACAGTATTTCAAAAGATCGTAGTGCATTTCACAACAGAATGAAATAAATGTAATTTGTTACTTCGCTGTTCTTCATACATTATTTATTTTGGATCATCTCATGCCACGAATTGCACTCGTGTTCGCTGCATGTCATCATGCGCGCGACATGTTGGCGAGTTCTCAACGAGGTGACGACATGCTATGCTGACAAGATCATTTTGAATACGTAATCCGGTTGAAGTCTCTAAATCATCCAGATCTATTGCAAGAAATAAGCAAACATAGGGAAGAATCCATGCAGATATTGCAAGAGAATGAAACAAACGTTTACTGTGGAAATCTGACGGAATACGGTACTCAAAATGGCGAGCTGTGGCTCGATTCGCCAAACAAACATGACGGACCGATACGTGAGTACTTTATACAAAATTGGAAGCTAAAAACTGTCGAAATAATGCATTGTTGTATTGCTACTTGTATGGCTATTGACAAGTATAGTTTGCAGGCCGATGCATGTATCTGGATAAACTGATCGTCTTGCAGATATCTATGTTGTTGCTGCACTTGTGAACATAATATTTCGTAGTAAAATTTTATCAATGGGAAAAATAGTTCAGTGACGTCACGACCAAGCGTAGTAATTTATTTTCTCACGCTACTTGTATTATCCAATCAGCGTGTTTGAAAGTGCTATTCACCTAGGTACATACGATAAATATGTCATGACCATATGTCCCTAATAACGCCGTAGTTATGTGATAAGTAGATTTATTTAGATCAGGACAAACATTCCATGAAATTTTGGAAGTAGAATGGAAAGAAAAGATTGTTGAATACAGGAAAATAATTATGTAAGTGACCTGACCACCACTGGATTTTAGAAACTTACTATAAGAAGGCTCATAATAGATAAGGTTGGAATTAAACCATGATGCAGATGGCCAGAAAAGGAGACAGACAGACGATGACCTGACCAATGAAACATACAAAAGGCACATCTACATAATACATGCTATGTTGGACAGAAGTTTTGTCGGCCTGCCTTCAGTAGTTCAAAATATATAGAATTCTAACGAAGGAGGACGGACGGACAGACACCTGGACAGACGGACAGTGAGGCGACAACAATACCCCTGATCTCAATCTGGCAGAGATGTAAAAACGCTCGTATGAAGCAGCCTCGGATTTCTTCACTAAATCACCATCTGCCTGACATTTCAAACATAGTCTATAATCTGTTGGTTTTCTTTTCGCCATCTTTCATAAACCTGCATGGTAGAGGGAAACAGCATTTCAGATTGATGATTTTCTTGCTGAATTGAACGTCCTGCCATTTCAAAAATGTCTGGGCTGCTGGTGCCCCCTCCCCCTTGGTTTTCATCTCAAACTTTTAGTCATAGCAATGGGACAAAAAAGGAATACAGAGAGCTAAAACTTACTGACTTTTCGATCATTTTGAGCGTACAGTATTTCAATAGGGTATACCACACAAAATTGGCAATGGCATGTTTTCTGGAAGGTGCGTATTTGGCTATTTCGGTTAATTTTTGACCACAAAATAAAGAAGCAATTTATTTCGCCAAAACTAATTAATTATTTATTATATTTATTAATTTTGCGAGATTAAAGTTCGAAACATAATTTTTTTTTTTGAAAAATAGGACCGAAAATAGTCCGAAAAATGACTTCCGAGAAAATGACGTCACTGTGACGTCAAATTGACGGCCATCTTTAGAATAGATTTTACATTTTCTGATAGGGCTTGATTTCAATATGTAGTATGCAAAGTTTCAGCCCTCTAGCCCAAGGGATAACAAAAACATGAACGGTTGCCGTAATACCATGTCCCAATTTGCATGACACCCCCGAATACGCACATACCGGAATTGGTTAAGCTCAAAATGACATTAAATATTCAAAGAAAGCCTGGCACCAAACTTTTTCTATTTCACAACATCATAACAAATAAGAATTCGCATGGTACCAACAATTTACACGCCAAAACTACGCGGGCATATTTTGCGACAATTGGCCCCACACTAATATCTAGAGAACTACTGGACAGAATTTCACCAAACTTGGATGGAAGCTTCAATGGTCTCCTCAGCGGGTTAGGTTTTGGTGTGCATGTTTCCGTCCCTGTTTGGTGTCCGTCCCTGTCCAATGTCCGTCTACTTGTACATGTATATAAATGCCTTGTCTGCAAGATATCTGGATAACTACTGGACGGAATTTAATCAAACTTCAAACGTTATTCGAATGGCCTCCTCACCTGTTTAGAGTTTGGTGTTCATACGTCGGTTCGTGTCTGGTGTCCGTCCGTCTAATTGTACATGTAAATACGGGTATTAGCACCAAGATATCTGAATAACTATACTGAACGGAATTTCACCAAACTAAGATGGAAGCTTCACTGGCATGGCCTCCTCATCTGATTAGGTTTTGATGTGCGTGCGTGCATGCGTCCGTGTATTTTTTGATACGCAGCTTTATTTTGGATATATATTCCCGCATTCATTTTATAGCACTTTCTTATAAATACTGTGCTCACTCAAGGCAATGTGGGAGGTTGGGGGAGACATATGTTTTGCTAAACAAAAAACAACCATTTTTGTGGGAGGCCCGTTGGCCGAGTGGTTTAGATCGCCGACATACAGTGCTGGCGATTAGGTGCCTGACTCTGGGGTCGCTCGTTCGAATCCCGCACGGGACTCGACCAGATTTTCAGCACTAGAATTTGTGCTATTCTAAGATAATGTTATCCCAAAATAACGAAAATACTCTCACACGATCACTTTCTAAATGATAAAAAAATATATCTATTCAGCTTTGGGAGCTGTGTCATTACGATCATCAGAGGGGTACTGTATGTTCGCTTTCAAGACTACCGGTCTGCTACCTCCTAATTTTGTGGGAGGCCCGTTGGCCGAGTGGTTTAGATCGCCGACATACAATGCTGGCGATTAGGTGCCTGACTCTGGGGTAGCTGGTTCGAATCCCGCACGGGACTCGACCAGATTTTCAGCACTAGAATTTGTGCTATTCTAAGATGGTGTTATCCCAAAATAACGAAAATACTGAAAAAGCAACCAGCATAGGCTTCGTGCCAGAGCGGCAACTGATGGATAAGCGGAACCTCAAGTTAACTTTGTCTTCATGTGGGTAGTCCTGTCGAACGTCTTGGATGTATTCTTAGATAAAATAGTCCATTTGGCAGTCTCGCAATGGGTGTTGCACCGGGGCAAACATAGAGAGAGACGATTCTAGCAGTGTAGTCATCAAGAAAGTAGGTTCACATCAACATCAAAACCGACAATAGTCGATATCTCGCGAATGTTAGTGGCCATTCTCATGGCATCACATTGTATATCTCAGCTTTAGGATGCAAGCTCAGACAGTGGGAGAATGCTCAGAGTCTAGAATCGTATAGGAACCCCCTGTAGAAGAGTTCTCGACAAATTTATACAGAAATTGGGTATGGATTTTTTTATTTCCGGCACTTTTTTTTATGGGGAATTCTAGATTTTGTTGTGAAGGAAATAAAAAGTTCCAACATGGCGACAGCTGTTGACCTTTGTTGACTCATTTTCCCTACGGCATTTAAATCGCAAGTATGTGTTTCTGGCTGCTAATATAGTGTAGAAGGCTCAACTGTCCCATCCCGGCGCCCCTCCCCTCTCCCGCACCCTCTCCCGCACATCTCGTATCAATTCCCATGTTAAAAGCTGCGGTATCGTACTCCTGGTAACGTGCTATACGGTTACGGTACACTGTATGCTAGGATGGCTTAGCCTTCGCACTGCAGGGGTCGACAGTGACCAGAGAGGTCTAGTTGAACCTAATTGTAGGAGTGTGTGTGGACGCCAATATGTCAATTTCTTGCTTTCAGATTTATTACGGCTTGTACTTTAATTATGTTCACAAATGTCGTTGTGTTGATGTATATCCGCTAGTCTGTTGTGCCGTGTAACAATAAATATATTTACTGGCAATAATTAATCTATCTATCGCGCAAAATTGGCGCACACATTTGTTAATCAACTCTCTGTTGATTGACTGAAATGCGCAGTGGCATTTTCTATGAGTACAGATACCCGGACATCTGTATCAACTCGTTTGAACAAGTTGAAAGAAATATACTTTCCGTATGACAGACCGAGATTTGATAAAATATTGGTATGAGGTGACTATAATGATCTCCCGTTGAGATTGCTTATCACGTATTTCGATGAAACCACCTCAATGAGTAGGCCCCTCCTGTAAATGTCTTAACAGTGTTCCGGGGAACCTCAGCCCACAAACCCATTAGAATGCCAGCTCAACCGAACATATGAAAAGCTGTTATAACAGATTTAAAAATATGTCTGGGTGATATTGTAAGTATAGATTTACGATAGCATTTCACCTCCTCTTACTATAAATTCGTTTTTTTCTCAGACCACTCAATTACCTTTACACTCATGCATACAACGCAAAGTGTTTTATTTAAAGATTTTTTTCAAGGATTTACTGATTAGACCAAGTTGAAATTGCATTGCATTAATATAGTTTATTGCTGTATTTGTTCACTTCGGATTGTATACAGCATTTGGACAACATGGGACTCCGATCCGAAACAAATATCAAACGAAAACACGAGTTGTATAACACGAACACACACGAGTTATGATAAAGTGGCGAGGCTCACCGTCGCCAAACCGAGGCCTTATACGAATTCTACAGAAAGCCTCGCTTTTATGTCGTACGCACGAGATAGGGGCTAGCTCATGCGCACGAGATAGGAGCATGATTTGCATTTAACATGAAGCCTCGTTTCTATGTCGTGCGCACGAGCTAGAAGCCAAGTCGTGCGCACGACATGGCGACTAACTCGTGCGCACGAGATACGAGCTAACTCGTCCGCACGGGATAAGAGCTGCAGATATTACCTGAACGAGTCTGACGTGCCCCCACCCCCACCCTCCTACAATAAATATCGTTCTTACCCGTTGAGCTAGGGGGCTGAAACTCACCACACTATACCCTTGGGTAAAACTTTACCTGAAAATATAGTAAAATTCAGTCACGTCTCAATGACGTCATAATTCAAAGGCTTTAACTGGACGATTTTTCTGACAGAATTTTTTTTCGATTTTTCAATTGATGTGCTTTTCTCTGCAAATACTATCAGTAAATAACAATCCGATATGGAATAAAAGCAAATATTGAATGTCGACAGAAAAACATTTTGAAGAAAGATGGAAAATATCACTTTTCTGTTACTCCTACTTGAACTCTATCGGAGGTTAGGCAAATAGGCTCAAGATGACTCAAATATGATAAACTGCAAAGTCATGCAGTGTCACCTCTCGAGTTCATGTCGGTCCGAAGATAGGGTAACAAGTTTGATAGTTCTCACCCCCCCCTTCCAGATACTGCATGTGTTTTACATCCGCTTATATCGCCGTCAGTAACTATACGCCTTGGGGAGGGTGCTGCAATATCCCCTTCCCCTCGCGCTCACCCGGTCTACCCACCCAACCCTCTGGACTTTACTCGAACCGATAAATAAGTAAAAGCAGACATTCTGTGATAGTCTATCATGTTGGGGACCATGAGTAAAGGATCTCGTACGATAAGATGGACAAACGGCCCCAACGAGTAGTTCATTCACAGCGGATCACGTGACTCAAGTGAAATTGAATAGATTCGGGTTGATCGCCGAGAGCGCGGTTTGCAAGGCCAATCGTATTTTACTCGTGGTTTTACACTCTTTTCCTTCTTATTAAATTGATGCTGTTATATGATATCTTCGTGCCATCCCTGTTACGTTAATGCCGCTAATTACATAAATAAAAAGATTAACACGGAAATGAAATGAATAGATTTTACTCGTCACTCGCTGAATTGAGTATTCGTAAGTCTCATTTCTTTAAGAGAACCAACGACAAGTCTCGTGGAGTGATTTTTGTTTTGAGGTGTGCAACATACTGTAAATATACCCTCAGGTGCGGTAGATAACGAGCATCCTATATGGAGTTCGACTGACAACCATGCACAATGTGGTGAACAAGGGTAATCAGCAATGTTTAAAGTTCCGAATGCGTATGCTCTTAGTTCATCGTGCCCATAGTTACTGTTGCACGACCAGTTTCATTACGCTGATCACCAGCTGCACATGCGTGCCGTCTTTACTGGTGGTAGAACTGTTGTCGGTAAGGATTAAAATAGATGCGCTATGGCCGTAAACTGCATTTGTCTATTTCCCATTGTGATTGGTCAGCAGATAATTTTCTCATTTGGCATAATGATAAGGGCAAGACCATTGTTGATATCGCATACATCCCAAAGGGTAGTAAATATTCCTCATCATGGACATATATATATTTTTATATATTTATGTACGAATTCAACGCACAGATCTAGTTCCCTGAGACCACTTTTGATACGGCAAAATACTAAGTTGATCAAATAAGTCCAGATATTGTTGTGTCCAATTCTCTAATCACGCGGGCAAAACTTTGCAACATTTGCTGAATATTATATCTTGAGATATAGACCATTTCCACTCATTCTTTCTACTAACAAATATTCACATATATATTGTAATCATGGTGAAAAATCGAAAAATGCATAGAAATGTTAAAAAAATTTGGAAGAATATTTTGGGATTCGAACCAGCAGATCATCAATCAAAACGATAACTCTTCTCGCGATTCTACCCATTCGGCCAGCTCATACTCGTACATATAACATAGCTCCGATTATCGTATTTGAAATTCAACACCAAATGACCAAAAACAATATTCGATACAGTTTCATTTTTTATATGAAGATAAACGATACCAAAACGTGCTTTGTTGAACAACTAGAGATTCAACAGAGGACTGTTATGTGTGAATGTTTTTGTGGTTATAGTTTATCTTCATATATTTACAGATAGGCAAACCGTGCTTTTTCAACCCAAAACTGTCAATTTTGCACAAACCTACCACTTTGGAGAGCTCTTGTTGAAAAACCATGGCACTCATGCTCCCAATATTTCAAAGAGAATTGAAAAAAAAATGTCATAGTTTATGCTAATCGAGACGAGCATTCCATATTTTAAGTTTCATTTTTCACCTGCAATCGTACCTCACCTGGGGCGGTTTGTCCACCTTAACGTACAATGTCCTTTAAATTGGCGGCGCCAAAGTGTTTGCCGTTTTACGCATAAAAGATCTAAAATTACTTTATTTCGCATTAGATAATCATTTCCTATTTTTTTATGTATTTGTTTTTCGGAGAAAACAAACTAAATATGATATTCAGAGAGTTTGACCGTAAATCGATTATAAATGCATTATATAATATGACCTCACAGTAACGTCATTAGAACGGACATCTTTGATTGATATATCAGACATGTTGGGAGTAGATCTGCGCCGAGAGATGTTTGACCTCCGTGATTCCGTGAATTCAAGATGAAACCTCGTCTCCATGTCGTGCGCACGAGATAGGTTAGCACCTAACTAAGCACGAGATAGGAACTAACCCGTTCGTATCAGATAGGAACTCAGTCGTGCGCACGAGATAAGAGACGAGGCTCAGTATAGCCAAACCGAATTCTTAAGCGCATTTAACATGAAGCCTCGTTTCTATGTCGTGCGCACGAGATAGAAGTCAAATCATGCGCACGACATAGGGTCCATCTCAAGATGAAACCTCGTCTCTATGTAGGGCGCACGAGTTAGGTGCTAACTCGTGGTCACGAGATAGCAGCTAAATTTTCGCACGAGATAGGAGCTATCCCGTTCGTACCAGATAGCACCACCATTTTTGTTTCTCCCATGTCCCCTGGGGACTTCGGTACTGAACAGAAAGTAAGCCATTCTTTCGGCTGGAGAATTACGCAATGACACAGAGAATCCGGATGTTCCAATATATATTTTGAACAAGAGAATGATTACTCACAAGAGTATTCTCTCGTAGATTTCTGGAAAGCAGAATTCCCCGTTTACCTATGTTTCCACATGGAGAATATACTTATAATAACTGGCATACATTGTCAACTTGAAGTTGCCAAGATATCCACTAAGAAAAGCACACTGGTCCTTTCGTTTATTACTATGGTAATTTGAAGCTTATTATCAAATTTTCACAAGCTATCACTACGAAAAATGGTCTATAAATACCGTTAGTGAAAAGATCAACTACTATTAGAAATTGATCCCAAGTTGAGTGAAATTCATTGAATGCAATTCCTCCAAGTTATAATTGAAAAGTCAGTTAAGTTGAGTGAAGTTGATTGAGTGGGTAAATTTCCACTCTTACTTCAATGTTGAAGCATATGTTGGCAGCAATTGTACTGCTCGGAAATGAACGCGCGAAATTACACAGTTAATGACGCGTCACTGTCTAGAGTCACTCTATAGGTCCAAACCTCTACTGGAAATCGTGGATTACAAGCATAGGTAATATATATATTTATCCTTTTAACCATATCTGTCCTGGGCTTTTTGCGGCCTGTCCTGGGGGTGGGGGGGGGCGAAATCCCCCCCTTAATTATTTTTCTTACCTCTTAAGCTAGAGTGCTGAAACTTGCCACACTATACCCTTGGGTCAAGCTTTACCAGAAAATGTAAAAAGAAACTCCAAGATAGCCGTTCTGATGACATCACATTGACGTCATTTTCAAAAACGACATTTTTTGATTGATTTTTCGGTCAGATTTTCCAAATTTTTGTATTTATGCAATTTCTTCGCAAAAACTGTACGATAATCTAGTAAATATTTATGTGATGTCAAATAAAATAGTTTCCCACTTTTCGTCGCAGAAAAGCAGAAATTTGTAGAAATATGACGAAAACATCACTTGTCTGGTGCACCACGTGGACGCCATCTTGAAATTACCCATGATACCCTGCTCGGGTGGTTATGCAAATAGGCTCAAAAATGACCCCAATATGATACTAGAACTCGTGGACTTCGAAAACCCCATCCTATTTTGTAATTGGTATATAATAGATCTGGGCTTTGTTCCTCACATATGTATGCCGAAATAATCCCTGTCATCATTGGACATGCTCTCAGAATGGCAGACTAAATGGCATGGTTTGCATAGAATTTGTTGCGAATGGATCAAGGACGGAATGAAGGAACATAGGGGGTGTCAGTGCAATTGTGAACAGTGCACAGCACAACAAAAATTAATAATCAAGCTACATTTCCTGCGCAAAAGAATGGAATTTAAATAGCATTTCCCTGAACATTTTCAATAAATTTCTTGATCAACAAGTGATAACTGTAACCCCCAAAAAAATATATCTGTTTTCGAATACAGGCTAGGAAAAATTCGAGTACATGTAGGTAGGGCCAAATAATTTTTGTTTGTTTGGGAAATACATTTTATTCTGATGTCCACTGCCCCTGCCCCATGTCCAATGTTGCTCAAGTGTAGTCCCGATTGTCCCTCTATTCGACACAGTAAGATTTCTTTAGGCAGGGGAATGTGCCCAAATTAGTAAAAATATTCAAATTCCACGAATTCTGGCAAAATAGGTAGGCTTTTGAATCAAATATCATACTTACTGATTGAGGAAACAACATAACTGAACATAGATTATCATAAAAAAAAATTTAAGAAAAATTTTTTTATTAATATTATTCATTTATTTTTTTTAATTTTTTTTTTGCTCTCTAATTTGGGAACATCCTAACTTGAGGACAACGTTTAATCCCTCTGATTTGAGCTGTTTGATACAATACATAAGAGACTTTGAACACGCGATTTGTCGAAGAACGAAACATTTGACCTCATAATTTTATAATTAAGTTTGCTTGAATCTTCGGTGTTCATTTCAGCGCCTTATTTCAATGTATTCATAATAAAACAAAATCGGCAAACTGATATTTTCTAGCGGAGAAATGTTGTAGATTTTGACTGTCAGTTGCCGACTTCGTTCATAGAAAAATAGGAGTTCACTTGCCGTGTCCGCAGACGTACTTCGGCTTGTGCCATTTCAAGCCAAATCTGATCTGGAAGTTGTTTCTTTTATTTCTCATCGCCATGCTGGAATAACGGCACACTTTACGGTTGTCGCAAAATCAGGCAATCTCTTGCTCAAGAGGTGTGAGTATAGCTAACACTGTGATTACCATCGTCACCTCTGTGCAGAGACTGAACGCACCACAAATACCCGGGGTATATCTGTACAGTAGGAACATCCGGGTTCATCCGTCAATCTCTTAACGTACAACAACAACATTCACGTTCCGTGTAAAAATTACCCTTCAAATTTCGAGCTTTTCTTGGCAAAAAAACGTATCAATTCTCATCTGCCATCGCCCAAAAACTATACAGGCCCACAACATTACAATTGTGACCAGCTAGGCAAGTTTCAGAGCCTAACTCTTTCTAGTTTTCTCGCTTCTAATGTACAAAGCTTTCTGAGGTCCCCATAGCCAAGGACGGTTGCAATATCCCCCTCCTCCTCCGGAGGATGGGGTTAATAATATAAAGTCACGGAGTTTCAGCTCTCCATTTCTTGTCCTTCCGGAGATAGCGCAGAAAGTTTGGTAGTGGGAGGGGGCGCGTTTTGCCTCCGGTCAGGTAGCGTTGAAATTCATTCTAATCCTACGTAGCATAGCACTAGTCATCCGTACGTGTCCGATTATATATCGCTAGATATTTATCCGGAACTCCTTAATGCCCACTACCGGGATGGATCTTCAGACACTCGGGTGCACCTGTGGCTTTTTTCCTTTCGAACTCAATTTAAATCACAACTCACATAAATTGACGATTGAAGTGAATAATTTCTTTCGAATACATGTATGTAGGTTCGAAGATTAAAAAAGAACGATGTGTTTTCAAGAACGCGTCGTACGTGTTGTAGGCCTACGGTAATTGTCGTACAAATGTTAGAATATACAGGCTGGTATATTCGCAGGAAGATTCCGTACGGAGACTACATAATCGTTAAAAAAAACTCCAAAAAAACCTCACAGAACTTCACTTGAAGACACCCACAACTTGGAGAACCTTCCTTTCTGGACAACGGTTTTCTAAATCTTAATTCATGAAACGGTATCATGTGTTTTCCATCCTGTTTTTCACTCGATTCTTGTTTGTGTCATTGACGATTGTGTGTATCGTGTTATTTGATGATGTATTCCGATGTCATGTTAGATATTTAATCATATGAATGCAATATTTACAGGTCCTGAACTCACCCTGGACCCAGCTACAGCACACGAGTCCGTCCGTCTACAAGATGATAATAAACAACTCATCAATATCAAATACACAGGTGATATGCTGTACCACGGGGCTTTAGTCTCACAGTCCTTCACTCGAGGAATGGTTTACTTTGAGATTGATGTAGAGTATACTGAGAAGCAGAAGTTGACCGGCTTCAATCTTGTAATGTCAGCTGGCGTGTTCCATTCTACACATACAGATTGTCTTAACGTTGGAGGTAATGAACATTCCTGGGGTGTGGATATACAATTGTATGAGGATAATATTACATTTACGTGCAGACAGAATAATACAATTGTCTTCAGAGTGCGAGCATTCCCGGAATCAGAAAGCTATCCTAGGTCGGGTAAAGTCAGAGTAGGTTATCTGTTGGACTGTGACCGTAAACGACTGACAGTACTGGACTGTACACATGACCGTCTGTTATATACTCATGACAACCTTGACGTGACAAAACCACTAACACCTGCTGTAGCCGCCTACAATCATCACAAGAGTGATGTCACTATCACCCTTGTCACAGGTGAGGATATTACCTGTCTCCCAAAATCTATCCAAGAAGCCCTTTGATGAACGATTTTTGCACACAAGGTGTACAAAATATTACAGATAATTGTAATCATAAAAACACATGGTTTATTCTTCAAAGACATATGACGTGAACATGAACTGTTACCAAATGGGTCTGTTAAATAGCTGATCAACACCATTGTCACATATAACTATCACCCGCGTAACAGGTCAGCATATCACCTTATTTAATCATTGATTGAACATCTTATTCCCAATATTTGTACCATGCAAATATACTCCATAAAACAGAATTTAAACTCAATTTAAACACAAAAACAAACACGAAATGTTCATAACTGTGTCAGTTCGTCAGCTAGTTATCTCCCTTTTCTCATATGCATATATAAAATATATCAATGGCTGAGAGCAATGTGTGTGTATGACCAGCAAAGCCTCATATAGATTGAATGACGTCGCTTCTTCCAAAGGTCGATGCTATCCCTTATTAAATGACCAGATATTTTATTATTGGATAATATCATGGATAATTTGTATTACGTTCCGCTTACTTAGGATGTCGGAATTTATTCCTGAAAATTTTGTGACAACGATGCTTACGTGACAGCCCGAATCGGATAGATTGAGTTCTGCAAAAATCAGTAACAGTAGTATGTAGTTCAGTCAGAGATACAGAAAGTTCAGAGGCGAACTGAAGCTGTTTACCTGAGACGTAAGAGGACAAATAACTCGCGTGGCCTATCTGTAAGTGACAACGTTGCAAGAGTTAGATGGCTGTTCTCGTAATGGTAAAGCCAAAGCAGGTTATTTGAAGAACTGTGACCGTGCATGACTGATATTATTGGACTGTACACATGCCGTTTGTTAATGAAAACCTTGACCTGACGAAACCGCTAACACCAGCCGTAACAGCCGTCAGCCGTCATGTTTTTTTCTTTATCACCCTTTACCTGCGTTCTGTCATTTTTCGAGCTTTTCTGAACGTGAACACTATACTGGACTGTACACATGACCGTCTGTTATACATGCATGACGTGAGAGAACCACTAACATCTGCTGTATAACCGCTTACAATCATCAGTGCTGGGTTGATGTCACTATCACACTTGTTACGAGTGAGGATATTACCGGTTCTGTGCTCAATAACGTATTCATGCAATATGTAAATGTGTCAAGAAATAACAAATCATTCTTATCATAAAACACACAGGTTGGATAATTATGATGTCACCAGAAAGAGTAAGTGTTTTGAGCTGCGCCAGTCTGTCGAATGATTCAATGTCATCGAGATAAAGAAAAATCGCCAGGCGGCAACGTTCATTGCCATAGAACTTCTGTCATTCAGTCAGACACTATCAATAGCTGCGCCAGCTATCGAGATTCGATATCCATCATCTGCATATTTTGATTGCAATATGTACATGAATTAATAACCCAGTTCCCAATGTTATATGTACTGAATGGTTTCGGGATTTATGCATATTTTGTTATATATATCTATATTTTATTATGTCAATACGTTTTATGTCAATTGTTGAAAAGATATTTTACTTATTTTACTTTACGGTTAGAGACTTTGTTGAATAATAGTGTTATCCATGTCGTATTTGTAATAAGCCTGTGCACACATGTAAGAGTGATAACGAAAAGACAAACACCCGCAAGTATAACACTACGTAGCCTACCCATGCTATTAACAGGCACGATATTTTATATCCTCCCCTGCAGAGATAATAGGTTATGTTCATGAACATATTTTCTTATACGTTATGTATAACACCACTGTTTAACGGTTTACAACCGACATGAAGGTAGTTGTTGTGTAGTAATTTATCGCTGAGACGTCTTTCATAGCAAGTCAAAGTCCCAAGATGAAAGACATCCCAGTGGTAAATAAGAGCCGAACAAATACCGAGAGGAAGGTTATAAATCCAATTCTAACCAGAAAATATACTGAAATGGGCAAATAAATCAACAGCTCTGTCTCGAAGCGGTTTCCGTCTTGGCTTGACTGTTACTTCCACCTTCCGCCAAAAAGGCAGTGGTGCTTGACATGCATGTGCAGCAGTCCTTGGCCTATTTACTTTTGCAAGAGAGCTAGGGCAGGGACATTTGCAGTAGTCAAGGTACAGCATGAACAGAATTTATAAGGAGTTGACTGGATTTCTATAGTAGCTTCACGACAATAACATATCAGCAAGCGTCTACCTCCATTCTGGAGATTCGAAGAACCCATTTAATGGAAGGACACACTTGGTACATTTATAGTCACCTAAATAACTCGAGTTCACCATAGGTACAGAGAATGATCATACGGTCAACATTAGCCTTGTCAGAAATGAGCCGACCGTGTGTGAACAGCAAGTCCATGAGAACTCAAATTAATGTATATAATATTTCCAGTACGACAAGAAGAGCATTGTAAGACTGAGGTGTTTTTGGCATTCGGCTTCTATACCATATATTGTCAGGAAAATGCTCTTCTGTTATTGCGGAGGGGAGGTATGTTACTGCGGAGGGGAGGTCTGTTATTGCGGAGGGGAGGTCTGTTATTGCGTAGGGGAGGTCTGTTATTGCGGTGGGGAGGTCTGTTATTGCGGAGGGGAGGTTTGTTATTGCGGAGAAGAGGTAAACGCACTCGCACCATTCATGGACTGAGGATTGTCCGTTGCGGAACAAATACTGTTAAAATTATGCTCTATTAGTAAATTGTATTTGCACATGACAGGCAAGACACTGAAGCTTGAGTTCATTCATTGCTTTGTTTTAGTTATGGTTAAGATTAGACGGCATTGCGGACGCCCAATATGGTTAAAGCATCGGCCTCGTACTGGATTCAATCCCTGGCCGGGTCACATCACAGATCTGGAAAATAGAAGGTGTTGCTTCTTCGCTTACGCTCAGCATCAAGAGGATAGAACAAGGACTGGTTCAATATGATCAAGGTTGAAGCTACCGTAGTAATGTTGCGTAGGAGCCGGCGTAGATTGAATATACAAACCTTTACCTACTGAATATATACGCAGTAGAGACTATGTAATGAAATAGTTCTTCTGACGGTTGACTGCGCGAACACAGTTAAATAAAATCTCGACAGGGAATTACCTGGGTCTGTTTGCATGAGTAGGCCTACAGTTTACATCTGGATTTCGATAACCGATTTCGATTTGAAGAGCATATGTGACCGTATTAAACGTGCATATTGAAAGTTGCTTTGATAGCCGAAACGGATCACTGTGAGCAATATTTATTTCTCGCACACCGATTAAAATTTCTTTAGATTTGTCTGCAGGAAAAGGAAATTTCAGAGAAAGCAGTTCGGCTGATACGCTGAAGCCCCGTATTGGTGTGATGCATTAAGATGTTCAATTACTTACACGCTTAAAAATATAGTGTTAAAACCTTATCCTCCCACAGTGTAGACCTTCACGGTATCCACAACAACAGTTTTTTGTTAGTGTAGTCACTGTGGAGACCCTTAAAGTGTTAATGCAACCCTTAAGATTCAAGCGTGTATCTAGCGCTAAAGAAACGGATACGTGCGAATAGACGCAGATCTGCCCAGTGATTGAACCGTTTGTCACAATATTCAGTTGAGTACAACGCCAACATGAGATACCTAAGAGGAAGGATAACTGTTATCGACTATTAAATTATAGGAATTCTGTTAATAACCCGATAATAGAGATCGGAGATCAGGATGTTGCAATGAGGCTGTACAGTACAGATGATGGGAATACTGGGACTAACAATCAATCAGGAAGTTTGGAGATGTTACGGGCTCGTATTATCTAGGGGTTATAGTAATGTTCTACAATACAACGTCAACATGAGATTGTCAACCTAGAACGAAGGATAAAGCGGTCGACAATTAATGACGGGAATTTTGGAAATAAACGTCAATCACAAAGATTGGCGATGTCACGGGCTCGTCTTGGTTGGTTTTCATAGTAAGGTTCTACACTATAACGTCAACAGGAGATATTACATATGCAACACTTTTGGCAAAGCACACCACAAATCCAGGCGAAACAAGAAAAGACCGATCACAGACAGTCACGGTGCAGAAGGTCGCATCAGTGAAGATAATCGACTGACGACAATCCTATAGCTCCCCTCAATAGAGTTGGCTGAAGTTCGAACTTCTCAAATTCCTCACAGCTGCTCCATCATATCAATACTTACACACTGACTCTATTGTGTAACCAGGGTTTTTCTTTTGCCGTAATGACCCGGCGCACAATGGGTTTCACTTGTGCCCCGGTGTTCAAGTAGCAAGAACCGGGTGTTCATGCCGATCAAATCCGGGGTGATATTTGACATGAACACCTCCCTAGTTTCAAGAGACACACTGACTTCTTTGTCTGGCATGGGCATTCGTCTGCGTGAATGGCCTGGTCGCCTTCAGGAATTCATGTAGAAATAAGTGGGTGAGAGTTAAAGTAATTTATTAACCCGTACCCGGTGTTCAAGTGATTTATCAAACATTTTAAGATTAATCATTGAAAGAACGAACAATGTCCGTTGAAGTGGGCGACAACTCGTATGAAAATGATACAAAAGTCTTTTGATATCGAACTTTCAAGTGAAATTTCGAGAAACACAAGCTCAATTCATCTTCACATTTCAAGTTAAATGCTACACTAGCGTTCCGTCACGTGTAGTGTTCGACTTGGATATGCGAAGATGGCTCAATTGAGCACCACTAAATCACAAGTCAGCTTTGATAAATGTCAGTCAAATACAGAATTACTTTCCATTATTGGAGTGACAAGCTACATGTATCGTTATAGGATCTGCATGGAAATACGCCATGTAAATATCACACTTTGGTTTATTTTGCTGCCAGTCAATACCTTCTTGTCGAGTGACACCAGCGTCGTCGTGCATTCTTGCTGTAGTTTCACTGAATCCAGTCACAATTTCTTTTTGTGAGCGTTACACCATATGCCTTCTGATATACATACATTAAAACAGCGACTGCCTCAAATATAGGTCTAATCTTTGGTTGTCGCCTGCTAAGCGTTGATTGCAGACTAAGCAGTCAAAATATGACGCGTCTGTATGTCGTAACGCATCATTTTTCTGCCGTACGTATATGTGTGGGTACAAGTCAAATGTGTACCGGTAAACGTGAATTTCTGTCAGACATTCCCTTAATTATAGGCATAGTATGAGAGCATGCGTATGAACATAGGGATATGTAATTTGTATGTCTGCATATTTTGTTTCATATGCGTTTCACGTAATGTAGATTGTGACACGTATATATATCAATTACATATATCTTTTTGTTACAAATCTTTGTAACGATAACGTGAGAGTTACGGACCAGTCAAACGGGTTGTGGAAGTTATGATTCGTATGCAAATGTGTTGTTTGTCCTGAAACAACCTTGATGTGTTACACAATTCGGCCATTGTGTAAGTTATTTATCGCCTTCGACATCGGGGTACATGCAGAATGAACACTCACACCAGTCCGATTTAAATACCTCGGTCGCTTCGCGACCTCGGTATTCAAATCGGACTGGTGTGAGTGTTCATTCAGCATGAACCCCTCTGTCTCAGGCGATAACTATTACATATCGCTCAGATAGACATCAAGTTGCAAGAACAATATATTAACACGAATTTAAATTTAGCCACGTAAACTGAAACAAAAAAATCCAGTTCAATTTATAAATACTAAGATCCCACAAGAAAAAAATAAACAATAAAATCGATTACCATGATAACGAAAGGTTAGTCTTGACAAACCAGACACAAGCTTGCTGAATTTCCTGGATAAAATTCATGTCTCCTTACATGAAGTATCAACACACCACAGAGTCGGAGAAGCGGCATCATGACTGCACCTTCCTTGTAGAACGTTAGAATGTGGGACAAAGGTAGATCATTCGTTCTATTTGCTACAAAGGACAAGCTCAATGAGGTAACAGGTTTTAGCCCATTTGAGTTAATCTATGGACATGAGATTGGATGTCAATTACAGATGATAAAACAGAGGAATCTTAGTGAGGTTGAGGAACCTAACCTCTTGGACTATGCATCTACCTTCAGAGGAAGACTCTCCAAGTCATGCGAGGTAGCCAAAGAACATCTTAAATCTTCTCAAACATCATGAAAACCCGATCTGACACCAACGCCAAGACTCGTGCCTTTACTCCTCTAGACACCGTATCGGTCTTATCACACTTGCAAGGTAGACCACTAACAGCGGAGTTCATATCAGACAGTCTATACTAGCAGTCGCAATAGATGCCGATAATTAATTGTCCTTATACACATCCTCCTTTCGGTAAATCAAACAACACCTAGCTAGTTGCATAACATGGAATCATACACGGTAGTTAAAATAATTGTTCTCGAGTCATTTTGAATACCGGGGGAAATAAATTAAAAGCCATTGACCGTCTCCCGCTATAAAATGTTCCAGTATAACTCTCCTCGTTATTTCCTCTTGGCGCACGAATCTACTATTTACCCACAGTGTTGCCGGCAACATTAACCCTACCTGGCCTGGGGGGGGGGGGACTTTCCGCCCCGCCCCCCTCCCCCGGTTGATTTTTGGCTCCTATCTCCGGAACGACAAAAAATTGAGAGCTGAAATTTCTTGACTCTTTAGATTATCATATTGGAGTCATTTTGAACATATTTGCATAACCTCCAGTGCAGAGGATCATGGGTAAATTCAAAATGGTGGTCATGTGGGGTACCAGAAAAGTGATCGTCATATTTCTTCAATTTTTTTGCTTTTCTGTATGGAAAAGTGTGTAAAATCTATTTTATTCCATATCAGATTATTATTTACTAATTCATCATGTAGTTTTTGCGAAGAAAAAACAAAAATAAAAAAATTCGAAAATTATGACCCCAAAAATTGTCCAAAAATGCTCTTTTTGAAAATGACGTCACAGTGACGTCATAATGGCGGCCATCTTGGATTTTTTTACATTTTCTTGTAGAGCTTGACCCAATGTGGTAAGTTTCAGCCCTCTGGCCTTAGCGATAGCGAAAATATATAGGGGCACTCCCTCCCCACCCCCCTCCCCAGGCTGCGGTACACCCCAAGTCGCCCAGACTAGATAGGGTTAATCGTGTCTGCAATGAGGAATATATGTAGAAAAAAACTTAAAATAACGAAATAATAAATGACCAAAATTACGTCAAATAGTAGCCTCATAATAACCTTGATGATACAAATAAAATGACAATTTGTTTTATAGATATAGCAAACTATTCTGATTATTTGATAACTGATTAAGAATTGAAGCAGTTATTTTTCTTTTAAAATAGCTCACTTCAGTCAATGGGTTACTGTTATTTATCCACCATACACACATTTCCTCGTTATTGATATCCCTGGTTCCATCGTCCATGTACTGGGATCTATGGCCCATCGTATACACGTAGAAACTCAAAGGTTGAATTTGAATGTTGCACTAGGTTTAATTTCAGATTCTATAATACTGCCTATTACATCTTGCTAACCGTGTCTATATCTGGTACGTTTTAGCTCCATATGACCGAATAAACATGCAAGTAAATTACAGGATGGAATTTCCGTCTCAAGTTTCCAAAGGGACAAATATACCTATATCTATGCATGTTCACACAGTCTCGTCCATTGGTCTTTGCAGGCTTTCTGTTAAACAATTTACGTAGTGCTATAGAATGGAAATAACGGTTTTAAAGGCGTGCTCAACGGTTATCTGAGGCACGGATACTGTGGGAAAGTTTATATTTTATGGCAAGGGCGGAGCCTATGAAAATATTATTTCTTACATGAACTGTTCAGCTTCTTCGTTACATACCTTCGATCAGATTGAGCATATCATCAGCTTCCCAAGAATTCAAAATGCCCTGTAACTTGGGGCTCTCAATCTTGGCTTAGTAATGGTGGATTAAAGATGTGACGCACTCAACGGCAATTTTGATTCCAGGCGCTTGACGGCTTTCCTTCTTCGCCAGATTCCCAAAGAACTACTTTACTCGAATCGGTTCCATATAGAACATTTTATCTCGAAAAAATCTATCTGGAACACTCAAGTCGTTGTAGGTTTGTTTCTTCGGTGGGAATTTTTCTTTTCAATGTAGACTTATTTTCGTTCTTATTATGCAGTAATGATTATGATTAGATCTACTAGGAATATTGCATGGGGCTATTTACACACGTTCACTGCTGGTGAAAACATTCTGTCCAGGGAAGTATGGTACCCTAGCAGTGACTACGTCTTCACTATAACGGTGCCATAGCTGTACCGGAGCGGACCGTCGATGGTTTTGTTTATGCCGGTACTGCTATGGTACCCCTACGATGAAGATGTATTCACCGCTATGGTAATATTAGGTCATCAATGTTTTCACCGTCGTGATATGACTGAAAAATGTAGAAAACGACATTAAATCCTACTGACTCACTCACTCCATTGGGAAACTTACTGTGTACAAATCCCACATATCCTTAGAGTGAAGTGTATATATAGCAAGCGTCAGATCCGACAATCGAGATTCAGCCGTCGTCCGTAAAAGATAATCGATCTATTTCGCATGGCAGTTAGCACCAATTCCAGCGCATATGAAATAGAAATAATTAAAAAATACAAGATGGTTTCCTGCAAGAGAGAATAGGTCCAGATATGATGTTCCATCCAGGCCATCAGTGGCTTCCCTCAAATCCAGTGAAGGGCCTACTTACAATAGGACGTCATTGTAACGGTTTACTAATAATACTCAAATACGAATATACAGCGATATATGCCGAGTGTGAGTGATTGAAATGTTTACCATATACGATATACAGGATTGAAGACGTTTTCCTCTATATATAATACATTATTTCATTCCGAGTATATTTAAATGTAAAATAATCAGTTTCATCGTTTTTCAACACGAAAATCAAAGGAACTCATCGCGGCACAAATGGGAGATCCCACTCGTCTAGAACATGCAAATGCTATCGCATCGGCCAGCTGCCACCAGACGGACGGTACCAGTTTGAGATGAACTTTCGGTAAAATGAACTAATCCACTGATCCTGAATGTAGCGGATTATGGGACAGGCTAGCCCTACGATTGGTTGATATTCAGATAAAGTGCTGGTGGTTGAATATCGGTGAGCGAGTTCAAAATATTGTCTGTAAATTTCACACAATCCCTCGGCGTAATTCACGCTCGCAGTATTTACGGCCAGTTAAATTCCAATCTTGTCTTCAAGATGAAATCGGGTGCCCCCGGTCGGCCTTGTTTCATTGAAATTGGTACTGGATGACACCATGTTTCCATACCGTCTAAGTGATTACTGACAAATTGTGATGGAATATAATCCACGGAAATTATTGGTCGGGTATCTGTAGAGTTCTTTAATGAAATCATGTCATTTAACATTACGAGGGCTAGGAAAAATAATTATTTCCTTCTAACTTTTCACAAACCTATTAATTTCTACGTCTTTCTCCATTCTCCTTAACCACATATCTTTGCACGCCTGCGTAGCAATAGATACAAATTTTCTCAATCATTTTTGCATCACACTATATATTTTTTTATAAATGATCACATTTTTCAAGATAAAATCAGTTTGCGTGCCCTTGGCAATCGGCTCCAACAAAATGTTGAAATATTTTTATTATATTTTCAAAAAATGTTTTAATAATGTGCATATAACCCTACACTTTTATGTTTTAAAAACGTAGCAATATCAGATTTAGCAAATGTTAAGAAAATGTTTTGTGTTTGCTGCTTGCGATAGAAAATCGGCGACTGCTTAAAATGTTTGAGATATTTACCAATTTTTGGTACCCTACCGTACACACAAAAGATTTTAGGTTTGGCCTAGATTTTTTCTCAAAATTTTCGGACGCTTTGTCAATTGCTGGTACCGTACACATGCAAGGTCTTAACTTTGATCAGAATTGTTTCGATATTTCAAATCGGTAACATTTTCCACTCGGCCTCAGTCTGTGTTAAGTTTCAACTTGTTATGATTTCTTATTTTCGAATAAGTGAAAGTATTTCAACACTTAAAGGGACAACCATCTCTGTTAAAGAACAAGAACAACAACAATGCCACACTGCCCCTGAAGCTCATGTATCTTTAATGTCCTCAGTAGTATGTGGGAAAGGGGAGATTCATCAGTAATTACTAGCGCCCTCAGTTCATATACGGGCTCTCATCTTCACTAGCACAGCATCTTTCCATTTTCGTTAAGCTTCAGATCTAGCCGTTAAATATAATGGGACGTATGCATCTAAATCTCCCAAATACCATGGCGGCCAATAATTTGACTTTGGGCATGCACGTGACTGAAATTTAATGTGCCTGTGTGTTATGCGATAATTTTGGAATTGTGCATTGAATCGTTGTGAGAAGAAACAACATTTTTATCGATCGCCGAGTGAGTTACGGATATAAGTCGCCCATGCTTTCCGTTAAAGGTGTGTGAAATTGAGGCTTATGACGTGCGTCAGAGCATTCTATTAAACTTAAAATGTATTGTTGATATATTATGTCAACATAAAACCATATCAATCGTCAAAAGTCTATAATTCGGAGAAATCTGATAGATTATGGTTCTAAAAAAAATGTTTATGTGCACAATGGAAGCAAATGAAAAATAATGTAATGATATCCTGCCCACCTGGTGGGGGCCATCGAATTAGAAGAAAGGCAAATAATCGAATTTGTGGAGAAAGATCAAAGAATTCGTATTTCCATTGATGAATTCCTGTACTAAAACACACCATGATAATACATAATAGAATCCGTGTTTAATATAATGTTTACCCAAAAGGGTTGATAAACTATGCAAAAGCCAAAGGTGTTTTTCACAATATAACACAGCGCTGGTCTTTTTCCGAGAATTTTTTCCAGAGAGTATTCTTTCATTTTACACCGTAATTTATTAATACTGCAATTTGATTTCCATTTTCACATGGAATGCTTGCACCTACTGACCAAACTATACGTTCAAGAATTTCTGCCGAACCGTGAGATTTGTAATTTAACGAATTTCTAAACGTACGAACCTGAAATGGACTTTTATCTTTTGACACATATTTTCATGTTACTGATGAATTATTGGTAGCAAGTTTTCAAAGAAAATACACCGAAGAGCAGCAAAACTTGCGCGTTTTTTTTTTTAATAAATTAATTTATGCAAAACACTGAATGTACACTTGTCAATGTCTGTTTCAGATATGCGCATAGATCTTACTGTCATATTCCAACTATCAATTTATTATTAAATGTGCATTCGATTATGGTAATATCATATATTGATATACGGAACTGTGACGGTTGGTCCTAACTGCTTAAGTGGTGTGGCCAGTCTTGGCTGGTGCATTGTTTTATATAAGATATGTATGTGGATAATGCCAGAGAAAGTCTTGGAAACAGGTTGCATGGTCGAAAGCTGACCGTCTCTGGTCACTGGCAGTTTCCTGTCGTTAAATCCATAATAAGTTTCGTGTTGGCAGAGATATCGCGCAACGAGTCTTTCTCATTCCCAGTTGACTTCAATTGTGCAGGACTGGTTGGCAAGTGAAGTAGTGTGAACAAATTAAACTCATTTGGGGCAATTTAAACATGTTTATTTGAGGAATTGTTCATTTGACGGTATTTAACCATTGTCAGCTTGTCTGTGTTTAGAATTAATATCCGTCTCCCTTGAACTGTTCATTGTAATAGAACCTTTATATGATTTCTTATGGGAATTGCTTCGTGTAGTGACTTCTGTACCATGATACACGTATCCAGTGAATAAACACCAGTCTATATTTGAAAGAGAGTCTAGTCTAGTGAAAAACGTTAAAGGCAACTTTAGTGTGGAAGCGTTTCCAGGTCGGGGTTTATATGAAGAAGATCTCTCTAGGATTGAAAGACGTGACAAGCCCCATAACATCATGCAACCAGTAGAAAATGTTATATTGGTGATCTTGATTAAGATTAAAACACGGAAAAGACAGAAAACGAAGAACGAAACCAAGACAAGAGAAACAACGACAAGAAGTGCTCGACCGACAAGCTGAACTGGCGTAAGAATTTAGTGTCATCATATCATAAAAAAAGTAATGGTGATACTGCACGTTTCGAGCTCGACGACTGGAGATGAATACTATCGCCGAGAATGTCGCAGACTACATGTATATCGTCGCCGTTGCGGTGATAGAAGGGTGTCGGCGACTATGCCCATAAATGTGGCCGCGTGTGCCGATGCGGTCAAGAGAGCCGACGACGAAAGAGCAGCGACAATGATCAAAGGACGTCAGTAACATAGCCATATCGACAGAAATTACAGAAGAACCTCACCAATGTATAACAGGAGGTGGGTATTCCATGGAGGATTTCGTCTGCGGGTTATGTTGGTTCGTCGGCCTACTGCAGGTTTGTGCCATTGAAAGGGTTGAGAGAAATAAAATTACACTTTAGCACCAGTGTTTACCGGGAACGATATTTGTACCGAAAGTTATTTATTTTTAGTGTTTCTGACCAGTTTAAAATATGGACTGCTTTGACTGCAAGACAAAGGGAATCATCATAACCATCTGTGTCACTGTTAGCGAGATAGTTAGTTTTTTAGAGTATACTTTTTCTGATTGCATACTGAAGCAAAGTGTTTGTACTTACGGCACTTCATACACTGCTTTCCATCCGTAGAGTACTTGCCGTCGTCAAGAATCTAGCCACTTGATCTGTAATTTGTGAATGTTGCCCTTTATTTCCATTGTACTTGCTGTTTAATATTTCTCGTTTGTATTCCTGATAATTCTGTTGTTGTGCCTGCCCCTGATCATACCTTCCACCTGTATTTCCTTTAGATCTATATAGAGTGTTCACAGATTTATCTTCTCTCTACATGGATTTTAGTTGGCTTCGGAAAATTCCCTTGTTCGAGCAAAGTTCACTGCAGCTTCAAACATAGCTTCTGATCCCTCGATGATACACCAAACGAGTGCGATAAAAAAAATCAGATAAATGACCACGAATATGATAAATGTTGAGACAAAACGAAAACTACGATTTTACAACTGTTTTACATCCAAAACTGGGCCGCCTGACATCATTATCAGGCGCTGCGCCGAATTTCAACATCGTAACCGTTATGATAATCTATATTTATCACATATTTTGCCACGTTGATACAATGGAAGGTACTTTTTCATATACTGATATGTATTGCTGCCCTCAATCGCGGACATGATAACGATTATCTGGTCTTGGACGGATATTGTGAACAGGAGTGATTTCCTCTTGATAATTGCGAATAATAATCAGAATATTCATATATGAACCAGCCACGAAAATGGCCAACGTCTGCCAAAAGTTCAGGGTGGATGTAACAATAAATAAGGAAGTAACCACAACAAATCACTTCGCAAATCATAGGGTCACCTTTTTTCAGGGGCATTTCCTGAATAAAACGACATCATGTTGTACTTGCAATACTCTAAACATCTGCATTGACGGCAAATGAAGAAATGAGTACCAGTACAGTCATATTGCAGGGAAATATTGACATATTGAAGAACAGAAGTAACTGCTGTGAACCGGGAATGCCCATTATTGTTCTAACAGTCCTTGCTATAACACTTAGACATTTTGACATATTCCATATTATGAACATATGACACTTTTAACCAAAACGACTTTTCATTATCATTCAGGATAAGATCCCCTGAATTTGGATGTCTTTGAACAGTTTTAGTTAAGGGTGTCATTTTTTACATATAAAGGTAATTCCCTCTAAGAATATCAACAAAACATCTATAAATTGACAAATGCCCATTTTTTAATACTCGTAATATTTTCTGATGCACCGCTTCTCGCTGATACTCCAGAATACAAAAACTTAGCATTTTCTCTCTTGAGGTAATATCTTTTCAAGTAAACACGAGCAAATTATTTTTTTCTGTCTATAAGCGCAACATACCGTGGAAAATTGTGAATTGCCATAATATCATTAATCTATAAACTTCGACCTTCTGGCTGTTATGGGTTACGGGAGTGTTTGTCTGATGGGCCGATATGGAAATAAGTATACAATAATCTCATTAGATCATGATCCCTCTATATTTACCGGTTGCTGTACTGGCTGGACTGGTCAGTGTCCAGGATAATAAGAACTAGGAGCAATTTCGTGCCCAGCATAAGTAGGTGCCGTCGTGACATGACTGAAAAGCTGTTAAAAAATGACGCTAAATCTTACTCTCACTGACTCACTCCGTCTATATTTATTGGTGAATGCCCATGAATACAACTGATAAAATACCGGTAAATCAAAATAGCTTATAGTCCGGTAAGGTATGAAACACCTTAACTCCCAACGCTGTCCGCCCTTGTGGGTCATTTTCTACTTTTTGTGTGGCCTTTTTTTAAAGATACTACAAAATATTGAACATTTGCAAAAAATATTAAATCTGAAAACTACGAATGACGTTCCAAAGTATGAAAGCCATTAACAAATTTGAAACATCTTCGAAAGTATCACTGCGGTGGTCTAATGGTTAGAGCGTCGGCCTCGTAAGCGGTAGGTACTGGGTTCGATCCCAGGCCGAGTCATACCCAAGACTTGAAAAATGGAACTTGTTGGTCCCTCGCTTACGCCCAGCATTAAGAGGATAGAATAAGGACTGGTTCGCTGGGTGTCAGTATAATGTGACTGAGTGGGGTGTCATGTCTGCCTACGGCATGATATTTCAGTGGGATAGCACTTTAAAATGGCAGCATTAGATCTGCTCTGTTACAAGTAGGTAAAAACTTTGGTATGAAACTTTGCCATCGACCATGAATGGAATTGTCATGGACACAGTTATAACTTTGACACGCACGTGATACGAATAAAGAATGATAGTGTTGTCTTCTGAGTTGGGACATCCTGTTATTTAGTCCTTGCCTCACGATACCTCCTGGAGAAAGGATTACTTCCCAGTATGGTCAATGTTCTCCCCAAAGAAACCGTGTAATGTCATTCACACGCAGCTTGCCCCTTATCATGTTCCATATCCGAGACTCGTCCAGCCTTGGCGGAGATATCCCAAGCTATGCCAGCCACGACGGGCGGACAGATCCGATACTATCTCAGTCGCCCTTCAGTCTTCTTTTGTCCAGCTGATCCATTCCTGCAGATTGAGCCTTTCCAGTAGACAATCATCATGAATCTGGAAACATTCTCCGGTTTTCCTGTTCACCTTTGTGGCCACACAGTTGGGATTTGCCACACAATCTACGATGCAGTTTCTCTGGGCAGTGTATTCGGCATGACCGAGAGTATAACTATGAGAGCCGTCTTCTGTTTTGAGTCGGAAACATCCATCTGTAAAATATTTGAAATGCCCTTTTATGACATATCGAATATGGAGCTTATACCATCAATATCATTTCGGAAAAGACACTGAAGGTATTCATTTATATTTTACTTGAAACTTCCAGGAAAAATTACGAGAGGGTCAAGGACGGGTGATGTACTATACCTTCATAACCCAGTATAAAACAATCAAATTGAAATCGCCATGGTTCCTGGATCACTTGACAGGCGCTATCTGGCGATTGATAGGTCTGCGATTAGCGATAGGTCAGCTTTCCGGATATCAGATATATATGTGTATAGGTGAAGTCACGAGGTCTCCTTCTAGTGAGTTCGAGCCAAGCTGGCCCATGTGTGAAAGTTTGTCAGTTACTTGCCGACGAGTGGTGGTTCTCTCCGGGTTTCTCTTTCCATGAACCCAAACCCCTCTAATGCTGATCACCCAGCAGCTCAAATACATTCGATGGAATTCACTCGTCGCTATTGTGCATAAGAGGGAAGCGAAGTGTTCGAACAACTCTCAGTAGGCTCATTATAGCACGATGAAAAAGATAGAATTTCGGAGGAATTGCCGCTTGGTTGGAATAGAGAATTATCAATATTGAATCCTCGTATGTCATCTTAATTCTTAATACGAGAGAGAGAGAGAGAGAGAGAGAGAGAGAGAGAGGGGGGAGGGAGAAAGAGATGGAGAGATAGAGAGATAAATTTAAAGTCGTGCTTAACAAAATTTCAGTGAAATATCGATGAGCAGTATGAATCTCTATATGAAGGCGTAGCAATCTATTAAAATTGCAACAACGAAAAATAAACGTGTCATGGAATTTATATGTGCATGATATGTGCAAAATGAACACACCAAATTTTCTGATACAATTCAAAATCACATTTTCTCTCATACGACCAAAAGAATCGTCTAAAGCAACTTATCGATAAAAATAAATTATCACAGTGACAAAATTTATACAGATAACCAAAATGTTTGACCGCGAATTTCTCATTTATTGTCATCGATTTATGGCCAATTTGCATATATCGAATATCTCTATACTCTCCCGTGTTTAATTATTTTGTTATGAAAAGCAGTCGGCTATTATTTGGCCCGAAGTTTTAAAAAAAGCTAGGATATAATACGCCGTGAAATAATATTCAAGTGAGCAAGTTGTGAAATTCTTAAAATATTCTGCCTCGCTTATTAAGATCAAACTTACCTGCAGGATCTGCTCTTGGCTGAGGAACTGTGAAGGAAATTGTGTGACTAAATTACCTATCGAATGTTTATACTACCAAAACGGTTATAACCCCAACAGGTCTGGGCGATTTGAGACTTGCACAGGCTCGTAGTGGGCCATTGAAACTTTCCAGAAAAGATTTTGGATTCAAGCTCTGACAAAAACTGAAAATATTCCAAGATCTCAGCTTTGATGACGTCACAGTGATTTCATATTGTAAGAATAAAAATTTGGGCAAGAAATTAGGAAATAATTCTCGCAAAGTTGTAAATGCAACGACAAAAATTAAAACGAAATCTTTCCGTCATACTATCACAAATCAAAGCTCTTCATGCAATCTTCCAGTGTTTGTGGTTGTAATAATGTCGAGTAATCATTGAGTTACAAAAACATATACCATGTTAGCACTTAATCGCGCCATTTTACGTATACATTCGGCCAATAATAATAACGACAAACAAAAATACGAGATGAATGGAGGTAAAACCGTATAAAGGAAATACAATTCAATGAACTTTCATGGTCAGTCACAGTGAAATATTTAGTACTATCACGAATACGTATGTCTACAAATGGGTAGACGCGCAGAATTATAAAATTTGCTTGTTGAATGCAGATTGATCTTACGGTGGAGAGCGACACCTCCATTTTCGACATAGAATTTTCTTCATACTCTTTTTCATGTAAATTAGAACGTGGGGTTCCCTTGTATCGAAATAGGACAAAGCTGAGAGGGGGATGAAGAAAATAACTTCAGGTCTGATTCCTTGAGAAAATGCGCATAGATTTTGCACAAATTTGCAGAATCTCAGTTCCAACTGACAATAAATATAGAACAAATTCATTCAGAAGTTCGTTCTAAGGTGCGAAGCATAATTTTTCACATCTTTTTCGGTGTTATTTCTGTTAAATTGAGATAGTTGTCATGGCGACAAATTTAGTCATATTCGAAAGCAATTTTTCATAGTTGTTTACCAATATACATATGCATTTTTAACAAACGAAATTTAATGTTTCCCAAATGGAAATGTATTATGTTCTTTGGTTGAGCTATTCCTCTTCACATTTTTTTCTTTTTCTGAAATGTACACCAGTATACACGGAGATACTTACTGCCATATACTTTGATTTCGTCGAAGCTGAAGTCTAATGAGGAAGTCAAAATCTTGATTGAGTTCGTGGAGACATCGTTAACCTGGAAATAGGCTGGCCCACCAGAGCAAGGAGATACTAGTTGCTGAAAGATTACAGGATGAGTTATACGTCTGAAAAATTGACACTCAAGGACACCATTCTCACAGATCGTAAAGGTGCACACTGGCGAGCCTTTATATGAACAAGGGCGGAGTCATAGGTGGGGTAGCAGACAAGGGAATTGACCCTGACATTAATTCGACAAACACCTCTAGAGAATTTCGTCCTAGAGGGAACGACCCAATAAGACCCCCTCGAGAGGTGAAGGGAGGAGGGGCAGCAGGTAAGCTAAACCTCGAGCACTGTGGTAGTTCGCATTTACGCACCAGCAAATGCACACGTTGCCGACAATTTAAAGGGCGAGTGAATACAAGACAGCTGTATCAGTTTCAACAGAAAAATGTAAAATAAAGATATCCTAAACGTGCAATCGAGTTAGAGTTTTACGGATAATGTATGTTTCTATTGTTACCTTAAGATTGATTCCAGAAGACATATTCTTAATTTGCAACTCCCAGTATCCTGTCTATTAGCTTGTAGGCCATGGAATACGTCCTGAATTTTGCCGCTACATAAAATTTCTTTGTAGATTTGCGGGGGCAACTTGATTTTTATCCCAAATGTACTTCATGAGTAGTCTCCTTTCACAACCAAAAGTTCCCACGTTTTCATTTGCACATTAATTAGGAAATTCAGAAAAGCAAATGTCCATTCATCTAACCCTGATAAAGGGAAGAGATTCAGAATTTTAGGTAGTATTTGTTAGTGGCTCAGTTCCATTTTTTTACATTGTTCATGAAAATTAGGTGTCTCAGACCCACCCTCCGATGCTAAATTTTCATTTAGGATGATTCTTTCCTAAATAGGGTACGTTTCTCAAAGACACCCTGACTCATGACAAGGTAAACTTATGACGTTATAATTTATCTCTCCTTTTAAATGTTAATTGAAGTGACACTTCTGTTTTATGAATTTTCTGATTAGTATGCACGAGAAAACGTACGAACTTTTTCATGTGAAGAGAGAATAAACAAAGCATTTCTGGAATAAAAATTCCATTGAGAGGCAACGAAACGTCCATTCTCGAGATTTGACCCTTCACATTTAGGCGTTAGCAGAGGGACTGGCCATTAACATAATTTCGCAACAATCCATGGATATATCACAGCTTCAAAATTGAAGACATTAGCTAAAAAAGCTGCAATGTAGACCGTTCCAAAACATCAAATATTCTGTGAACAAAAATTTTCGAACACTACTAACATTAGATAACTAGAGGTTCCGCTTTGACACTTGAGTTGCCGCTCCGGCATGAAGCCTATGCTGGTTGTTTTTTTAAGCAAAAACATACGTCTCCCCCAACCTCCCACCTTGCCTTGAGTGGGCACATAATTTAAGGGAAAGTGCTATAAAATGAATGTGGCAAAAAGTATCCTAAACAAAGCTGCGCATCTAAAAATATTAATTACAAAGAGGCGATTTTCATTGTTGCAGTAACCCAGTGAGGAGTTGGGATTTATATAGCAACGAGTGGATTGCCGACATCTACAGCGCCCAACCAATGTGAAATACATGTAATTGTGAAGCATCAACTATTTCGAAACTGATCACATTATAGGAAAGATGCAAAACATACAAGAGCCACACCTATAGTATACTTGCTGTACCGTATAGAAGTTTCATGCATCTGCCTTCAGTAGTTTCCAAGATATGGAGTGAACAAAAATTGGACAGACAGATGAGCACATTTTAGATGGACCCATGCAAGCATTAGTTCAATTTGGTGAAATTTCATCCAGTAGTTCTCCACATATCTTGTAGACAAGAGTAGTCCTACATGTAACAAAGCTGGACATCAGAAACAGATGGATGCACGCAAACAAACCAAAACCTAATCAGATGAGGAGGCCATCACGATAAAGCTGCCATCCAAGTTCGGGGAAATTCCATCCAGTAGTTCTTCAGATATTTTACAGAAAAGGCTTGTCTATACATGCACAAGTAGACAGACGGATGAACACCAAACACGCGCGCACACCAAAACATAATAAGATGCGGAGGCCATTCCAATAAAGATTCCACCCAAGTCTGGTGAAGTTCACCAGAGGCCATCACGATGAAGCTTCCATCAACATTCGGGGAAATTCCGTCGAGTAGTTCTCCAGATATCTTACCGACAAGGCCTGTCTATACATGTATAAGTAGATAGACAGGTAGACAGACAACATACCCAGACGAACGCATGCATGCATACCGAAACCTAATCAGATGAGCCCATTGCAAAGTTTGGCGAAATTCCGTGAGGTAGTTCCCCAGATATCTTGAAGGCAAGGTTTGTATATACATGTACAAGTAGATGTACGGATGGATGAACACGAATGAATGCTCGCACACACACCAAAACCTAATCAGACGAGCGGCTGTCCCAATGAAGCTTCCAACCAAGTTTAATGAAATTCCGTCGAGTAGTTCTCCAGATATCTTGCAGACAAGGTCTGTATATACATGAACAATTAGATGGACGGACGGACGATGGACATGGATAAATGCACACACACACACCCAAACCTAATCAAATGAGGGGGCTATCCCAATGAACCGTCCATCCAAGTTTGGTGAAATTCTGTCCAGTAGTTCTTCAGATATCTTGCAGAAAGGGCCTGTATATACATATACATGTGCAAGTACATGGACAGATGGACAGACACCGAACATGGACGAACGCACACACAAACCAAAACCTAATCAGATGAGAGGGCTATCCCAATAAAGCTTCCATCCAAGTTTGGTGAACTTCCGTTAAGTAGTTCTCCAGATATCTTGCAGACAAGGCATGTATATACATGTACAAGTAGATGAATGGACGGACGGACACCGGACACGGATGAACGCATGCACACACACCAAAACCTAATCAAATGAGGGGGCTATCCCACTGAAGCTTCCATCCAAGTTTGGTGGAATTCCGTCCAGTAGTTCTCAAGATATCTTGCAGACAAGGCCTGTATATACATGTACAAGTAGATGGACGGACGGACCGACACCGGACACGGATGAATGCACGCACACAACCAAAACATAATCAAATGAGGGGGCTATCCCAATGAAGCTTCCATCCAAGTTTGGTGAAATTCCATCCAGTAGTTCTCGAGATATCTTGCAGACAAGGCAAGGGACAGACAGACAGACATCCATTCATCCATCCAGACAGACAGACAGCACAAACACTAGATGTCTCCCCCCAACTATGTTGGGGGAGACATAATAACTAAAAATGTTCTCTAACGTGATATAGATTAGATGAGAAGGCGTCGGATTTCAATTCTTGTTTGTCTGTTAATCATTTTTTATTACACGGGACAGACGAACTATCACTTTCAGTGAGCAGAAAATTAAATACGAACGCATTCTCACGCTTCTATCCTGAGGAATACTTTATTCACTGACTGAACATGTATTCAACACACCCAGAGAATATTTCCCAGATATTGTAATTACATACTTGGGGAAACGGCCTATGATAAATGTTGTACATATTGAAGATGAACTGAGTTTTGAGCTATTTCTGGGAGAAATTGATGATGCAATGCATCGGGAAGGTCTTCTGGCAGTATCAATCGAACCCGTCCCTCTTCAGGTATTTTTGTTTGTTGAAAATTTTGTTCAAGAATAATTCACTCAATCGTGTATGAATGGACAGGCTGAATAGCATCTTGACTTCATGATCATGACTAATCGTTTTAGTATAAATGAACAAATACTGTAAACATAATTCTAGAATGTTATATATTTTCAATTATAGTGATAATATATTAATTCAGGCACTAAATATCCATTGGGTTTCAGTCTTATCGTTGTGTAATTAAATCAGCTTTTTAATAAACATCGTGGGAATAATGGCTGTCTGTGCTGTGTGGTTGTGGAGTTATGCTCCCCTAATGGATACTGTTCAGCTGCATGCGGAACATTAAATGACGAAACTCAGTATTTCTTAGAGTAAAATGTTGTGAAAAAAGCGAACAAAATTAGGCCAAACACGAAAACTGTCCGTTGCACAACACAACGGGCAATGGTGTTCATCTTTATTCCATCGCGCAGTGGGTTAATTACTTCTCAGTTAGTGACGCTAAAATTCTGTACAGCCAACGACGATGACCACTGAATATCGGATCTCATGATCCGTACCTGTGCAGACAGTTCACACATCAAACAATTGTGTGAGACTGGTCTAACTTAGAGCATGTCTGTAACACTTACACACTTGTTTAAGCGGCATAAATCGGGAATGAGGAATTCCTGACGTCATCATACTGTTTACTGACGGACTGTTGAACTGCTCGCGGTGACTATATCGCGTATTATTATACCGCATGTAAATTCCTAATGTTTTCATTGGTTGACAGCCTGTCACGTGTCATTCTACAAACCGTGATGTTCGGTGATGATGTGCTCATATCGTGCCTTACCGTTGAATAAATGTCATTTTACCACGGCAGAGAGTCGAACATGACAAATGTTCCACGGGCGATATCTGCTGAACCAAGAGTTGTCTCCAATAGCGCGCGCCAGCATATACTCAACGAAACGAAGACTGATGTGTTTATACGTCGATCGGTCGGTGATAGTAATTAGTGAATGTTATTTGGAAATTGACTGAAATAAATTTGTCGCCTTTTAAAAAGGCAGGTAAGATCCCTGAGAACGTTACTCTTCAAAATTATGCGACAAACAAGCCGAGGTCGAACAGTCTATGTTGATAACGGTCGCGTAGTGTTTAACACGTTATGATTATTTCATTATACATACCATCCTCATTCACATGATTATAAAATCTCGATTTTTTTTCAAATATGACATTCGGTGTGCGCGCTCGTTGCACATCACATTTTGAGAGCTTACAAATCGCCATGCTCCACGCTGCAACATGCAATATTTGTATATTATCTGTGTGTGTGGGTTGAATGATTGCATGTATTTCAAACGGTCGAATTCGTATTAGGGACGGTGGAATATGGTGGCTCGGGGGGAGCATATCCCCCCAATATTTTCAGCGCAAAAAAACAACAACAAGACACTAAACAAAAAACGGCAGAGTACTAAAAGCTTAACTGCTTTTCGACCCCGACAAGTAGAAACAATCTGTGTTAGGGGTGACACGGTCAAAGCTTAATGAACCTTTAGATTTAAATGATACATATTTCTTATTTAAATTATTTATATTTCCGAACATAATCATTTGCTTAACAGCGAATATTTAAAAAACAACGAAACAGGCAAAACAAATATAGTTTACAGAGGCCACGAATTCTTATTTTATTGCTCGGAAATACGCTGGAATGCGTCTCCGGTCATCTAAGACCCTTGCAGCTTCCGGGGCCTAGGCGGCCTCTACCCCTTCCCCTATTTCTGCGGTGATATTGGCCCCTCTACTCACCAATTGCTTCCGCCGTGTCTGCGTACCATGATGGATGAGTCATTCTGATAGAAATACGTCTGCCAAGAAGATGTCGACTCTCGAATATATCTGTCTTTATTTTATTTTGTTTTAGTTTCATTTTTGTGTGAATACTTACAGTATCTGTTATCGACTGGTTGGTGTATTGGAATAATAGTTCTGACTGGAAAGTAGGTGTTGTTGTTGATTTACATGAGGTGTATATTTCCACACAATCAATCTTGTATTCTCCAGTTAGTTGGATGTACACCCATTCCATCTGCGGTTGCCCTGTGTAAGAAAAACAAAAAAAATTCGAAATATGTGGCTGATTAAATGTGACCAAACCCAGAACTATCAAGATGTCTGAGGCCGGTCTTACAAAGCGTGCGTAGCTTGAACGTATGACCTAACCTCCAAGGGTGACGCATGTTGAAGGTATATGTAAACTAGACAAGCAAGAGATGCTCCACAAAAACATTGCAATATTTTGTGTTATTTCCGGCACAGTGAAATATTTAAAAACCACTTTTTCAGGAACAGTTTATTCCGCTGTGAAATGGATGATGTACGACTAAGCCGATTATTTCGAGCCTTTTTACCCTTTTATAGAACAAAAACAAATGTGTACATTAACGATGTGTCTTAAAACGTAACCATCAGTTGGTAACAGTTTGAATCCCCATCTGACCTGGGCGATCTGATGTGAACTGCAGCTGATTACAACATCAACTCCGATTAAAATAACGATATAGAGAAAATCGATCGAGAATTTTGAAAAGGATATCGTTTTTTCATATTTTTCTCTCCACATTCCCTCGGAGGATTCGATTCCCGATATGATCGGGATTTCTTCGAGAAATGCAACGAAAATTCTCGAGTGAATGAAAAGCGATTAATGGAGACGCTTCCTAATGCTGTTATACGAATTAGGTATTTGTCTTTGGCGGCACCATGACCGCTTCTTTCTTGAAGAAAATCATCTGGTATTTCTATGTTTTTATTTCCTAAACATTTAAACTGATGCTAACTGTCGAAATACGATTATTTACAAGAAAATAGTTTTACGGACGACGGCTGAATATTGAATGTCGGATCTGACGCTTGCTATTTGGATAATACACGCGGAAATTATTTCATGGACGACAGCTGGATATTAAAAGTCGGGTCCGAAGCTTGCTATTTGGATTATAGACGCGGAAATTCTTTTGTGGACGAGGGCTGAATATTGAATGACGGATTCTTCGCTTGTATATATTGTCAAAAAACTGATGCAGAATTTGTTCCAAAGTTCAGAATGATTCATACAGGAAACTCCAAAAATCCCTTCATACTGGGACCAAATCATGCGGGACACCCTACATCATCTGAGGGTTAATACGAGACGCCTTTCTCTTTTTACTTTTACTGAATTTAGTCTTTCTGCTCTGAAACTCACATGTTTTTGAGCAGCGGTACTGTACTTCCAGATACTTGTATGTGCCATAGCAGGGATCCCCAAACACGGACTTCGTGGCAGGAACACTACATTCAGTTTTGTAGTCACACCTGAAACGAGAGGATAGATGCTGTACAGACATAAGGGTGAGTGAGTGAGTGAATGAATATGATTTAAAGTCGCTTTCAACATTATTTCAGTCATATTACGAAGTTTGGTCCCTTCACCCGGAAACCACAGGGTGAATTTGCGACATCTCTGAATTGAAATAAAGGGCGGACACTTGTGGAGTTTGAAATGTCTGAGATAGATTTCAAACATTCGCCCCGCATTAGTCCAAAAGCTAGGGCACTTTTAATTGTACGTCAGAGGCCAAAATGTTTGAGTATGTTTTCTAGACCAGAAGTTTGTGCCGAATCTGAAAATGCGCGTCTTGGTGATCAAAGCTGCTGCATTTTGGATAAAAAACGCGATTTTTCGACCAAATTTTCAACGAAATTGAGAAAACGAATATATAATCAACAAATATTTAACCGCGCCTCCATATTTGGCTCTAAATTGAAGATGTTGAACTGGTCCAAGCACTCAATTCAGAAATAACCATATGTAATTGATTACCTTGGTCTCATGCGATTATTTCGTCCAAAATGAGGTTAAAATTTATCAAATCTATAAAACATATCGCTAGAATTATCTCGCTGATATTCTTATTTCAACGGATAGGTTATTTTTATGCATCCAGAAACCGGACGACAGCTGTTGGGCATTTTGTAATACCAAATATGACCATGGTCACCCGACTCTTGTGGCGAAATTTGCCCTAAAGTTACCGTACCCCCCATTTTCGGCAGAAACTGGAAAATGTGTTTGTCTTTTTGCAGATACCACGATTTGGCCCCACTATCTGCCTCATCCTCGCGAATAGAGAGCTGAGGACTTCAACAACCCGTATTTGGGTCATACTCTATCAAAAGATGAAATGTATATCTCACTGACCGTCCCACTGACGTCACGTTAACGTCATGAACTCCAAACGTCATTCTCGAAATTTTTCATTTATTTTTATTGTTAATGTACTGATATATTTAACTCAATACAACTGTTTCTGTTTAAATGTAATAATTGGATGTTCTTTGTGGCAGTAAAAACAATGAGCAAACCTTGTACGCAAAATGAAAACTGAAGGCTTTAAGACAGACTATATAATATATCAATGATTTATGAAGTCAAAAAAGTATGATATTGGCGATTAACTTGCCCAATTACTAGCTTCGCATAACATTTTGGCTTCTTAAGGCGCGGTTACACTAAAGCTTTATCCGGGCCTGGTCCGGACCAGGACCGGGTCTCGCCTGTTTACACTACAGAAATTGGAGGGTCAAATTTATTCGGATAATTTTAATCCGGATCATTTTGACCCGGCAAATATTGGTGGCATGGGTTACTATGACCGGGATAATTTGTAGTGTAAACGCAATTCGCGATTTGACCGGGATTAAATTGACTCGCTTGTATAGGTGCTGCAGGGCACTGCGACAGATACTAGTCAGTAAGATGATAATTTATTGTAAAATGCCAGGGAAATTGTAGTACCTGGCATTATTGTTCCTGATATCACAACTACATTTTTTTTCTGTAAATCTAATTATTTCTAACCAAATAGATCATTCTATATGTATATTTACTTCATTATTTTCACTTGATTGTATATCTGCTCGATAACGGGCGCTGTGATCAGCAAATAAAGAACCTTGAACCTTGCCTCTGTTACCAGGGCGCACTTTTTAAACAGAAAATCATCATGTCGCAAGTTACAGAAAGAGACCAAACTGAGTGAAATAGAAGCGTTAACATTGCTGAGTATTTAGGAGAAAAAATTTTTAAGTATTTTTTGGTTTGTAAATTATTGGCAACATGCATTTTCTTATATATTGAACCGTCCCGATTAAGAAAATTATTGGTGGCAAGTGTTGTTTCCTGAGTTTGAAGTAATTTGGGTTAACCATATCTGGCCTCGTTGATAGAGGGTATGAAAATTCAGCGCTCTTTTGAAATTTATTCTTGGTATCACCACAACGACGAAAAATCGAGAGCCAAGACTTCTTAAGGTTTTTATATATCATATGGGACTAATTTTGAGCCCATTTCCGAATTTCTAGTGAATAACCGTCATGCTTTAATTCAAAATAGCGCTGAAGTGGGGCATCCATAAATCGGGCTTTATCAGATTGTTTATCTAAAAGGCATTATTCTTAGCTCCGTGTGCAAACTTGTTAACACCAAGGGATCTAATATCAGAGCCTATGACCTTACACATATTTTCAACATACTTGCATAATTTTCAGCTTAAAATATGATGGTTTCATTCGAAATGGCGGACATGTGGGGTCACCTGAAAATCACACTTCATGTATTTCGTACAGTTCACGGCATTATTCTTAGCTAAGTGTGCACATTTTTCAAATCCGAGCACAGCATAACATCTTATTCTCATTTTGAATCTACTTATATATATCCCAAAGATCAAGATTTGATGGTCAAATTCAAAATCGCGGTCATATGGAGTCATCTGAAAATCATACTTTTTCATGTTGCTCTTATAATTCAAGGCACTAGCATTAGTTCATTGTGAAGAGTTACCAACAAATGAGAGATATCTAAGCATAGCCCAGCATCTTACGCCAATGTTGAGTCTGGATTCAGGACCGTCGCACATCACCAGAAGTAACATTATATTAATAACACAGATGTTTGTCGAACATTTCGATTATTTTTCAAGTGTTCATAATAATTCTGTTGACCTAGCGTTAAAAAGAATTATCTGGAGATTATTTTCCCTGTTTATCTAGACAGAGCATATGAAAAGTAGTTCGCTCATGTGCAAAACTGAAGAAGTTGTTCGGCCGGATTCAAGCTGAACCGTGCATGGGTGGATTTTCCTCTATACGTCATAGCAACGTTGTAAATGTCAACTTCCGCTATTGGAGGCAGTGATGATAAATGAGTGTGAAATGGAGCATGCGCTGTGGGGAGGATGCTCTCCAAGATTAAGATAGACTGTTAAAATTCAAAATGACGGTCATATGAGGTCATCTGAAAATCATACATTCTTTATCATGCTCTTATAGCCAAAGGCATTCTTCTTAGCTCATTGTGCAAATTTATCAAAAGTGAGAGATATCTACGCATATCCTAACTGCTTACGCCAATTTTGAATCCATTTAAGATATATCGTTAAGATCAAGATTTGACGTCAAGTTCAAAATGACGGCCATATGGGGTCACCCGAATAAGATATTTTATTCGCTTTACTCGTTTTCTTCAAGGCATTATTCTTAGCTCTCTGTGCATATGTTTCCAAACTAAGCATAGCCTAAAACATTCAAAATGACGGTCATATGGGTTCCTCTGAAAATCATACTTTTCATCTTGCTCGTATAGTTCAAGGCACTATGCTTAGATCATTGTTTTAATATATATGAACTAATGGATCTTTAAGCATATCCTAACATCTTACGCTCATTTTGAATCTAATAATATATCCCTAAGTTCAAGATTTGATGCCCAAATTCAAAATAGCGGTCATCCAAAAATCATATTTTTCATACGACGCGTGTACTTCAAGGCATTATCCTACCTCATTGTCAAACCTTAACAAAATCGAGATATATCCATGTATAGCCTAGCATATTGTGCTAATTTTAATGCTATTTGCATATCCCCAATATTGAAATATGATGGTCAAATTCAAAATGGCAGCCATGTGGGGTCATCTGAAAATGCTGCTGTACCATGTAGCTTGTAAAGTTAAAGACATTATTCTTAGTTGATTGTGCAAATTTATCAAAACTGAAGGCTCTTTCCTCATAGCCAAAGACTTTGTGCCCACTTTAAATCTATTTGCTTAGTTTTCAGATTAAAAACGTTGGTAAAATAAAAAATTGGGAGAGAAAAAACATTAAAAAACATTATTCAAGACTTTTCGTTTACGTCATTCAAAATTTGTGATTAATTGCTCTAGAATTCCTCCATTATGCCATATTCAACGTTTATTTACGCCAGTATATGCACACTTATTTACCTCATATACCTTTTAGTTTCAAACGTAAACTTTCATACACATCGTTGAGAATATATGCTGTGACTTGTGGGAAATCCGTGATTTCAAGGAATATGGCGGTTATATTTGACATCATATTGGATTTTGTGGCCCATTTCCAAGAATAACAATACACCGTTATTTTTTGTCAGATGCCAAGTAAATACACACAGTAACATAGCTTTATAGTGAATGCGGCCACAATACCTAGCTGCTTAGGGAAATTGAAATTGTACTCATGATGAACGGATAGATGCATATTTAGATTTTGAGCAGGGTGCGGCTGGGGGTATTTCTCCTGGTCAGACTGCCACACCCAAATCCTATCATCGAGATAGGAGGTATGATGTGTTTATACATGGACTTAGATATCTGCGTACAACACCCACAAAATTCTGCAATAAACCATACATGGTGGAAGAGCGGCATAAATGTGGATCAGCGTACAAATTACATTTCAGATTGTTTTAAGATCTTCGCCATTTTATTATTTACTTAATAAATCACCTGTGTACACTATTACGCTGTCTGTCTTATAACAGCTTTCTGTTTTTCTTGTGCGTTCAGTTCTGTTCATTGTTTCTACCACAAACATAACAAAAGACATGTAATTACTATACTGCAAATAAAACATTTGTTTCTGTTGAGTATATAAGTTGGTTACCAGTGGATAACAATCTCTTATATTAGAACAGCTAAGACACGCAGCATATGGAGGAGGTATGCAACATAGGGTATCAGTATGTCAGTCTGAAAAAATATAATGTAAAAAATGAAAAATTCCGAGAAAATAATATGTTGAATGACGATTGGAATTGATGACGGCATCGTGACGTCAGTATGATGGCCATTGAGACATAAAATCCATGGCCAAATTAAGGTTGCTGAAGTTTCAGCTCTCTATTCGCGAAGTTGAGCCACATTCTGGAGCAAAATCACCGTTTCTGCGGAAAAAAATCACATTTCACAGATTCTGCTGAAAAAAGGGGGTAAGGGTAACTTTATGGCGTATTTCGTCACAAGAATCGGGTAATCATGTTCATATTAGGTATTGCTAAATGCCCAATGGTTGTCGTCAGTTTTCTGGATGCATGAAAATAACCTACCCGTAGAAATATAGATATCAGCGAGATAATTTTAGAGAGATGTGTTATGGATTTGAGCAATTTTAACCTCATTTGAGACGAAATAATCGCGTGCGACCGCTGTAATCAATTACCTATGGCTTTCCCCAGGTGCATGCTTGGACCAGTTCAGCACCTTCAATTAGGAGTCGAATATGGAGGCGCAGGGAAATATTGGCTAATTATACATCCGTTTTATCAATTTCGTTGAAAATTTGTTAAAAAGATTGAAAAATCCGGGTTTTTCATCCAAAATGCAGAAGCTTTGACCAACAAGACGCGCATTTTCAGACTCAGCAAAAAAAATCTGGTGTAGAAAACATGCTCAAAACTTTTGACCTCTGAAGTACAATTAAAAGAGCACTAGCTCTTGGACTATAACTGTTGTAACCACTGGAACAACTGCGCCCTCTAGCTTCTGGACTTACAATAGGTCTACTATGAATATTGATGAACATCAACATCACTATTCATATTCACGTCATTGTAAATAAAGGAGATAGAAGGAGCAGTTGTTCCAGTGGTTACAATAGTTAGGTGGTTTGCTGTTAGCTGGATAGATGCCTCAAAGGTAGACTGCCTTGTTAACCCTACCTGGCCTGAGGGGAGAGGCGGAGCGCACTTTCCGCCCCCCTCCCCCGTTGGTTTTTCGCTCCTATCTCCGGAACGACGAAAAACTAAGAGCTGGAACTTCGTGACTTTTCAGATTATCATATTTGCATGACCTCCCGAGCAGAGGATCATGGGTAAATTCAAAATGGCGGTCAGGTTGGGTACCAGAAAAGTGATGTTTTCGTCATATTTCTTCAAAAATTTTGCTTTTCTGTATGGAAAAAAATCTAAAAATCTATTTTATTTCATATCAGATTATTATTTACTAATTTATGGTGCATTTTTGCGAAGAAATGGGAAAAATGAAAAATTCGAAAATTCTGACCAAAGAAATGGTCCAAAATTGCTCTCTTTGAAAATGACGTCACACTGACGTCATTATGGCGGGCATGTTGGATTTTTTTTTTGCATTTTCTTGTAGAGCTTGACCCAATGATATAGTATGGTAAGTTTCCGCCCTCTAGCCTTAGCGATAGCGAAAATAAATAGGAGGCCTTTTCGCCCCTCCCAAGTCTGTGGTACATCCCAAATCGCCCAGATAGGGTTAAAGACTCATTGACTTAAATCAGCATTCTTCCTTGTCTCTATTCAAAATGCAAACTTTGTAAGCAGAGTTAATCTATAATTCGAACATACCCCCAGTCCGTCTCAATGTCAAAGCATTGTACCGAAAGTGGTGTTGAATTAAGAAATAAAGATCGAGGAAGAGGTTTCAAATTTCCGAGATAAACACCAGTTGGCACGAGTCCAGCAGTTTAGACCGGAGGCCGCAGCCCGAGGGTCTAAACTGCTGGACGAGTGCCAACTGGTGTTTATCTCGGAAATTTGAAACCGACTTCCGAGGTCTTTATTTCGATTCGGACATGCACAATCGAATATTCCATTAAATTAGCTAAAATATGTTAGTGTATGCCTTCCACATTGATGAAAACAATATTTGAATGAGGTGTCACTTCCCAGCTGGTCAAAGCGAACATTGTTGCTAATTGCGGGAAAGTTTCAATTACGCGCGCGCTCACTATAGTTATCCCCGCTAGTCGTCAACGTCACAGCACTGCAGGTGTTCGCCGGTGTTTATCGGGAATTCAACACCACTTTTTGTACAATGATATAACATTGAGACGGACTGGAGGTATGTTCGAATTCTCGATAAACACCGTTGAACACCTGCAGAGCTGTGTCGGTTGTTGGAGGTAACTATAGTTAACTATAGTGAGCGCGCGCGTAATTGATACTTTCCCGCAGTTTGCAGCAATGTTCGCATTGACCAGCTGGCAAGTGACGCCTCATTCAAAAATAGGTTTGATCAATGTGGAAGGCATAAACTAGCATATTTTAGCTAATTTAATAGAATTTCGTAATAAATATTCAATTGTGCATGTCCGAATCGAAATAGAGACCTCGGACGTCGGTTTCAAATTTCCGAGATAAACACCAGTTGGCACTCGTTCGTCAGTTTTGACCCGAGGCCGCACTGCTGGACTCTTGCCAACTGGTGATTATCTGGGAAATTAGAAACCTCTTCATCGGTCTTTATTTCTTAATTAATCCAGGTGTGTGCATTTGACCATGCAATGTTTTAAGGCTGATATTTCAGTATGTAAATTTCGAGAAAAAATCTGAATTTTCAGGGTTCGGATTGAAAAAAAATTCCGACACACACAAAGGAGGTTTCCCCATTTTATATAACATATCTTTTTCGATGCTACGGTTAGGACTACGTCTATCGAACAGGGCTTGAAACATATGCCAAGAAGAAAGTTTCCACGACAGTTAGATATTCACAGAAAAATTGAGATATTTTCCAGACGAGAGTTTCTGTGAATACTCCACTGTAACAGAATCTCTCATCTGAAATAGATTTCAATTCCTCTGCGAATATTCCGGAAAAATTCCTTAAACTGAAATGTCTTCCGGAAGGGAGTTTCTGCTGCAGCGGAATATTCTTAGAGAAATTATACTCTAGGAGAGAGTTTCCATGTGCAAAAAAAACTGAGACTCAGGCGTAATGTACAAGAGCGCGCATTACAGCTCACGGCTCGCCAGCCGATCCAATTTTACTATGGGTCAACCTAGCAAGGCCGAATATAAATAGCTATATATAAATAAATATAGATTTCCTCTATAATTTACTTCTACAAACTTCCTATAATATACCACTTTCTCTGTGGTGTAAATGAATTTTATGATTTTGGAAAATTACTTGTAGTGCAGCGAATCGCATCCCCTTGTTAAATGAATGGGAGGGTGGCTTGACCGGCAAAATAGGTTTAATACAGATGATTTTTTTTCACTTACCAGTGGAAAACAAATTTACCCCTCAAAAGAGAGATAAAGGTTTAAGAGAAAAATAATCTATGTAATTATATTTGCTCATAAATGAGGAGAAATCAGTTCAAAACACGTTTGAAAGTGAGTGAAATTCTGCTGTTTTGGTCGAGATATGGTCGACTGCACCCCTACCGTTGCCCTTGATTGGCAAAAAGCTAAAACGCTGAGAAGCGACCGATGGTGAGCACATGGTTGGCTTAACCCAGGCGTATTAACACCCGTTAAATTCTGGGTATGAGCGGAATATTCACAAAGGAATTAAGATATATTCCAGAAGACAGTTTTTCGTACAATGGAATATTATGAAAATATTGCTTTGTTCTGAGGGGAATATGCAGTGTTGTTGCCCCGAGGATGTGCATAATGCCCGAGCCGCAGGCGAGGGCAATATCCACAGCCGAGGGTGAACGAAACTGCATATTCCCCTCACAACAAGGCAATAATTTCATTATTATATTTATCAACTTAACTCTGTGCTAATCTATTATCTCTCGAACAAAACATGTTTATTTTGAAAGAGAGCAATCCTTCTGAGTTGATTGCTTTCAGTGGACAATCGCCAGCAACATTATTTTTCATGCACGAGATTCCACTGATTCGGAGCTGCTTCATTACTATCGTGTAAATCTCGCAACGCACGTATACTTGTTCGATGCCGCTTGTTAGTTACTCCAATAATGTGCTTGGGTACGATTCTACTTACAATTAGATGGAGGGAGATGATTTATTTCTGCCGTGTTCTCCAGCTAAATTCAACTCAACGAACTGCACCGTGATGGGCTATTTGGAGCGCGACTGAGAGAACGGGGCGACCTCTGTTGTATTTATCTCCCTTTATTGTATATTCCATGGGGGGTGGAATATGCAGTTTTGTTGACCGGGGAATATGCAGTTTTATCTCATTACAATTTATATAGGGAGACACTCTAATAAATATAATAATAACAGATGAATTGATATATATTACCGCAGAGAGTTTCTGCTACAGAATCCACGGAGGAATTGAGATATATTCCAGAAAAGAGTTTCTGCTGCATTGGAATATTCACAGAGGGACTGAGATGTATTCCAGAATTCCAGTCTCTGCTTTGAGATATTCCAGAATAGAAATTATGCTACAGTGGAATATTCACAGGAGAATTGAAATATATTCCAGAGGAGAGTTTCTGCCGCAGTGGAATATTCACATATGGTACATTGTACAGTACTCTACCTCTCTGCAACGATCTTCTTAGAGCCTTGAGCCCAACAATCGATACCATAAAGCTTGGTGGTCTGGTTGCAGGTATAACAGTCTGCACAAGTAGTTCTGTCCGTCCTCCCAAAGTTGGCATCGATTATCTGGATTGTCTCTCCCTCGTGTTGGTCGCAGTTGATTTCCATAGGCGTATCCGAGCATGCAATCGTCGTGTGTATCACTATCAATAAACAATACGGGCGATTATACTTGTAACCTACCGTACATGAAACTAAATATAAGCGGATTTCTCAAATGTATTTGGGATCAGCCTTTCACTGAATATACATATATATACATAGTAGCAATTGGTGCATATAAATTAACGTATTCATTGTGTCTTGTTAGTTTTATATAATAATGATCGCTTAGTGACTTGGTCAATGATTCCACTATCTCTTAAACCCACCAGACACTAGATTGCGGATAAACTTCATGACATTAAAGCTGGAAGGACAACAAATATTTTCGGCTTTGTCTTTAGTGTAAAGTTCGGATTATGCAATTGTAGAAAAACATATTTTACATGTTTATGAATTGGTACCAGAAAACCAACACAAAACAATGTACAAAGCATAATACAAGCATCTAGTTTCTCATTCAATAGTCAGCCGTCGAGCTTTAAATAATTTCCACATATATAATCGAAAGACCTGATTCGTAATACAGCATCAGCGCCAAATTAAATATCAATCATAGTATACATTAGGATAGGTTAGTACCTTTTCAATGATGCCGGCAAGACATAATGATATTCCCTATCGTTGATTTGTATTCTTAACTTATATGATTTTCGTTGTAAAAGTCGTTATCCATAGAATGATACTTCTCGGGCCGGCTTTGACTTTGATTTTTCATATGAGCACCATATGGATCACGAAGTACACGGTGTTAAACAAAGGTTACGAAACTAAATGCCAAAGATCTTGCACGCCACGCTCGAATTTTGCTTGGAGCATATACGTGCCACCAAATTTGAGTCGCTTGCTGGTATAGCTTTGTTTACAAATATCGTCTATATACCGTTTGGCATTGTCGGAATCTAGGCCTATCATGCCTATAATAGACTTTGTGTAATTATACAGGAAGCTCATCTATTTGCTTTTCCACTGAGTTGATTCCAGGACCGACTGTGCATGATATCACTATGTTTTTCAAAAATCCATAAACCATCAGGTTCCTCCAAGCAATATTAACATTTCATTATTGAGATGGATTTATGTTTACACAATATATCAACAGCAGGTGTGAATTATTATATTCTGCGAATGACTGTTCTGACGCACTCGTCTCAAGCCTCAATTGCACACGCTTTTAGTGGAAATCATGTGCGACTGTTTATATCCCGTAACCATTCCACGACCATGAATAGGCCGTTTTTCTTACAGCCAATTCAAATAGTATTTCAAAATTATAGCATAACTTTAAATTTTAGTTACGTGCCAAATAGGCATACATATAAGTTGGGAGACTTAAACATGTACTCCCCATTATAGGTAACGCCTAGCTGCTATGCTCGTGACGATGTGCTTTTGGTGAATGAGAATTACGAACTGTGAAATGATCGCTTTTTTATAGCTATTTCATGTAGTCGTATTCGGAAAAGAACGGATGTAGGTCAGTCAAACGGGTGCACAATTAGTACCAACTGGAATACCTATATGCTGTTGATATATTACGTTGCCAAATTTCATATGGATGTTATTAATGGAAAATTCAGCCAACTCTATAAACAAACAAACATCCAATGAATGATATCCTTTATATGCAGAAGAAGAAAAAGCGGACGTATGGGCTTCTGCCATTGATGAATTTTCTTGAACACCGGTACTATTAATGAACAAAATAGAGGCACTACAAATCTCAGAGTAATTGAATATTTTGGTGGATGCAGATTTTGTATACTAAATCGAAATGCAAGGGCTTCGGTGAACTTAACATATTTTGGCATGACGTTGCGTATATCTAGGTCATTCAGGATTTGTAGCACATTAATTATATCCAGTCCTTTATCCACGTAGTTGAGTTTCGAAACAAAAAAGAAAACTTCGATTATGTTCACTAGACAATACAACCGAAAAACGCTACATCTTGGCAACTTTTTGTGGCTGTGGTTGGTACTATTATTTCCTTAAGGCGCATATCTTTATATATCTCTGCTTATTAGCTTTAAATCTTTTAGCAGTGAAAGTTACATGATTGTACGCAAACTGTGTACACTGTTGAGTGTCTTCGACAGATTACCTTAAATTAATATGATCGTGAATCAACGCAAAATTAAACTTTCTCCGGCCATGGCTACGATGTTTCCTTTGATGGTGTTTAATTAACTGCTTAGCATTAGGTGTATTTGATTGTCCCCTTATTGAAAATTTTGAGAAAAACAACCTGTTAATTATGTTGGAATACTCTTTTGGGTGTGTTCGTGGTGACATGGAGGAGTTAAGTATATACATCTGTACTGGAACATGATTATGCTCTGATGCTCAAGATTTCCTTTGATAGAGGTGCATTTATGAAAGAGTTAAGTGAAGCCTCCTCAAAATGGAAAATCTGTTGCTCGCGATTCGAATCTGACTTAAGGTTTGTTTGTACCAAACCATATTGACCAACTGATCTTGATCTTGATCTAGCGAAAAACTTGACAGAAAGATAGGAGGATTTTTACTAACATGTAGACAAATAGCACAGAATATCCTCCGCAACCTGTACCTGCTGTTCGGACAGACATGCCTATGCTATTGGAATTGTGAACTTCCCTTAGCTAATGCCTATGCTATTGGCATTGCGAACTTCCCTATGCTAATGCCTATGCTATTGACATTGTGAGCTTCCCTATGATAATGCCTGTGCTATTGGCATTGTGAACTTCCCTATGCTAATGCCTATGCTATTAGCAAACCGCATATGCAAATTGACATGTTAGCCTATGTATGTATACTATGTGTTTTTTTTAATATGATGCTAATACATGTTATATGAATTAGGTATTTGGACGCGAAAATTATTTAATGGACGACGGTTGAATATTGAATGACGAACTAGACGCTTGCATATTATGCAACCATTATTTGCGTGATTGGGAAATCTTGTGGTATTTTACCGCATTTGCGTACACTTCGCCATCCATAAGATGGCTTGCGAATCGTGTGTCTCCATTATCGCGGAGCGATATCCGTTGCTTTGCCGGATTCTGTTCGGCCTTCATCCGGCGGAGAACAGACCCGAGAAATCTGATAAATTACAGGTTTTCATACCACTTCGGAAACAGATATTGCCTGTGCTTACAAAATATATAGGTATGAATAACTTTCGTATCATCCAAGAGGTGTGGCAGATTTGTAATTTTGAACAAGTAAGACATCACATGACTCGAAAATGGCGGGTTACGTTGGGGTTACATCGGTAGACTTTAGCTGAATGGCTGACGAAGTCACGTGGTATTGATTTCTGGATATTCCCTCTTGCAGTTGCCGAAGGTAGGCTGAAAATGGATACACACGATGCCACGGTCAGTCTTACCGCGTATAGATGACCCAGATGATTACAGGTTGATTTTACCGGTGTGGTCGATTTTAATTTCCTACAGTGTGAGTGAACCATGTCTAACGTCATAAGTACGGAGTCGTATACGTTCGCTTTGGCTAGCACTCTTTTGTTTTGTGGGCTTTTCTTCCGCATTCCTCGGTGTTTCCTCGTATATGACGGTAACAATCGAAATGCGTTGAGTTACGTAACCAATGAGGCTAGTTCATCTAATTGACTGACAACAAACGACTTTAAACCAATGGAATTTTATGCAATCAATTACCCCTTATCAATTATCCCTATACCCAATGTCCTCATTCTCTTCTTATTTAGTATGGAAGAGGTTATATAGAAGCTCCCAATTTTAGACTCATCACATGGGAACCAGATAATATGTCTTCCAGATCACCTTCGATAGCTGTCAATGTTCACAGTGACATACGCTGACACGACAGTTCCTTGTCGGTTGAGGGAGAAACAACGCCGGACGGTGATTAGTTACAAATGGTTACACCTGCAAATTCTGCTGTACCAGTTATTCATGCGAAATCAGATACTTCCAAGATACTTATGCAGCGTATTACAAGCGTCTAGTCCGTCATCCATAATTCCGCCGTCGTCCATTAAAGGATATCCGCGTCCATAATCCAAAGACCTATTCCATATTCCATATAACAGTAGTAGTACCAAATTCAAAAGGCAATCATCCAAAAATATAAAATCCGTATCGCTGATCAGTATTCTTAGTCGATAATAATCGTTGTAAAGTCATCTAGAGAATGATGTATCTCAGTCAAGCTTTGATTGTGCCTGTTCATATGAGCACCATGAGGATCTTGAAGTACATGGGTTCATACGGCCTCTAGCCCTGGGTTAAGCGGAATTAGACACAAGTTACGAAACGTAACGCCATAGAACTTGCACGCTACGCTCGTATTTTGCTATCAGAATGCGATATGTATCGCCAAATTTGAGAAACTTTGAGTGGAGGCGATTGGTGGAATAACCCTGTTTCATAAGTTTCTGCAACAATATTTGTGACGTTGATTAAAATCGTCACATTTAACACAGGATCTAGCAAATGCTACTAGATATGCATACGCCATATGCAGGTCCCACTGGAATATTACTGTCCAGAAAGGGATAGTTTACGTACTCATAACGTACTCGTTACGTTACGACTCATAAATTCGACGAGAAAGAATGCCCGCTTCATTTTTATAGAGATGTAGATCTAAATATGATGTGCCTGTAGGGCTATCTGTAGTTTACATCAAACCCAGTGAAACATTTTGCACATTCCCATTGTAATTCCGTCGCCCATATTTTTTTTAAGATAATTCTTGTTCCCTTCTATATTTATAGCTCAACTCAACTAATACTCACGATTTCGAATACTTGGTCCATCTTTCATGTAAGTGTAACGTAGCAAAGGAGAGGAATATAGATTCTGGGTACAACAATGAAGTAGATCGACGGGATTTTAGTAATACAAAGGAATGTACAATGGAAGCTGAAGGCCGAAGGCTAAATGAAACTATCGCCGTCTACATCCTGACATATGCTAGAACTGGCCGAACATCCTGACATATGCTAGAATTCATAGTAAAGCAGCCAACTCGAGCAGCTCCAGGAATTAAGAATTCATGATATCTTACCATCCACGTTCCCGTCCAGCAACGCCTCGCACCTTGAATCCGTTGGAGAACAACATGGAGAATTGAGGGCGATATTCTGTTTCCCAACTGAGGAAATATAACACAAACATACATGTCTATCAGACTGGTTTATTGACGACGTAGCCATTGGCGTCCTTATTCACACAATCTGAACGTTTCTAGCTGAGTTTCGATCATTTCCATCAGTGATCGTGAAGAAAAACCTGGATCTCGCCCAACGTTCGACATGAGAAATATGTTCTGAACACCTTGCGGCACAAAACCGCGCCACTATACAGGGGAGATTGGGGGCACAGTGGGACATGGGACACGGTGAGACAAGCCTCTAGCTCCTATGTCAAGGACAGGAAGCACATTACATTATTATTGGCAGAAACTCATCACCCCCATACAACTTCTATATTGATGAAAAATTAGGGGCCAAAAATATGTTTTTGCGCAGTCCAATTAAATTTTTTGGACTGAGGATGATATTTTGTTATACCAAGTTTTTAACAGTACTTCAGTGCTGTTTTATTACTACTGAGAGAGGACGGACAAAGGTACAATTTAATTATATCGATTTATTATCTCAGATGTATGTATTAGTGGGGTTTTTTTCATAAAACGGAATATATCATGCTCCCGGGGCCGACTGCGACACTTTTGCCGGAGTAATCAAATGGTGAAATTTACTTTTATCCTAAAATGCTAATTTTTTGTTTCCTAGATAGTAGTAATGGCTAATCCTTTCAGATTTAACGAGGCTTACTAGCATTTCCAAAGTCCAATGCTTTCACTAGCATGAGAATCAAACAAAATATGTTTTCTTCAAATGTTGCCTCTGGGAAATATCTTATGCAGGGGTCTAAAATTGCAACTAACTTAACCATCGCTGTTGAATCTTCTAAACTCCTATGAAACATATTAGTACATAATTGATTTAAAATGTATTTTGATTATTGTCCCACCGCATCACAGTGAGTGTCCCAGTGCACCCATACCCAGGGCAAACTGGGATACTTTTTTTCACTTTTTGAAAACAAATTCTGGAGAAAAGTATAACTGATATTTCAGAATATTGTGTATGATTATGTCATACTAAATATTGGTTATAACTAGAGCATAGAAGGCTGTTCTACAGAAAAATAACAGAAGAGATTTTTGCAAAAAGGTCAAAAATATCCCAGTGTACCCGAATCACCCCTACAGGTATAATTTTCCACAGCTTGAGGTCAATTGGCAAGTGTCGTCAAGTCAAAGAAAAACCGAATATAGCCAAAGTGTTTCGAGATAAGGCGATATTATGTGTTCCTTGTGAATGCAATGTATAGCATAGATCTAATTCGAAGCTATATGTTCCTTATGACATATAATTCACAATATACACAGGTCAAGTGTGATTGAGTGTTGCACCTCAGTAACTGAAAAGTAACACACCTTCTCACAACTGTATACATAATGAACGGAAGTCCCCTTACAAATTCAGTTTCAATCCAGTTTCCATTCGGTAACTGAACAATGTGGGCATGTTCAACCCTGTTGAATTCAAAGCTATTCCAGTACGTTACTGTAGAATCAAATCGCATCTACATTTATATCCAGACCACCAAGTTTGAATATACTTAGCGCATGAATCGTTTTGATGATGGACAGCCGACAGTCTCGATCATGTAACAGGTTATAGTTCACATGGAGTAACTGCGAAAACAATAATAATGTAACCGGCGATGGCGAAGACCTTCATCTTCCGTCAGTTGTATCCGATTGTTTAAATGGGAACGCACGCGGTTTAGCGTCACTGTTAGGAGAAGAAAAGTATTCACTATTCTGAGTAAAATGTTGAAAACCGGATGAATATAACGGTTGTCGAGACATTGGAGTTTATATATTTTATATAAATCTGATGTTCAGAGTATTTATGCAAATGCGAATTTATGGTGTCACCAAGTGACAAATAATCTATCTCAACGTTACACAATTAATTACTCATAGCATTATGTAAAATATGTAACTTTGGTTTGAAAAATACATTCGAGTAATTTATTTCAATACCGTATATATGAGTATACCGTTATCATAGCAACTAGATAGTTGCAATCTGCCAATGCGAGTTTGTGATGCCATCAAGTAAACTCAGGATACTGAGCTCAATTTATGCTGGCATATTCACAGAGCTTTAATTAAAATCTGTCTCGGTGTTATACTATTAATTGTTCATAGCATCATACACATTATAGGCGCGGTTACACTACAGCGATTTTATCCGGGTAAAACTAACCCGGACTAGGACCGGGTCAAATTGATCCGGACCAAAACATACCGGTGCGTTTACACTTACATTCACACTTTGGCTTGGCCCGGCGATAGCGAGCGCGGTCGTTCAGTTTGTCAACAAAAACAATGGCTGCGCTCGTATTGTACCACCGCATTTTGGTCAAGCAATCGCAGTAGTAGTATTAACGGATTACAGACCGCATTGACCTACTTTTTTGTTCCCCCAGGTGGAGGATTGAGGAGGAACTTGATCACGTGACGATCATGTGATCGTTGGGGGAAAACTACCTCCAGCACAAGAGAGCTCCAATCTAGGGGGAGGTAACTCTGGGTGACTATAGTTCCGGCAACCTGTAACCTTTGTATTCCTCCGCGGTGATGCGGTCTGGTGGTGATAAAGCTGTAGTGTAACCGCGCCTTATGTAACTTTGGTTTGAATAAATCACAAAAATAACGTTCCTGAAATAACATACTGTGTTAGCAGTTGCTATGATAATCATATTTCTGAAACTACTGGTAACCATGTGGCACGATTTGCAATTAACCGAAACAGTCAATGTGTGCAATATCTCAGAAACAAGTAGGAATATTCTGATTATTATATCTTGAAACATTACAATTTTGTACAATTTTTTTTACAATTTTCTCTTTTGTTCAAATCGCGCAAACCAGGCCAAAAAGCAATCGCGTCGGCGCTTTCACCAGCCGCTATTATTATTTCTGTGTTATGAAAAAGTAAAAAGGTAAAAATATGTAAAAGTAAAAAAATAGCCCATGTGAACAATAGAGGAGATAATATTTCAAAATATCTATACGATCAAGTCACATTCTTTACTCATTTAAAGAAGGATTAAAATAACATACTTAGGGCCCATGACAAAACAAGTTCAAGAAGGGTTTGCGAGATAAAACTCGTTTTTTAAAAGCAAAGGAAATTAATATAAAACGGATTGAGAACGATACTGAAACGCGTTCCAACATTAATAGACAGATATTATACGTAAAACACCGGGCATAGAACGCTTTTACCCTTTATATTTCTTATTTCTAACAGCATCAGATCTTCCTACTTGAATTCCGCTTGATAACGGATTTCCGGTTCGGCGGTAGGAGTGAGGAAGGCGGAAGAAACGCAGATTTGTCACACCATGTCTTGCAGAAGGGCAAATATTGTTGTCATTGTATGAAAAACACGCAAAATAGAATCAGAAAGTGAATCGGAAGAGTTTTCATTTAAATGGCTAACTGAGCCAAAATTGACAAATAGGAAGTGGTAACCAGGGGGCCTGATTGGAAAGCTGCTATCAACCCGATTGCAAGTAACCTGTATCACAAATATGTACATAAATATACCGGTACTTACCACTGCAGTTTTCGTTCTTCCCTGCTTTACAGATATTGTGCAAGTAACCTGTATCACAAATAAGTACATAAATATACCGGTACTTACCACTGCAGACTTCTTGCCCTGCTGTAGAGATTACCCAACTGGTCAAGAGAATGGTCAAGATTTTCATTCCGGGATGAGCGATTCCAGGAATCTGAAAAAGTTATGCAAGTCATTGGACACCACAAGCGACTGGTGAATATCTAATTGAGATACTAAGATCAGAGTCCATCACAAACCATCGTCTAGTCTGTCGGTTTGGCTTTTGGCAAATCTTAGTGTTCAGAGTTCGCGAACCGAATATTGATTAGACTGCTCGGATTTCAAAGGGCTCATCCAACCTCATGTTTACTGGAATTGATAAAGACATCGTCAATTTAACTAGATATGTAGCGACCCTGAGTAATACATTTCATGTCACCTGGGACTGAGTGTGCGGACTCAATAAATTATGATGACTTTCTGGGGTGTTCCTAATAACCCTCGTCGATATCTTTGCCTTGTTAGGTGAGTGAGTGAATAGGGTTTAACGTTGCCTTGTTGGAAGAACAATATATCATATATAGTGAGTAGAACAATATATCATATATTCCCGTACTGACTAATTGTAGCTTTACGCTTGGCTTGTCTGATTATTTAGAGAAATACGCATTATCCAGTTTGATGAGATTTTGGTCGATATACCTGCAACGGCCAATGCCCCCCAAACGTTTTCGACGAAGCAAAGACTCCTATTTGCGTGATAATCATAGATGCCATGCACACTAGATTTACAAGGTTCAATCAAGAGATCGGCATTTAATAATGCACGTAGTCTTCACACCCTGGGACGATGGATTGTATTAACAATAGCGGAGTATCTCTAATGGTTCACATTATTGAATTTCCGGCTCAACGCTCATATTTACAGTAGTTTTATTTTCCTGCACTCCAAAACGATTTTCCATGAGCTGCATGTTTGTAGGATCTGCTGTTCATTTCCATGGATCAAGACGAAGTAGTATTAGCCGAACTGTGCTATTAAAGGGCTACCTGTACATTGAACTTATAAAATTTCCGCGTTACAGAATTTGTTTGCTGATGTTAGTCAGGGACAATATGATACTATCCAGTGTTGTACACAATAACGGCCTTTCAAGAACATGTCGGTCTCAATAAGGTGTTTCGAATCTCCTATCAGTTAATGATAATCATCGGCAAGGTACAGATGTGATAATGGTCATTAATATCCACAGGTAGTTGTATACATGTAGTTTTTCATTTTCACTTCTACATATCAAAACTGAACCAGCAATGAGACATCCGGACCCATACACCATGGTAGTAACAGAAGCCTGGGCTAGTAATGAGCTCCCTGCAGAAATACAGCGTGGCTGCGTACAGAACATTGGACTAGTAATGTACCACCTGGACCCATACAACTTGACTGCATACATAACATTGAACTAGTTATGAACCATCAGGACAATACAACATGGCGGCATACAGAAGACTGGACTAGTACTGAACCACCTTGACTCATACAACATGGTTGCATACAGAAGACTGGACTAGTAATGAGCCACCTGGACCAAAACAACACGACAGCATACAGAACACTTGGCTAGTAATTAACCACTTGGATACATACAACATGGCGGCACCCAGAACACTGGAGTATTAACGAGCCACTTGAATCCATACAATATGACCTCATACAGAACACTGGACTGGTAATGGAGCACCTGGACCAATACAACCTGACTGCAGACAGAACACTGGCCTAGTCATGAGTCACCTGTTCCCATACACATGACTGCATTCAGAAAACTGGACTACTAATGAATCCCCAAGATGCATACAACATGGCTGCATACAGAACACTGGACTAGTAGTGAATCACCAGGACCCATTCGGCATGGCAGCATACAGAACACTGAACTAGTAATTGACCAAGATATTTATCTTCCAACAACTTATAACGTCATATCAACAGTGTACTGGGCACCCTAAATGCTTAAATCATGTTACAAAGCTAGATTCATAGCTGGTTCTACAACATATGCACCATCAGGCTGCTACCAAGCCTGTTGGCGAGGGCCTTTCAAGAGGAGAAAGCATTTTAGGAAAGATGCTGATCCACTCTTTCTAAACATTTTATTGCAAAACTCAACATGTCTTACGAAAGAATCTGATGCAAAAGGACAGGTATCGTACAGGCATGTATCCACTGGGATTTCTCGACTCCCTATACTACAATTCTTCATCAGGACCTAATTGACCGTCTTAGTTCATTAATTGTATCGGTGTTCAAGAAAACTGATCGGTAATATATTAATGTCAGAAGCCATAAAGCATTCTTTGGCTCTATTACATACAGGGGATATCATTCATGGCTTGTTTCCATGTTTATAGAATTGCTTGTATTTGGCAACACAATATATCAACAGCTTATAGGTATTCTAATGGGTGCTGATTATGCCCCCCTTTTGGCTGACCTACAACTGTTCTCTTATTAATTTGAGTATAGACAGAAGCTTTCAAAGCTCGTAATTTCTCTTCCCAACGCTATATAGACGATTTTCGCACTGTGGATAATCGCTATATAAATGAAACTGTGAAGGATATATATCTACCTTCTCTGGATCTGAAGGAAACTACAGATATCCCTAAGGGCCCTTCATATTTCGACATACATCTCTATACAAATGCAGCGGGCCTTCTCTCTCGTCGACTTTACGACAAAAGAAATGATTACAATTCCGAACAGTAAAATTTCAGTGGGACATGCATATGCCGAATACATATCTCACCTATTAACATTTGCTAGATACGGGCTAAATGTGACGATTTAAATCAATGTCACAAGATATTATTGCAATTGCAGAAACTTATAACACAGAGCTATATCACCGAGCGCCTCCACGAAAAGTTCCTCGAATTGACATTTCCTATCGCATACTGTTAAAAAATACGAGCATGGCATACAATATCTATGACCGGGTCTAGGGGCCTTACGAACCCGTGCATTTCAAGATTTCCATGGTGTCCATATGAACAAGCGCAATCGAAGTGTGAGGGAGATACATCAAACTCTAGAAAACGGCTTTACAACGAAACACAGATGGATTAAGAATACTGAGCAGCGATACGGATTTGATATTTTTGGAATATCAGGTTTTTCATTGAAATCTGTTGACCGTCTCTCTCTTGCAAGAAACTTGCCTATCTTTATGTATACTGTGATTTGTTTTTTTCTTTTTAAGCTGGTGCTAATGCTGTTATATGAATTAAGTCCTTGTGATATAAACGCGGAAATTCTTTGCTGGACGTCGGCTGAATATTGAATGACGGACGATACGCTTGTATTGTATTCCTTGTGCTCAATAGGCTATTCCAAACCCCTCTATGCATAACATAACGCTGGCCTTTGTAAAGATGACAATCGGTGTCATTAGATCGTATCAATCCCTATTCCAGCTGGTCTGCTAAATATTTTCTGCAAATAGAATCTAGCGTTAGATGATAAAGACATGTGAACACTAGAAGCACCATGATGGGAGAGCATTCTTTCATTTCGTTGGGCCATTTGAGCTTGGACAGAAAATGATGACAATGTCGTATGTTGTAATAGCTGCAACTTATTCAAATATGTGTTGTTGGAGTTACCATACAACTTGGATTTATATTATGTATAACTGTAAGGACAGTCTTGACTCAAATCGTGCCTAACAACTTTTTAATACTCATATTATTTGTCCTATTTTACTACTTGAATTATTTGAATATTCCTGTCAGGTCGAAATTGAATCCATGATTAATAGTAAGTATTTGGACGCATAAATCTCTCTAAGCTCTTCATCGTTGATATATTTACTGGGTATAGCAGTAGTTTTAAGTCATCAATGAATGCTAAAAATCCAATTACATTTAGAGACAATGAGAAGAAGCTTATCTATCGTTATTTAACCAAGTAGTTGCATATGGTAAATCGTTCTCCAGATGCTGCTCAATCTCTTTGATATTTCTGGAATGACACAGTAATATTGTATCATTTGCATATAAAGCAACATTTGATTGGGTGATAACAGAAATAAGATCGCTGATGTAAACAACAAAAAGAAGTGGTCCTAAAATAGGCCCTTGCGGAAAACCACACTGGCAAATATTTTCAATTCAAACTGTACACACTGCGTGCGGTCTGAAAAATAATGTTTGAACGATGTAGGCCTAACTGGTCCATATTATTGAGAATGTAACCTGTGATAGATCGATGCCTCCTGTCGAAGTCGAATGTTTTTCTCTAAAACCAAATTACTCTTCACAAGATAACATTATATTTGCATGTGCAATGCCCAATCAAATATGTTCATGCACACAGATAAAGTAGAAATCGGTGTACACCAATTTTGGTACTGGTATAAAATAGCCTCTTTTTTCAGGTATTGGCGATTGGTAATTCGAATATCTGGCCTTGATTTTGAAACATGTAAAAGTGATGGAGACACCTGTGTTGATCGTGTTTTAACCTCTCCCAATCATCGTTGCACCTGTTAAACTTACGGAAGCCTTAATGATCCATACACCCATCTGCGCTAACCCAATCAAATAGAATCTCGTCCCAGATTTGCCTGCGACTGCTTGTATCGGTATACGAATATGGCGGGCGTCATCCCCCGTTCTCGGATTTGTCTTACATCTGGACATTTCTAGCCGATCCACACGTCGATATCCCTGCAGCCTTAAATTTGTTTCGACAGCTGATACCACTCGATACGTACTTGTGTTTTACTACCGCATTCCGGTATTTTTAAACATTGGTCGGACGCATTGGCTATAGGATTATCTGAGCATTTGCTTCACACATTCTCTCCTGACTTCTAAAACAAGAAATATCTTCATGGAATGATGGTTTAAATGAGAAATGTGCAAAATCTTCATAAGTATTCTTTGGAGTATTTAATGGTGCACGAATATCTAGCATATTAGAATTTGCAAGTTTAATCCTTTGTTTCTACTTATCACCCGGGTTTTTGTCACACTCAACAATGATGGATGCACGTCTACAGTATAGCTATCAAGGTGATCTGGCAGATTTGATACAGTTTTCTATTTGATAAGCCTTAAATCGGGAGCTTCCATAAAAAAAATATATTCACATGAGGATTTTTAGCGTAAAAAAGTTGCCTCATTGGTTATTAGTATATTTCTCTTCTCTTCCCTCAAAAAAAAGCATGCCTCATTTCAAAGAGCTTTTAGACTCCCACACATGATTTGTACAACGACTTAATGACCCTCATCTCGACAGTATGACACAAGTATATATAGACAGGTATGGATCGAAAAGTGTCGAAATGGTCGTATTACAGTATCGTCGCAATGGCGGCAACCAATGTCAGATACCGGAATACGGACGTAAAACACGAGTTTTTCACCCACACCTGTTTATATTTACTAGTGTGTTAGACGCCCTCGGTGCTCAACCATTAGCATCAGGTGAGATGGTTATTGAGGTCGCCACAGCTCTCGTCTCTAATTCCGCTTCAATTATGAGATACTGGCGGAGGCTTTCATGGGGAGTAATATTGATGTTTTTTAGTCCGCAGACGTGGTCATTCTCCGGCAGCTCTTACATATCAGTCTGCGCTACTCCCCAATCGCACAGGCCAGATAAGGTTAATGGACGACTGCTGAGTATTGAATGACGCACTAGACGCCTGTATTTCTATCTATTTTAGTCGGTGTTTTTTCACGATTTAGTGTGGGGCCAATTGTCGCAAAATATGCCCGAGTGGTTTTGGGGTGTAAATTGTTGGCACCATGTGAATTCTTATTTGTTATGATGTTGTGAAATAGAAAAAGTTTGGTGCCAGGTTTTCTTTGAGCATTTATGTCTTTTTGAACTTAACCAATTCCGGTATGTGCGTATTCCGGGGTGTCATGCAAATTGAGAGATGGTATTTCGGCACGTTCATATTTTTGTTATCCCTGGGGCTAGAGGGCTGAAACTTTGCAAACTATATATTGGAATCTATCAGAAAATATAAAATCTATTCCAAAGATGGCCGTCAATTTGACGTCACAGTGACGTCATTTTCCCGGAAGTCATTTTTCGGACTATTTCCGGTCCTATTTTTCTAATTTTTCGAACTTTAATCTCGCAAAATTAATAAATATCATAAATAATTAATTAGTTTTGGCAAAATAAATTACTTCTTTATTTTTTGGCCAGAAATTGACCGAAATACCCAAATACGTGCCTTCCGTTGCCAACTTTGTGTACTGTACCCTATGCAAATACTGTACGCTCAAAATGGTCAAAAATTCATTATGTTTCAGCTCTCTGTATTCTTTTTTTGTCCCATTGGTATGACGAAAAGTTTGGGATGGAAACCGAGAAGGTGGGGGGGGGGGGGCTAGGGCACCAGCAGCCCAGACATTTTTGAAATACTAAGACGTCCAGTTCAACAAGGAAATCATCAATCTGAAATGCTGTTTTCCTCTATCAAGCAGGTTTATGAAAGATGGCGGAAAGAAACCAACAGATTATAGACTATGTTTGAAATGTCAAACGGGTGGTGATTTAGTGAAGAAACCCGAGGCTGCTTCATACGAGCGTATTAACATCTCTGCCCGATTGGGATCAGGGATATTGCTGTCACCTCATCTGTCCGTCTGTCCAGGCATCTGTTCGTCCGTCCTCCTTTCGTTAGGACTCCATATATTTTGAACTACTGAAGGCAGGTCGACGAAACTTCTATCCAATATAGCATGTAATATGTAGATGTGCCTTTTGTATGTTTCATTGGTCTAGTCATCGTCTGTCTGTCCCCTTTTCTGTCCATATGTATCATGGTTTAATTCCAACCTTATCTATTATGAGCCTTCTTATAGTAAGTTTCTAAAATCCAGTGGTGGTTTGCCCTGATTTAAATAAATCTATGTATTACATCAAAACATGTTTCTACAAGAGGTGTGGGCCGAGGAGATAACCACATGGAGAATTGAGCTGTAATGTGCTGGGAAATGTAATGCAAGTTTACATCTCCAGTTTAAATCTCCACAACGCTTTCTGTTCATGAATGGCTATATCTTCTGAATAAGTGTATGAAATAACTTTAAGATGTATTAGGTGTGCAATGAATCGATTCAACTTGATAACAAAAGTAGATTGTAATTTATCAACAACAAAATGTGTCCTCTACCGTAGTTGAGTGAGAGCTATTCCATGAGAAAATATGAACAATATGCGAACAGCTCAGCATCCCTTCTGGGATCTGCACAAAAGCCCCAGCGTACAAAAATTCTTCGGACAACCATCTGACATTTAGATTCAGGTTAGACCAATAAGGTCAGAAGTTTTCTTCGCAGCTATGTAAATACTTTTTTATACTTCCAGTACGTAGTAGAGGGTATACTAGATTCCGCTTGTCCGTTCTTGTGCCTATCCATCCATCTCTTCGTCCATCTGAAATTCATTTTCGGGCAATACATTGAGAACCACTCATCGGAATCTTCTCAAATTTTGTATGCATTTACCATGCCATGATTAGTCGCTTGGGGTTGCGTTTCACATGTTGGTGAAGTTTGGTAGGCCTATGTATATATCATGCCATGAACTGTGGCTTGGGATAATGTTCCGCTCACTTACACACAGGGAGTGGCGCCACTTGGTGGTAAAATCTGAAATTCGTTTCCGGGCAATAGCTTGAGAAATGGTCATGAGATTCTTGTGGAATTTAGTATGCATATACTATGCTAAGTCGCTTGGGATTGCGTTTCGCCCACCTGCACCTACAGGTGCCACAACCTGGTGGCAAATCAAGTTTGGTTTCCAGGCAATAACTTGAGAACCACTCGTCGGATTCTTCTCAAATTTGGTATGCATATATAATACATGTACCTTGATACGTCACTTGGGATGGAGTTTCGCCTACTTGCGCCTCGAGGTGGTACTACCTGGTGGCAAAATCTATAATAAATTTCCAGGCAATAACTTGAGAACCACTCATCGGATAATTTGATATGCATAATCATGTCTAGAGATGTCGATTGTGATTGCGTTTTGTCGACTTGCGCCTACGGACGTCGGCATCTGGTGGCAAAATCCAAAATTCGTTTCCAGACAATAACTTGAGAACTGCTCAAATTTGGTATGCATATACCATGCCTTGAGTTGCCGCTTGTGAATGTGTTTCACCATCTTGTGCCTCTTGTAGCAAAATCTTAATTTGTTTTCCGGTCAATAACTTATTATTCAGAACCCCTCATCAGATTCTTCTAAAATTTGCTATGCGGATGCACTGGGATGTCGCTTGCGATTGTGTTTCGTGCACTTGTGTCTATAAGTAGCACCGGTTCATTTCTGGGCCTTCACTACATGTGCAGGAGATGTCCTATCGTACCATATTTATACAGTGTGAAAATTGGATGCCCAGTGGGGAAGCTCTGTTACCTACATGGTCGGAAGGATTTCGATATAGTGACAAACCCTGTTTGATTTTGTGCCCTTTGGTGTGCTTAATGGTTTGTGGGTGTTGTAATTATAATGTATTTTCCTTTATATCCGTTGTTTGGTACCCTTTGTTGTGATTATCCTTTGGCTTTGCTGGCTGCCGGAATGCACTTCAAAGCGACACACCATGACATGCGCGAAACATGATTACGCGAAACATGATTACGGGGTTATCATGCAAGCATGCCTGGAAACAACAAATAATCCCACCATTCGCATGCCAGCTATACGTCAAACAGCAACTGTATTTGTTCCCAACTTAGCGATGTGGACACTTTGCCAAAAGAATACCAAGGTTGATTAAAATACTTTTGTAGCTTCACAGGCACTGTCTCAGTTGTTTGTGCTACCTCATCAACCCTAAGAAAATTCTTCTTTTTTTTACAATTTTTTTTTTACATTTCTTTCAAAGTTTTGCCAAAAATTATGTACTTGAACATTGAGTTGATGTTTTGTGCAGAAGTAGTATTGGTGAGCTTGGCTGATTCTTCACGTACGGCAACTCGAAGAACATTGTTGGCTTCATGTAAATTGTATTCAACTACTGCTGTATTCAGTTTGCCAGAAATGATGCATTTATTTGGGTCTTGACAAAAGAAGTTAAAAAGATAAAAAGCCTCCCTCCCTCATTTTCTTTTGAAAACAAATGTGCCTGTGAAGTTAGATATTTTATTCAGTCCACGGTGCAATCAATGGTTCATACAAAAGCGCATACAAATGCCATAACGTCTTAGTGTTGACTGTTTGAGAGCTGAGGGATTGTAGCACATCTCGTGCTTCATGTTTGAAATGTGTCTTCACTCGTGCTGAATATAAAATATTCGATATACACGAACTGTGGTGTAATTTAGTCAATAAAGAAACGTACTTTAAGGGTATAATTGCAACCTAGTGGAGGGCAGAAATTAACTAATCATATGTGTAGGCCAAAAACAAAATAATTGTATGGACATTGTTTAAATGTGCAAACAAAGTTGGGGTAAGCCAAAAAACTCTAGTTTCAGGTACACTCCCCAGGAACGCCATTTTCATTTTACCCACAATGCCCTCCTTCTAACAATATGTAAATAGACTGAAAATGATCGCAATATAATAAGGACGATATTCAGAAATTTTGGAGTCGTGAAATCGATTAGCTCTGAAGATATAGGTAAAATTCTACCTTGAGCTTATTCTACAGCCGAAGCCCACCCAGGCAAAAAAGAGATAGCAAAGATTTCTCGGAAGCCAATGAAAGAAAACCTGGCACCAATGATTTTTGCAATTCGCAAGGTCCAACCTATCAGAAAATGTAAAGTTGCAACAATTTACAAACCAAAACTACTCGGCGACAATTGGCCCCACACTAATTCCCAGAATAACATAATACTTATACTTCGGGCAATGAACTAAGAATTAATTCATGTCAAGAACATACACAGTTCATGAATGACTCAAGTGATTTGCAAAAACCATATTACAAACGAGTCTTACTCTCTACTGACCCCTCTCCAAACTTATGTCTACCAAGGATATGCCCATGTTTGGGTAAATCCGTCATGTAAGACAGATACAGTAGGTGACTACATGTGGGAACCATTCAACCAAGGTGTGAAAAGGGCCAAGTATATTGCACGCAAAGTGTTGCCGATTGAAGTTGTCTTACATGACGGGTCTGCCCATTTTTGAGCGGTTGATGTAACTATGGTGACGAAAGATGACAGAAATAATTATACAGACTGAAATATGTTGTGCATTTTATTGTACATTGTGATTCAAATCTGTTTAGAAACAAGCAATGACGTGAGCTGAGCCTTTGTCGTGTTAATTTTAGCTATTAGCATAAGAGAGAGAATACGCCTTGAGACGTTCTAAATAGTTCGTTCAAAAAACGATTCTTGACTATATGGATGGTATAATTATTCTTCTCCAGTGATCCATTAATCGATTGTGACCACCGGTTTTGTGTCTAGACTTTATCAAATACCTACTAATATTTTGTTTAAGCGAAATAACTGTATGAAAAATCGTATATTGTACGCTGTACGTATTTCCAGATATCTTAATAGCTGCTCATTGGTTGAGAAAGTTTAGTTCGAACATACAACACCGACATCCTCGCCGTGTCCGCAATTATTTTGACCCCATCCTGCATGTGGACATTCTGAGATACTGGTTTCTCCTCCGGTGCATTGGACCTCATCCAGCCAGATCTGTCCGCTCCCTTGTCCGAAAACCGCATTCGCTTTGACTATAGCAGTCCTGCAATGAGACATGCAATGCCGTTAGTTATATAGGTGGATTGAGAGAACCTCGTTCGTCTTGTTGCATTTATCCTGGAGCAGCTCTCACACTGAGCTCTGTGTAACTCGGCCCTTTCAGTTTACGTGAGTGAAACCCGTCGGTGGTTCGGCCGGTCACCAGACGATTCAACACCGCATGAGTTAGGAACAATACATTTCAGCATGCAGACATGCCATACACGGGTAAACTTATCATGCATGTAAATTCTATGTGGAGCGAACATGTGTTTATATCAGTCATATGTGTACAATTCTGACGAATAACACACAGAAAATGTGAACTAATGTGATCCTATGCAAATGAGTCACACACAAAATGTTTGCATCGATGTCTGGGGAAATTTTACCGCTGAAGCGATGTTAGGGACCGTGTGGTGAGGTCATGCAAGACGTCCACTTGACCAGCGTGACTGAGATGCACGGCAACACAAGGGACATTTTTTAGATATACAGTCGGAATGTTGACCAAGACGAGATGAAATCAAAATTCGGACTACACAAAAACGCCAGTACAGTATGTAGCAGATGGAACAGAATGCAAATTCGTTAGAGATCGAGCATATATGCTTATGGAGAGAAAAATATCTAAACAGCCGGCTTTGATGTACTGTGTTAGGTGTGTGCTGATCTGCAGCAGGCTACCCACCATAATATCATGGGTCAGTGGGATCAGTAATACTGCGAAAAGTCGTGCTCTGAATGACACAAAATGAAAGGAACACCCATGCGAAAGAATACTAAACAGTCGTATATCAGTTGGACTTACCCGCTAAATCCCAGCGACCTGCAGACAACTTTGGCCGACAGTGAACCGAACGAATCGTCACAAACTGTACCCCACTGGCCTGCATGGTAAACTTCTACCCGGCCTGCTCTTTCTGATGAACCACCGACCAGTCGAACGGCATTGTCTTAAGGGATGAAAGTTTGAATAAATACTGTTTTGAGATGGGGTAAACGGTGGAAATCTCCATAGTTGAAGTGGCAAATAATCGCGTGGACACTGTAGGGCTAGAGTGCCAATTTTAACTTGCTTTGAACCTGTTTTGAAACCAATGAATTCCGAAACTACTACGCTATATTATCGTAAGAGTTTGGTAACCTGTGATGCAGGATCGTATGTTCTGGAAACTTAGTTGGCGTTGTTATCTAAATCATCCACATTTGATTGTATCGAGATTCTCCTATGGAACATGTTGATGAATATCTTCTACTCTTGTCATCCCAACGCATTAAACTTACCCCAAAATAAATGAAACTAACGAAATTAGTCATTGTCCCTATTTCATCAAGTTAACTCTGTGGTAATAAGTCTTGAGATATTCTTACCAAAACGACATTTAGATAGCTAAATTGATCCACAGATCTGCCGAGAAATGGCATCGGAGGCAATACGTTATGGGGACACTTTCACCAAAAATATAGTGTGAAGGTGTTTTTCTTTATTGTGTAGTTCTGATTATTCGGGATTTTGATGAAACGATTATTGATTTATCATTTGATCATGCATCATGGAATGGCTGGTATTTGATGTCTTACATAGCGTAGAATTGTGTTAGGTATATCACTAGTAGGAGGCGGATATTTGGTTGTCCTCGATTAACAGGGATGAAACCGTTCTTACAAAAATTTAAAATCCAAGCTTTACATTCATGCATAATGTGTACCTCCCACTGTCATAACACTGTATTGATTTTAAGATTGTAAGAGATTCTTTTTATCGAGCAGCTACTTTAGGAGATCTTTTTAGTCAGGTTATTTGAGAGAAATCGGTTTGTTGCATAAGTTTTAGTGTATGTGCATGTCTTTTGGTGTGTTGTGTTGATTGCTGGGTTGTTGACTTGTTTTTGTTAGAATACTTAGAATTTTGTTTGATCGTAGCTGAAATATTGCTGAGTGCGACATTAAACCTCAATTCTCTCTCTCCGTCTGTCTGCTCAACATTGTGTTTATATATATCGAAATCAATGCTACGATAACGAACATATTTTGCAGATGACCCCTTCCTTGCCTCGAATAGGTCCAACTCACCAATGCACTGGACTCCTACATCATTTGTATGTTGACAGTCATGAACACCCCATCCACGATGTCCACAATCGGCTAGAGTTTCCTCGTCACCGCGACAACTGACTTCGTCAAGCCATATTTTGTGACGTCCCTGGCCAAACTCAACACTGGAGAAAACCACTGCATGTCCACTGAAAATAGCACTACAAGTTAGTTTTTCCACTTCTTTTGTGTTAAATGTCGTCATTTTCATCTGACGACCATACAGCTCACCAATTCTCAGTATACGAGTTGTCACAGCGAAACAGCTCACCAATTACCAATATACGAGTTCTCAGAGCATTTCCATCATAGCTCTCTAGATTTGTATCTAATACCGCTTATGCCGCTGCTAGAGGCCGTGTGGTCATATCATCCAAGTTGCCACATGAACAGGTACAACAAAAGCGTACCTGAGATACAACACATATCACGAATCGTTAGATTCTTGGTAGGTGCCTTATAATAGGTTAACCAGAAGACTATACTGTGAAGTCATGTGGCTCTGCCAGTATGTCGGCACCTCTTCCCCCTTCCCTTATATGTGTTGTAATTGTAGGTGTCGGGCAATTGTAATGAACTTGACCCTTACACCGATGTATACGCAGTTATGGCAGGCGATGGTAAATATAACAACGAAAAGATACAGACTTTTTTTCGATCGTATATGGAAAACGTGTATACTAATGAAAGACTACAATGGTGACTCTACGGTGGACAGCTCCACGGTGTCAAACGATCTGTTTGTGGCGTAGAAGACAAGATTTACAAAAAATCAGACGCAGTCTTGTTTTGATTCCTTCATGAATATGGCACTTAACCTGATGAACCACACGCAGTATTATTCACATATGTAGACAAGCATGGAATGTTCCTTTAATACTATTGAAAGACAACAAAACTAGATACTCTGGGTCAAACTCGAAAAGCTACAAATGGTTCCACAGTGGGAGAAATGGTCAAATTATTCTCAGAATCGAATATGTTTTTGTTTTCTAGTTTGCCCCTGTGTTGGATGATTTGCTTTGTTGACTAATAGTATTTTGCTGCGTTGCCTGGTTTACCTCTACCACATGAAAACAAAATTTAAATAATTTCTAGAGGTTTTGCTACATCAAAACCATTTCCATTGGCTAATATGTAGTTGATGCTTCTTCTAACGTCTCAATTCAGTATACTGGCAACATGAAAAGATTAACAAAATAAAACCGGTTTTTTTCAGCATTGATTAGAAATCTCCTGGTGGGTGTGACCTTTCATTACCGGTATACAGTTATGACATGTATGAAAGGAATTCCACCTCTCCCAGCTTCTAGTGCCTTTCCATGGGAGGGAATATGGCTTCCATTGTGTGTATAATATAATTACTAAGGTAAATGATCAAAGCTGGGTTGAAAGCAGCGGGTCGATATTCCTAACGTTCACCGACACTAAAATCATGTATAGCTGTGTTGGGGAAGAACGACTCTGCATATTTGTGAGATAACTTAGTCGTAATTAGATGGTAACCCTAATTATAAAGCTATTGTTTATGTCTCTACACAAACTAAAGTCTATAGAATGAACACACCAACGATCATGTCTTTACTCGTTTAGGCATTAGATACGACATGCAAGTTTCTTCCATCGTCATCAAAATAATTTCCGAGTAAGTAATAGAGATACCGTCTTCGTGCAACCCCAGTTCTAAAGGTGCATCAAATCAAAGATCAAAAGGACCCAATATGGTTTTCGATGATGACAGCAAGAGCCTTACCACTAACAAGTATTTACTCCATTTTTGCACTCTTCTTGGCTTGGCTGTCCTCTTCGAGGGAATCTTACCTGAATAAGCCGAGTTCTCTACATGCTACTCGAGCTTCCAAGGTGTTGAAACCATTGTCACAGACGGTACCCCAGGAATTGTCATGAAAAATCTCCAATCTACCTTCTGAAGATGAATTTCCGTCCACAAGCCGGATCGCCAATTCTGCAAGTATAAAATCCACAGGACCTCTTGTATGTTACGTACAATAAACCAACTGCATATAGTATAGTACCAAGCATATTTTTAAAACAAATATTGCAAGGAATCATGCTCATCTCTTACGATACAAATGGGAGAACACATACCTATTACTATTTCCACGAAATGCTTGCGACACGGATTTGATATTTTGGAACATCATGATGTCTTGCCGGCATCATTGAAAACTGTTGACCGCTTCTCTCTTGCAGGAAACAAGCCTATGTTTATGTATACTTTTGTCTTTTTGAATTTGGTGCTAATACTGTTATATGGAAATGGAATAGGTCTTTGGATTATGGACGCGGATATTCTCTAATGGACGACGGCTGGATTATGAATGACGGACTAGACGCTTGTAATTACATGTTTTGTATTCTTTACGGTATCTTGGTTGCATTTAAAGGTAACTACTGATAGCACAGATAGAACCCCATATTTGCACGTATACCTTTACAAGAATGATCAGGGTTTGTCTCACGTCGTCTCTTCTACAAGATAGACGATTACAAAGGTGACATAGTTCTGGATAGCAATATTCCAGCAGGATCTGCATACGGCATATGCACGTCTGGCCTGGTAGCTTTTGCTAGATTATGAGCAGACTGTGGCGATTTTAATCAACGCCGCAGAATAGAATTATTAGAGATACAAAAAAAGTATACCAGCACATTTTAACAGCCTATAGTATGAGTCACTCGAATGGTTATGTTCTCTTTGCAGCACCTTAGTTACGAAATTCTATATGGAAATTCGGAAAGCGGAAATTCTTTAACGGACGACGGCTGAACAGTGAATGACGGACTAGACGCTTGTAATGTACGTTATACATGACAATCGATCATACATATTTTGAACACTTCTATGGCTGTTTTTGATTTAAGGGCTTCAATCAACTACCTCACTGGATGATGTTTCAGAACAAATCCAGATCAGAGCACAGCAAATTGACATGATATTTCGTCAACGAAACCGACGACAGATCATTGACACCTAGACGATGACGAATACAACGTCATCAGATTGACTAGCGGAATGGGATAGAGAAGGTTGAGAGGCTGGGGGTGGGTAGAATCATCATGATGAAGCAAGCTAGTGTATTCAGCTCTTCGGCCCTTTCCTTCGAAGAAACCGGCGAAAAGTTCACCAGGGAGAGATATCAATTGATATCATATTAAAATTTCACGTTACTTATTGTACTGGGCTTTTTGAAAAAATAAAAAAAATGGTTTCGACCCATCCATCTTGCACGACCTCTCTCACCATCTCACATTTTCCCACCCGGGAAACTTAACTGGGATTATGTTATCACTGGTACATTTACCTTCAGAACATAATGGTGGAGTGAATCCTCTTTCACAACCATGTGTACACGTCCCATTGTGGTGATCACATCGTTCTTCGTTAAAGCATCGGCCGCATAGCTGACTGCATCCCTCACCATACCATGGAGTTGGGCAAGCTAAAATGACGGGTTACGTAAATAATGAGATGATTTTGGGAGAAAGAGAATAAATTGGTCGTCAGCCGGCTATACGCCAAACCAAATAATCCTTTCTTTGTAACTAATGATAGTATTATCTTATACTGCAATGGACAACAGACACACATATTATGACCCACGTTGTAACTCAATAAACAGCACAAAATTCTACCTCATGCTGTTAAATGGAATATGGAATAGGCTTTTTGATTATGGACGCGGATTTTCTTTAATGGACGACGGCTGAATCTTAGATGACGGACCAGGCGATTGTAACAAAGAAGTTACTGCTAGCGTCAGATTCGGAATTCATGGATAAAGATGTTCTAGGTTGGTCATCGCGACACTGTTAGCTCAACGCAGGCATGACAAATATTACGAGGTACCCTCCTCGAACAACCACTCTGCCGTATCCCAGTTAATATTGGAATCGCAGTCAATATTTCCACTGTGATCCACGCAAGTCGTATCTGTTTATTCTCTGATTCTGATATGTTGTAATTCCCTTGAATCGTCCTAGCAATATTGGTGAAGTCGCTGGAAAATGTATGATGTAACCTCATTCTCGCATGTAGCCTCATTCTCGCATGTAACCTCATTCTCGCATGTAACCTCATTCTCGTATGTACCCTCATTCTGGCATGTAACCTCATTCTCGCATGTAACCTCATTCTCGCATGTTTTAAAAACATGGACCACACTGATCCTGCTACGCGAATATAGATATACATATTTTTCCTACCCGTAAAATGATAACTACACAATGAAAGCTCATAAATGTTCTACGGATACGTGAACAATTGCATTCCCCATTTTATTGGAGCTATTTTATCATATGGATGGGGTCAGCGATTTATTCTAAATACCATACGAAACAACATAAAACGTGTGAAGTTGCCGTTTTCCCCATGGATAATGTGAGATATTACATCATTGAAGACGTCTCACAGTCAAATGTTCGGTTTTAAGTACGCCCTAATATTATTCAAAGTGAACACAAGTTTTCTGTTATAACTACCTGCTTGACAAAATGGTGCTAGAAAACCATCTGCGCAGCCGTGAGGACACCTTCCGGTTGTTTTCTCACACTGTTCCGTGTTAACACAATGTCCACAATCCTCAGTACAGAATGGACCATACTTCCCGGGACAGATCTGTGCTTCATGTATTCTACAATAAGGATGTAGATAGCCCGGAGCACACCCATTATTGCACCGTCCCGTTACTCGGTCACACTGCTCACTATTAACGCAATTGCCGCAGATTTCTGTGCAACTCGGTCCATAGCGCAAAGTTGGGCAAATGGCTGTCGGCATTGAATAGAAAAAATACCAAAAATCAACAGCAATAGCTACAGATTCGGATATAACGGCTGGTACATCGTCTATTTTTTTTTAAACTTTGACAACATTTTGTAGTTCTGTAGTTTTATTGGAGAATCACCATGTGATGTTTTGTCGAGATTTATTCGATAGTATATATATATTGAAATTCGAACGGATCACCATTTCATGTATCATTACTTCGAAATGTGAATATTGGTCGATTTTGTCTCATGAAAACGTTTCTGAATGCATTGCTGCCGTTGATCCGAGGAATCTGGATTAATGAGGTTAGGATAAAAATATAATAGATTTCGTGGAAATGCCAACATGCGTGTAAGATGTACATGTGCTTCAATGTTTCATCTGGTACAGAATTATGCCACGAATCCTTCGTCAGTTTTGTCTGTGCTCCGCCCTACACTAAACGCCAAAGGGTGACGATGCTGGACTAATGTGGCTTTGGTTTCATGCTGTCTGCATGTGTTGTCTTATATTTGTAATATAGTCCGGGATGTTAGGGCATAAAAGGGACTGTTTGGTTCAGATTCTTCCAAAAGCACAAAATTTGGCCCATATGTCGCCCATACAATACCTTTTCGATTTTTGACGGGCGCCAAGGTAGTCGCCCCCTGAGGCCGCCATATTGGCGAAATTCATTATGGCCGCCACCCGGGTTAGATGTCAATCGTATTTAAAACAACAAAATGGCTAGAATCAAGAATAATACAACTTTTTAGAGGTTATCGGTGTCGGGGAATCTGATTCTGATCTTATTTCAACGATTTGAGGTCAAGGTCACCCTAAAGGTCATTTTGGGATCAACATATACAAACTAACTCATTTTATCGATTTTCGGGGTTAAGTAACCCGAATCTGGCCATATTTTGACAATTTAAGGCCATATTGCATGTGAGGTTCACGACAGAGGTCACCCGAAACAGAGATCAACCGGAGCTCAATTATAGGAAACACCAAAAGGGATAGAATGACAAATAATACCATAGGGCTTTATTTTGACGATTTGAGGTCATGGTCACCTCATTTGAGAATTTAAAGGTCAAAGATCAACAGTTGTTCACTAAAAACAATCGAAACAAGATTATTCAGGAATAAATGTTATAAAATACTTCGGAGATGACATCTGCTGACAAAATGCTATAACTATGCCGCTACGTGCATTTAAATGTTCAAAATACAAAACAAGGACCGCTTAAGCAACAGTATACCAATCATTACTTTTACTACCTATGCCTTCTGGCTTGCGCTCTATGATGCCAGCAATAAATAATACTTGTCATCACCGCCCTCGTTATCAACTTACCCGCCTTCGCATTTGCAGAGGGTCGTGTATCGGACATCGGCACAGTTGCATTTGCACCTTCCCCTGCATGCCTTGAGTCAGCCACAGTGCATGAGAATGGCATATGCCATAGCAGTGTCGCTGAGAGTGGTCCTTAGCAGTTGCCATTTACTGGTGCAATCTTTGTGCCAGCTCCACTCACTGAAGTCAGGGATTTCCTGCTGGAGTGAAGCGACTCCAGTAGAAACTCGCTTGCAGTACTGAAGAGGTGATGCTTGGCCTCATTGACACCGGCTGCACCACATCCCTTGCTGTACATTAGTGCGATGAAGCGTTCTATAAGCTCCATATACACGGACTCGAGAGTGTCAGGATCATGCGTGAGAGCCACTAGTGTGTCGGTGGGGTCCGATATGCTTGTACAGGCTGCCCAGGTGGTCTTTTTGCCACATCCAAGAAACTGTGAAGTCGTCTTGCACTCCTTTAAGCTGTGAAAGAGAGGTAGTGCCACGGACTTGGACGGACCAAGACCGGAACAGATGGTTTGGACTGGAATGCCACAATACTTTTTCCTGAACCCCTAAAATCCCGAAGTATGAATGGATCAGCGGCTTCTTAAAAAACGTTAACAAAAAGGAGCCGTTCTCATTCATCAGCACACAGATCTCCAGGACTGACATAAGCGGTAAGCTCCTTCTGTGTACCCGTTTTGAGTCCGTGTTCTTCAACAGGCGTTGTGACCTCACAATACTTCAACCGTGCAACCATTTCGAGGCGGACACCAGGGTCCTCCTGCATCTAGTACATGCCACGGAAGAGGGTCATACAACAGCCTATGTTCGCACGATGGACAGCGATGTCCGGTCTTTGGAGACCCACGGTCTATCGGAACTCTTGGTGGACTTCGGTACTGGAAAAAAATATTGTGATGGTCCAGTCCATATCATTTGTTCCGATCTCGGTTCGTCAAATCCTTGGCACTACCCCTCTTCCACAGCCTTACTGGGTGCGACCCGACTTCACAGTTTCTTGAGAGCGCAAGCCAGAAGGTATAGGTACTAATAATCATTGGTATATTGTTGCTAAAGCGATCTTTGTATTGTATTTCGAACATTTAAATACACATAGCGGCGTAGCGGCATAGTTAAAGCATTTTGTCAGCAGATGTCATCTCCGAGGTATATTAACATAATTTGTTCTTGAATAATCTTCGTTCGATTGTTGTTAGTGGTAGCTGTTGATCTTTGACCCCAAAATGGGGTGACCTCAAATCTTCAAAATAAAATCAGAATCGGAGAATGCCACAAACCTCTATGGTATTATTTGTGGTTCTTTTGGTGTTATACCCACAATTGACCTCTGGTCCGGATGACCTCTATCGCGACTCTCAAATGAAATATTGCCCCGAATCGCCAAAATAAGGCCAGATTCGGGTTACCAGTAGAATGAGGCAGTTTATATATCTTGCCCCAAAACCACTGATAATGGCGAATTTGTCCCCAAAATGACCTTTAGGGTGACCTTAAAGGGTGAGATTGACCTCAAATAGTTGAAATAAGATCACAATCAGATTCTCCGACCCCCATAACCACTAAAAAGTGCTATTCAAGAAAACTGATCGTAGATATATTAATGTCGGAAGCCATAAAGCATTCTTTAGCTCGACTACATACAAGAGATATCATTCATGGGATGTTTCTTTGTTTATAGAGTTGCTTGAATTTCTCATTAAAATATCTATGTGAAATTTGGCAACACAATATATCAGCAGCATATAGGTATTCCAATGGGTACTAATTGTGCACCCCTGTTGGCTGACCTGTATCTGTTCTCTTATGAATATGACTATATGCTGGCGCTTTCAAAAACCGATCCACTCAAAGGCCGTTCCTTCTCATTAACCAAACGCTATATAGATGATCTTCTCGCTGTGGATAATCGCTATATAAATGACGCAGTGAAGGATATATATCCACCTTCACTGGATTTGAAGGAAACTACAGATAGCCCTACAGGCACATCTTATTTAGATCTCTATCTCTATAAAAATGAAGCGGGCATTCTCTCTCGTCGACTTTATGACAAAGAGATGATTACAATTTCGACATCGTAAACTATCCCTTTCTGGATAGTAATATTCCAGTGGGACCTGCATATGGCGTATACATATCTGGCTTAGTAGCATTTGCTAGATCCTGTGTTAAATGTGATGATTTTAATCAACGTCACAAAACATTGTTGCAGAAACTTATAAAACAGGGCTATTCCACCAAGCGCCTCCACTCAAAGTTTCTCAAATTTGGCGATACATATCGCATGCTGATAGCAAAATACGAACGTAGCGTGCAAGATCTATGGCGCTACGTTTCGTAACTTGTGTCTAATTCCACTAGGGGCCGTATGAACCCATGTACTTCAAGATCCTCATGGTACTCATATGAACAGTCACAATCAAAGCGTGACTGAGATACATCATTTTTAGATGACGACTCTATAACGAATATTATGGATTAAGAATACTGATCAGCGATACGGATTTGATATTTTTGGAACATCATGATGTCTTGCCGGCATCATTGAAAACTGTTGACCGCTTCTCTCTTGCAGGAAACAAGCCTATGTTTATGTATACTATGATTGTCTTTTTGAATTTGGTGCTAATACTGTTATATGGAATATGGAATAGGTCTTTGATTATGGACGCGGATATTATACAATTACAGTCTATTGATGAGGTCAATATGTGGTTTTGTGGACCTGAGAAAACAATATTCACCGAGGCCGAAGGCCGAGGTGAATATTGTTTTCTCAGGTCCACAAAACCACATATTGACCGATATCAAAAGACTATAATTGTTTTATTATATGACACTGACGTCTCCTTCTCGTTAAATTGGTGAAAGTAGTTAGAATATAGCATATAATAAGGTATTTTCTTTGCTCCCGACGATCTCGTCAGCCAAATTGTACACCGACGGCCAATCCAACGACTATTTTCATTGACTGAGCAGACGCATACGTCACGCCGAGTCAATATCACATTTATGGACCCGCTTCGGAGTCAATATGGAAAATTAACGACAGCCACGTGACGGCGAATGGTCCAATGGAGAAAGAGTAACACGCACAGTCATATAATAATCTCTAATGGACGACGGCTGGATTATGAATGACGGACTAGACGCTTGTAATTATTCATATTTCTAGCCCTTTTAGTTATTTAACTACGATTGACCTCTAACCCGGGTGGCGACCATATTGAATTTCGCCGAATATGGCGGCCCTGAGGGGCGCCCGTCTTGGCGCCCGTCAAAAAACAAAATAGTATGGTATGGGCGACATATTGACCAAATTTGGTGCTTTTGGAAGAATGTGAACCAAAAAATCCCTAACAGCCCTGACTAATATGGGAAGTTATTAATTCCCTTGTGAAATCCAAACCCACATAATAAAGTGAAGCCACACCGGTGTCCTGATTGAAATTGTCTAAAACCCCCAAAACGACTAGCTGAACGCATTTGCATCAGTGAGTGTTCGCATTGTCCAATTATCAATGATCAATTGCAAAGGACGCTTCTAACATAACGAGGAAACATCTGGATGCGTGGAACATTGTGTGACAAGGACATCATGACGTTCCATGCCAACACATGACTTTTGAAACGAAAGCACAATATACCCGATACCGAATAGCAAACAACGACAAACTGTAGTCTCAAACGTTGTTATATTGAGGATGTCCGCTGGTGGTAAATCAAAGTAATTAACTTTTTGAATAATGTGAGTTGTTGCATTCATAATTTTGTAATATGAGGAAACACAAAGAAAAAAGTACAGGTTCTTGTGCATTTTTACCTGCGGCACGCAGGTCTACGGGAGGCTCGCGTTGTTGTTGTTCTTGTTGTTCTTCTTGTGACTTTTTGAAATGCGCATGCGCTAAGAGAGTGTGATTTCTGCCACACTTTTCTTTTCAACGTCCAATCTCACATGACAACACTGCATTAAAGCGCGTTTGAATTCATTTGCAACTATATTCGGTGGAATGAATTATTGCTTCGTTAATTTCCGGATTGGATTTATTATATATGAGAATAGTGTGAATAACGTCAAAGGACCTACGAAGTAGGGTAGGCATTAGGACTCCGACACGCACTGGACTCTTGGACCCCCAGTTGAAATCCTGCCAATATTAAGATGGGCACGGCCCAAGTTAGAATCACCAGTGATTTTAATCAAAAATCAACAGAAATTTTCATCAAAAGTAGGTCAGCTCGAAACATGCTGGCAACAGTCCCCTAATGCACCTTCATGCCCAGTGTGAATAACGTCACAGGACATAAGAAGTAGGGTAGGCATTAGGACTCCTACGCACGCTGAACTCGTGGACCCCCAGTTGAAATCCTGCCTATATTAAGATAGGCATGGCTCAAGTTAGTTTCACCAGTGATTTTAATTAAAAATCAACAGAAATTTTCATCAAAAGTAGGTCAGCCCGAAACATGCTGGTAACAGTCCCCTAATGCACCTTCATGCCAAAAATCAAGGTTCTAATATCAACGGTAACACTCAGATATAACATATCTCTCAGATATAACATATATATAAATATTGATATTCATATCCCTGTTCAATTGTTTCTCTTGTTGTATTCCTCTTAAAATTTTGTACTCTGCCTTTGACTGGTGTTTGTACAACAAAATATTGAATCTTGAATGCTTATTTTGCCGACGAAAGGATTCAGATGGACTCACTCATTACCGGACAATTTCAAATGGTAGCCCACTTGGAAGAGACAGAAATGACTATGTAGTATTTAATGAGTTAGACACCCCTGTGCGCGAACAATACCTCGCAGTCGTGCAGTTATATTGTGCACTTTCGGTTACAGGCATGACATTTGGCAAATAGCTATTTTGAATGATTCTCTTTCGGAACACAGCCTCTCTATCCTCATTCTCGCAAGCCAGGGCCTTGATTCGCTGGTATTGATGTTCCCGTCCTCTTCCGCACTCACAATCCCTTTAGAATAGCATAAATCACTTCCGTAAATTCAATATCAGCAGACAATGCGCAGAAACATATTGCATTTGACATCATTCTCTCAAGTCAGAGCCCATTTCTGCTAGAATTTACTGGTTCTATATAAAATTCTATACGTTACTTTGTCAATCAGTTTTACGTATGGAATTACGTCATATATAGCAGATACTGGCCATAAAAACGATCTAGTTGACCTCGTGGCCAAAAGCTAGGGCCTTTGTTTTCCTGGAGGGGTTTTTGAGTTTGATTTTGATACTTAGATACCTTTCACATTGACTTCGCACTTGAATCACCTTCGGAATGACTTAGTGACAAACATATTCGCGAATTGAGTATAGGAAGATATCCATAGATACTGACTAAAAATGTTTCTTGTTTGCAGAATTTGATTTTAAAGAAAAGAAATTCATAAAATTAGCAACCTTCGAAAAGGCTTGGCCGAAAATGTCAGATGAGATGATATTTCTTAAGAATGAAATAGTTAATCATTTATATAGAAGAAGCAAACCATGGCTTGGTATTGACTTGCTGCGTGGAAAATAGTGGCAAGGAATTTAGTTCGCAGATCATAACGAACGTAAATGCAGAAACCTAATTAATTATTTTAATCGAATATCAAGACTGTAACAGGCCTCAATTTGAATAGTGAAAAAGTGTCATTATGCCTCTTGGACAGTTCGATAAAGCCTCAAATCCCATTCCGTAGTTTCACAGATCGAGGTGATAGATCTGATACTAAATTTATTGAAAAATAACTTTGAAGGAAATATAAATTTTTCATTTTGATCGGCAAATTAAGCGAGAAGGGAGACTGAAGAGCGCAGATTTTCGCGCTATGACTAAATCCTCGAAATTTGCTTGGATTTCCAAATATTTGAAAGCCTTCTTGATTTGCAAAAAGTAACGACTGAACCGAATGTTTTGAAACTTGGCATACACGATACTTGTATCAAAACATTGCCAAAGCGATCATGGTGAGTTCGTCTGTCAAATCGTCGGATTTTGAATGGGGAAAGTGAATATATCTATATGGTATCAGAACTATTACGCAATCCCTACAATTGTGGGTTACAAGTTGAAAATTACTTCCCTCGGCATAAAAACACAGGCAGATGGCGCTTTTTTCTACAATTACCACTACCTCCGCTGATATGTCTTTCACTGTATTATCACCACTGCCGCAGGTTTTGACTACAATGTAGTCATTTCTCACTTGTTTTAGCAGTAGACAGTGTTAAATGGACTGACCCATGCTCTGTTTGATAACCCAGAAAACATCGCAAACAGACCTGGTTTTCAAGCATATTTCTTGAAAAAAATCATATATTAAATAGTATTTAACATTTTCTTATATTCTAACTGTTTGAAGATGATCACAATGTCTATCAACATTTATCAAACTGGATGAAGGTTACTGCGCAAAATTCTCGACTAGAAGACTTTTGAAGGAAATCCCTACCTCTTAACCTAGAAAAGGGAGATAACCTAATGAGAAACATGGAAGATGGTCGCCAAAGCCCGAAAACCACCAGCGGACTCCCTTGATTTGAAAAAGTCTACTTTTATCATTCTGTTCCGAGATTAATGGCACACAATCGAATTGCATGGCAAAATAGATCCACCTCTCAAGCTCAACAAAACACGAAACCCTGCAAATATACATGAACTAGTATCATTGCCGAGACATTTAGCAGATATTCTGCAACTGCTATATGTTGTCACAATTTGAATTTTTTACGATGTTCCAACCATTATATCCGCGACAGAATAATATGAATATAAACGACGTTGACATTAACGTTTGTAATGAAAATTCGTTCTATCGGTCGAACATCTTTGACGTTCATGTTAATCTCCTGCTGCATGCGGAATATCTTCGATATAAAGGTTAGCAATCAACTTTCAACGTATTTGAATAATTTCAATTCTTGTCAAAAAAAGATCTGTTGAATATAGTGGTTTTGTCAGATTTTTTGTCATCGAAGGCGACAGGGAGAAAGTACAGAAGTGATCGAATGTAATTTACCTATGTCACACAGATCTCTGTTGCATGTGTCATGGGTACAACAACCAAAACAAAGAGCTCCATTGGCCGGATGACTTGATGTGCCACAAGCCTGAAGACAGAAAAAGTGACATGGGAGACTAGATTACGCTTGATTCGCTTCGTATCAGAGAAAATTATTTAATTTTGACAATATCAATCAGTTTCCAAACCTCGATTTAATATGTCGCAGTGCCTATTCATGAATCATTTGCCGATCTGTAAGACAAAGCAAGCGATAGTCCGACATTTAATATTCACCCGACATTCAGGAAAAAATTCGCATCTCTACTTGAAAGACCTAACTCTTCAAACGATATTAGCACGAAACTCCGAATAGACAAGAACGAAATATAAACAAAAGCAAGTTTCTTGCATGGTATGATGGCGAAAATGCATCAGCATGGTTCTACTCGTCAAATCCGTACCACTGCTCTTATTTTCCTTTTTTTTTCACTTAACGAAATGTGCTGTCGTTTTCTGCGTATTGTATCTCATCTGCTCTCTTGACTCTACCTACAAACATCATACAGTTTTAGTCTTACAAGACTAGCCCCGGGTTAACCGTTTCTGTACCGTACCGATAAAAATATAGTTCAATAATTGCCAATCATTCGCATACAAAAGTGAACTATTTCTAGACCCGGTGCTAGGGGTCATGTGTCAAGTCAATTCAATATGTCCACATGAACAGCTACAGTGAAATTGTGGCTGGGATAAAAATCATCACACGGTTACATTTTGCTTATTTTGATGTTTTAGTAATATGCAGTCAGACTATTTGTCTGTGGTGTCGGGTGATTTCTTGTCAGTACGCCAGCATCCTTTTCCATCACCCTTTTAAGGATGTCCGCTGGTGGTTTTTGACTTCGGCAGCCATTTTGCCTGTTTTTCCATTGGGTTATCTCCCTTCCCTAGGTTAAGAGATGGGGATTTCCTTTAAAAGCCTTCTAGCCGAGAATTTTGCACAGCAACATCCATCCAATTTGCTAAATTTTGATAGACATTGTGATTATCTGCAAACAGTTAGAATATAAGAAAAAGTTAAATACTATTTATATGAATTTTTCATGAATATGCTTCAAAACTAGGGCTATTCCCTGTGCTTTCTAGGTTATCAAATTGAGCATAGGGCAGTCCACTTAATGTTGCCTACAGCTAAAAAATGCACACCAACCTATATTTTTTTCTTTGTTTTTCCTCATATTACACAATTATGAATGCAACAACACACATTATTCAAAAAGTTAATTACTTTGATTTACCACCAGCGGACATCCTTAAGCTATAAAACGTAAAGCCGAAGACTTGAGACTACGATTGCTTTTCGAATTTGCGAAACTTCAATTTGAAGGAAAGCTCGAAAAATTTATGTCTGCTAAAATGCTTTGTGACATTGCCTGTAATCGTCACATTTTACATTGAGGCTAACAATATATGTCCTTCTGGGATATCACTCTCCAGGAAGGGGTAGCTATAACTGTTGACATTGTAATCATCTCTAGATCTCTTGTCTTATCGTCTACATAAGAGAAACACATTCCATTGTTGACAAAGGCTAAGGCTGAGCTTAAGGCTGAGCTACTAAGGCTACATCCGAGAATGCAGCGTACTCTCGGATCTGAATGCGGGGTGCCGAGGGATGCTGTCCTGTAAACTCATATGGTTGCATTTTAGTCGCCCGACTTCATCAATTTTCCCAGACATGTTCTACCCAACGCGAAACAATCATATATATATAGTTTTTGACGGACGAAGGTAACGAGTTATGAATTGATTTTTTATCTGTAAATTTAAATATCTGCGAACTAATATAAATATGCGAAGAAATGTTCACAATGGTTAGCTGGACGCTGTTGGTTAATAGTATTATTAAAGAGACCATTTGGATCAAATAGTCAAGATGTAAATTTTCAACCAGCAAAGGATCGGCTTTGCCGAAATAAGCATAGATTAATAGGTTATCACTTTATGTGAGTATCTTACATGGCTGGATATACAACCGAGGCGATACACAGTCGAATTGTCCGAGGTAGTCAATCGTTCCGTGTAGCACTCCTGAAGGAAAATGCAAAATATATGCAAGATATGTCGAAAGCTACGAAAACAATGTTGAGAAGCATCAAAAAGCTTACTCCTGAACTAGGCCAAATATTTATGTTTTGTGAGCATCGAATCATCGGTCATAATTATATTTCAGATGCGATATAGCATCAGTATTTCCCATTTCCCTGCCCTGACGAACCATATACATTGTGTTACACCTAATTGAGGTACATTTTTACTCACTCATTTGATGCGAGGTTTCCACCAAATCTACACCTTCATTTTCCCCCCCATACAATATGCAGATATACCTTGTGAAATAATTCGCTTTATGACATCGAAAGTATAATCTCTTCTCTCTAAACTCCGGTACCGGAATCTTATGCTCAGTTATGCTTATAAAGACTATCGTCATGGCGATACTGTAAACATTTCCCCTTATGCATGTAACGTCAGGTCGAAAATATACATGTGTATACTGGTCGACATTTGCATCACAGATGAGTACAACTTTGGCAGTACTTTGTACTTCTTTCCTGCAATTATTTCTCATATATGCATACCTGCTCACTCGAACAAACGTTTGCAGTGTTTGTACTTCTTTTCTGCAATTATTTCTCAATGCGTGTGAATCTGATACCTGATAGCTGAATGCATACCTGATCACTGGAACAAGTGTGTGTGTGTGAGCATGTCTCTGGACTGAAAGCTGAATCACACTGATAACACGTTGGACCATCGGCTGGAAAGAGAATCATAGGTTTTAACACAGGCACAGGTAATGTATACGCGTCAGATTCTACATTCGGCATTCAGCCGTAGTCTACACCGCGTCAATAAACGGAAGATATTTTTCCTACAAAAGTTAGCACCAATTATAAACATACATACAACGAAAGCAGCCAGAGAGAAGCTGTAAAAATAAACGATGGAAGATAGGCATCGTGATGTTCTTGTCCGCCATTTGAACAGAAGATCCAATGACTTAAGTGCTGCGAATACGGAAAAATAAATGGTTAAGGGATTTGAATGACAGAAATGCATCGTGATGATCTTGATGGCCATCAAAAGCAGAAAGGGCATTGCTGAAGTACTGCATTATATGGGGAAATAATGAAAAACCTTAAATGTTGCATGAAGTGACTCCCGATGTCCTTCAACATGAACGATCATTATCTGATCATGCCGATGTATGACAATTTGTCAGATTCAAGGTGAACAGAACGCAGACGATAGCCGAAAAGCGCGAGCTCAAGTCCCTAAGTCTTGTTGACCTCGGCAACAACGAGATTGTCCGAATGCATTACCAGTACAGAAGTGGTCGTCTGCATTTCAGCTGCATGTTCTGACTCGGGAACAGCTTTCACTATCACATGTTTGTTTTCCAGACGAATGAATATTGTTTCACTGTTTGCTTTGTGTGTGTTACAGCTGTACCATATTCGTTCAGCTATCCCTTTTCCTAGAGTTCAATGCACCGGATATCAGGAAAAGTATCGCTAATTCCGACACATGCTCCCCGTTCCTCCTCCGGTGAAACCGCAGTCGTCAATATCAGGTTGGCGCCGTACCTGTTCGTGGTAACTGGACAACCGACGGACGAACGCATGCGTGCTTCTCGAGCTTGCTACGTGCTTTACTGGAAGAAGAGGTAATCAATGAACATGTTCTAATGGAATCATGATCAGTGAATATTTTCGATGATCGAAATGCAAGCTGTCCCAAGATTACATTTAAAACACTGCAACTTGGAACTATTTACTAATATGCCGTTTTGGAATTGGCGCCTTCCGACGAAACTATTATTTCGATTAATGACGGAGAAAGGTTTATGAGCGTCGGTTAAATCACGATTTTGAGATTTGAAAAAGACAAATCTGTATCATATTTTGTATTTTTACACGATGTTTCGGTCATTCGTTTCAAACTCTTTGGTCGATGGTGCCTTGTAACATAGGTTCCTAGCCGACCACTAATTTCCAGATACGCAACTGTAATATCAGATGTGTAACATACATATCTATCATATTCTAGGAAATCATGATTATCGCTGTTAACATGTCAATGTTGTTTAAGGATACTGAGCCCTCCTGTAGAAACTTTTACACACCTCCTAGAATTTGTCTTTATACAGCTAAAGCTATGTCTTATAGCCGTGGCAATGTATATATATTTTGAAATCGCATTTCCTAAGGATTCCAAATAAATAAATTTATTCACTGTAAATCTGTAGGTTGTGATAACTTTCAAATAAAATAAAATATATTAAAAAAAATGAGCCTTCATTTTTAAATGGCAATTTTCGAGAATATTCAACTTAGAGTAACTTACATCATCATTTCCTGTAGAAGACAACTCTAAGAGGAAATCTGTCTCAGTTTTGTCAAGTTTGGTCTAGTTCTGCTTTTATTGACATTTAATTGAAATCCAAAGTTCAAAGCTGTGAGTTGCTCGATTTTGTAAATAAATATTCAATTGAATGTCAATAGAATAAGAACTTAAAACATTTAAAAAAATTGAATTAAATTTTAAGATATTTTTTTCTAATCCGGATATCTTCACAACATACTGGTTTAAAGTGAACAAATTCATATATTTGCAATCCTTAAGAAAGTTGATTTCAAAAAATATATACATTATCCCAGCTATAAGGCATACTTTTAGCTGTATAAAGACAAGTTCTGGTGGGTGTGTAAAAGTGTGTGTAGGAGGGCTCAGTACCCTTAATCTATAACGAAGAAAAATGTATTTGAAAGTCACATAAATCAAACAACGATACTTACGGAGGATAAATGATCTTGTCCCTTGGAACGCTAACGCTAAAACAAAAAAGAACTATTAACGATAATTACACAATGACGAACGTATGAAGAAAACAGCTTCAGGTACCGTAGTATTTCTAGTAATCAGTCGCCAGTTTGATGGCTGGTATAACTTCAACGTTAATATCCTTTTAATGAAACAAACTACCATCTAACAGATGGTGCCCTTAATATGCCAAATATAATTTAACTTTTGAATCCCGGTGGTTTATCCTAGTTAAAGCTGTAGCGAACCTGAAGATCTCGACTGGAAAGTCCGCGAAAGTCACATATGTTTCGACAGGTACAAAATGAAACATATTTGACATTATAAAACTGAACTACCTTCAAGACAAAATGAAATTTGGTCGTGAAATATAAATGGTATATATATTTCGATTGTTAATTTATATATTTCGTATCAGCTGGGGTAGCAGGATAGCTCCAGCAAATGATACAAAATGTTTTGTGAGTGATGGTGGTAGTGTGCTTGGGTAGTATTGGGGTAGATGCGTCATACCAAACTGCCATTACTGTACATCTGTCGTAAATATTGTCCCCGTTATCTACATAAGAGATAAAATGGAGAAAATGTAGATGTTGGAGTTATGAAAGTTGCTGCACCCACCCAGTAAGGCAGTATATCCTGAAGCGCGGCCCACCATGTCTCTTCGAGAAAATGAGCACTAATAAGAAGTCACATAACCCTACATAGCTATATTTGGACCGTGAAATGAACCATCTGTGACCTAGCTAGATCTATCCCAGACGTATTATCGTTAACTGTGTGACCGGTTTAAACTTGTATAGAGGAAACATCAATAGTTGTTGCGTACTCAGCGGTCATCGAGTACTCACAACTGATCCAGTTACTAATCCCAGACTTTGAAAAATGTGTTAACTTGATTTAAATCTCTGAAAATATTCATCATTATGAAACTTTTATACATCTGAATTTATTTTTCTTTTTTTCGAAGCCCTTCAATATTTTTCAAGTTTCTGTTACATGCATTTTTGGGGACCTGTCCAGGCCAGGGGGGAAGCAATTGGTCACCCTCCCCCCTTAAAATATTTCTTTGTTCCTTGAGCTAGGGGCTGAAGCTTACCATTCCCTTGGTCAGCTGTTGAATTTACCCATGATCCTCTGGTCAGGGAGTTTTGCAAATAGGCACACAATGACTCCAATATGATATAATTTAAGTCAGCTTTCAATCGTTTGTCGGAAATAGCACAGAAATTTAAGCAGAGGGGATATAATGCCTCCCCCCCCCCAACCAGGTCTGTTAGGGTTGAATTTCATTTACTTTTATATGGACTTCCAGTAACAATTTTCGTATTTTTTTAATTCTCTCATATTTCTCAAGCCTTTTGATATTTTCGAAGTTGTTTCAAATTGTTAAAGGGCTTTCGTACATTGGAACGTCAGTCAGATTTTATATTTTTTACATGTTATATATTCTTAAATACCTTTGAAAATAACTGAGATATTCCAGAAGTAGAAAATGACCTACAAAAATACAAAGGGGCACAACGTGGTAGTTAAGTTGTTTCATAGTTTTTTTAACGCAACGGTTTTAACCTATTCCATTTGTTGCAGCCATTGGCTTTCTTCAAACACTCAAATCGGTGAGATAATGGTGTGACGTATATAGATTATTGTAGACGGATTTCTATATCATTCGCGTATCAGCTCGAGAGTCCCACGTTAATAGCAAGAAGGCCGAAGTTTATAGCTGAATGATATTTTGGTGATTCACATAACGAATAAGCAGAGTTCTTATTTCCGAATGAACCTGTTTGATAATAAAATGTAATATGTTATTTAGTCATATTTTGATGATACACAAGCAAAGCAAAGTTCTTATTTCCAGGTTATTAACCTGTTTAATAATAAAATCTAGTATGTTATGTAGTCATATTTTGATGATACACAAAACGCCAGAGCGCGATGTAGAATGTATAGAACAACTTTAGAATTCAGGATTTATTTTCGATTACCTAGGCCTGTCTCACCAACATTTAATACGTAGCAAGATCCATTAGCCTCCTGATAAATGCAGCGCACCGGGTCAGGATGCAACGAGTTCCTCAAGGGAAACCATACCTGTTCGCAACACCAGCCCAAGGGCAGATAACTGCTATCATTCCGGCGATGAGGGCAGTAATTCATATCAAGATACGGACATATGTTTATGTATACTTTTGTCTTTTTGAATTTGGTGCTAATACTGTTATATGGAAATGGAATAGGTCTTTGGATTATGGACGCGGATATTCTCTAATGGACGACGGCTGGATTATGAATGACGGACTAGACGCTTGTAATTCCATAGTTTTAACGGGGCTATGTATGTGATAATCACTAATATTCACTCATTTCAACACTTTCTGTCATACTATTTGTTTTGTTCTAAACGTATTTGGTAACGTGAGGTTGGAAATTTGTTAGTCGATCGATACCGGCTCAGTATATTATTCCATCACTCGGACATTCTTAGCACTCGTACTGAATTTGGGGAGTTATCCTCGAGTTCAATTTCTGCCTAGAACGAATTTTGGGGTGAGACAGGATTTGATCGTGGGACCAAACCTGTCGTTACCTAGGTCACGTTCGGAAATCCCCGTTAACCACTTAAGGATGTCCGCTGGTGGTTTTTGACTTTGGCAGCCATTTTTCCTGTTTTTCTATTGAGTTATCTCCCTTCCCTAGGTTAAGAGATGGGGATTTCCTTTAAAAGCCTTCCAGCCGAGAATTTTGCACACCAACATCCATCCAATTTGCTAAATTTTGATAAACATTGTGATTATCTGCAAACAGTTAGAATATAAGAAAAAGTTAAATACTATTTATGGGAATTTTTCATGAATATGCTTCAAAACTTGGGCTATTCCCTGTGCTTTCTGGGTTATCAAATTGAGCATGGGTCAGTCCACTTAGCGTTGCCTACAGCTAAAAAATGCACACCAACCTATATTTTTTCTTTGTTTTTCCTCATATTACATAATTATGAATGCAACAACACACATTATTTAAAAAGTTAATTACTTTGATTTACCACCAGCGGACATCCTTAAGTGTTATAATAGAGAAATTGCTGAAGTTATGAACGTTTCTGTACTTACCCAGTAAGACAGTAAAAGCTGAAGCTTGGCCCGCCATATCTGTTCAAGAAAATGTGAAGACTAATCAATGTTATATAACCGCACATACTTATATTTAGACCAGATTGTACCCAATGGCATTCTACGAAGTCACGTGAAATGAACCATCTGTGACCTAGATAGATATATCCCAGACATAATCTCAGTTAAAATGTTATGGATATTTCAACTTATTTTCTTCACTGTCTACCCATATTAGGAATAAACAGCAATCTGCAAATGTTCTAAAAACTAAACTCAATCGACTCAAGAGCTAGCATAAAATTAATAGAAATAACAGCAGTGTGTACGTGACTGCCACGAAAGTTAAATTAAATCCACTCAACTCGATTCTGTGAATCAAGTTAATGATGGAAAATGACTACTTTGAAACCAAAAGACATTTGAGCGTGATTCAATTTCCAGCATCAGACCATCTCCTATGACGCAATGCTCATTTTGTTTTGAATCTGGGCGAACACGACACATTTGGGAAGAAATTTAAATTATTGGGTTATGAGTATATACACAGATAAAGTGTCTGTGTTATTTCTGTCTGTGTCACTGTTCTGAGCGTTAGTATGTCAATATTCGTGGCATCCGTTATCCCAATATCTACAACCTGTGAGGGGTAGTTTCTCTTAATTAAAGATGTTTTAAGCTCTACTAGTCTGGATCGTTGCAACTCCCTATCTGTTAAAATTGTACAGATTCTCATTGCCAGGGTAAACGGCACTTGATTCTTTGTATGACGTGAATGACAACACCTATAATCGACCAGGTACTGTTTAGTGTCAGTACATTTATAGTATATATCTGTAACAATTCCATTACCCCTACGTGTAACAAGAATGTCAAGGAAAGGGATTTGGTCGCGAGCAGTTTCGATGGTGAAATTGATATACGGATCGAGGCTATTCAGAGCATTGTGGAGTACTATAATATCTGCTCTCTTGGTGTCCCAAAAGATAAAGCAGTCATCTAGGTACCTTTTGAAAGATTTCTGAACATATAATTGCAGATCCAATCCATGGGACTCCCCGATAATATTATAGAGCGTGTGCTCGAGATATCCCAACACTAATGTTGCATATGTAGGTGCAAATTTGGTTCCCATAGCTGTCCCAGTTTGTTGACGATAATTTTGATCTCCGAATTCAAATGAGTTATTTTCCAGAATAAGTCATTGTATATACTTCTCTGTGACAGCGAGATTAATCTGGGCAAGTACATTTGCTAACATCAGAAAAAAAATCTATTCTATTATGGGCCGCGATATGCGTATAAAACGAGCACCCCTAAAACATGGCAAAATATGGTTCCTGTACCAAGATACCAATGTTAGAAGCCAAGGTACGGTCGAATTCATGGCAACAATACGCAGACATATAGAAAAAGTGGCCCCTTTCGAGATTATCTATTAATATCATATCCTTCTCCAAAACCGAGACATTTCGATCGAATTGAAATCTGGAGCAAACCGGCAGACGTGGCAAGGGGTTCCGGTTCTGGCCTACCGCTTTCAGTCGACAAATTTCTAGACCCATATCGCAAGCATCGAAAAAGTGCATCGACAAGTAATTGCTTTGAGGACTCCGTGAACTAACTAACAATGTTATGGGGGTTAGTCGGGACCATCGCCGAAAATGTACTGAGACGCGAACAACCTCATTGCTGTCTGATAGTCGTTCAGACAACAGACAAAATTGTGGCTTGCTGCTCCACTCAGCAAGAATTAAACTTAACATAATAAGGGTGGTGGAGAACGATGCCACCGTACTGAAAATCGAAGTAGAACGATGCAACTATGTAATGATTTTGATTGCAAACACAGTTATTCTACACAGAACTTGTAAGCGGACGACAATAAGTCAGTTGTCACGCTGTTTGGTCTGCTCAGCCGAAGTCCAGGTTTTATTTAAGATATCAATTCCAAAGTCGAATCCAAGAAGAGACTGATATCTTGAACAGATCTTCATTGACCTCAGTTTGTTGGTGACAAATTGTGGTTATGCAGAACAAGACGAAAGTACCACAAAGTTCGCAACAAAATGTATCATCCATGGATCTGATCCTACTTTGGAAGATGCAGTGAACTTTGCTCTAACTGAAATCCATGGAGAGCGAAGATAAATCTGTGAACACTGTATATAGATCCAAACCAAACGGGAAACATGAGTCGGCAAATAAGGTGGAAATGAAAGACAACATTCACAAACTTCCAGGTCCTGAGCTGATATTCATGATGGCCGCTAGTACCCTACGAATTAAAAACCGTACAACCACTCAGAAAAATATCCACTCTAACAAGTGAACTATCTTTCTAACAGTGAAACAGATAAAGATGATGATGATGCCCTTTACCTTGCTGTCAGTGCAGTACATTAGAGACTGATAAGAAACACCAAAAATAAATCACTTACGGTGCTCATATGGTTTCCGGTAAACTCTGGTACTGAAGTGTCATTTGCTTTCTCTCGACACTTTCCAAGGCACAACACTGGAGTAGGTCGACGAAACAACATGACCTGCAGACGAAGCCCTTCGAAGAATACAGACCAACTGTCATACATTGGTGAGGTCTTTCTGACATTTCCATCGATATGGTTGGGTTGTTGACCACCTTTAATTATCGTCGCTGCTTGTTCGGCGCCGGCTTTCTTGACCACATCGGGACACGCCTGCAATTTTTCGGATAATCGCCGACACGCTTCTATCATCGCATTCTCTCGTGATGGAGGCGATAGGGCCTGCGACATTCTCAACGACAGTAGTCATTTTCAGTCCTCGAAATCGAAACGCGTAGTATCATCGTTAGTTCTTTATGATGACACTAAACACTTACGTCAATTCAGCTCCTCGTTCCTGCCCGGCTTATGTTAATTTTTTCCCTCTGGACTTCTTGTCGTTGTTTCTCCGGTCTTCTTTGTTATTTTCTGTCTTTTTTCTTTAATCCTGGAGCGAGCTCGCCAATATGAAAATTTCCAGGGGTTGCATGATGTCGCGTATTTCAATTCTAGAGAGATCTTCTTCATGTGAACCTCGACTTGGAAGCGCTTCTACGTTCCACCCTAAAGGCAAATTTCACTGGACCAGATGCTGTTTCAAAGACAAACTCGTCTTTCTTCACTGGAGACGTCTATCATGGTACCGGAGTCACTACAAAATTCAATTCCCATGAGACATCATGTAAAGGTTATATTACAATGGAAAGTCCATGGTCGAGGGAGACGGATCTTAATCCTAAAGACTTGCAATCTGCCAATGCTTAATCGCTTATCCTTAAAAATATGTTCAAATTTCTCCAATTAAGTTTTAATTTATTCACACTTCGTCAGTCGTACCAGTCCTGTACAAGTAAAGCCAGGTGAAATGAAAAAGAACCGTTGCGAATATTGGATTTAACGAAATGAAACGGTCAGTGACAAGAGACGGTCAGCTGCATATGGCGTATACATATCTCGCTTAGTGGCATTTGCTAGATCCTGTGTTAAATGTGATGATTTTAATCAACGTCACAAAACATTGTTGCAGAAACTTGTAAAACAGGGCTATTCCACCAAGCGCCTCCACTCAAAGTTTCTCAAATTTGGCGATACATATCGCATGCTGATAGCAAAATACGAACGTAGCGTGCAAGATCTATGGCGCTACGTTTCGTAACTTGTGTCTAATTCCGCTTAACCCGGGGCTAGGCGCCGTATGAACCCATGTACTTCAAGATCCTCATGGTACTCATATGAACAGGCACAATCAAAGCGTGACTGAGATACATCATTCTTTAGAAGACGACTTTACAACGAATATTATGGATTAAGAATACTGATCAGCGATACGGATTTGATATTTTTGGAACATCATGCTGTCTTGCCGACATCATTGAAAACTGTTGACCGCTTCTCTCTTGCAGGAAACAAGCCTACTTTTATGTATACAATGATTGCTTTTTTGAATTTGGTGCTAATACTGTTATATGGAATATGGAATAGGTCTTTGGATTATGGACGCGGATATTCTCTAATGGACGACGGCTGGATTATGAATGACGGACTAGACGCTTGTAATTCGACCACGCAACCTGCTTTCAAAAGACTTTCTGCTCTTAACACATATAATTCAAGATGAACCGTTCACTGACCCGTTCACTGACCCCCATATACATATCTTATAAAAAATTATGCACTGGCTAAGATGCCACGCCCCTTGAACCAAACATAATTTTAATATGCATACATGCGATACATAGCTATGCACTTAAACTAATCATCTGACAATCCTATAATTTATCATTACTAATCTGTAAATGATTAATAATTGTATGCAAAATTGATAATATACGGTATGAAAGGAAACAATGCGCTCTAGAATAAAATCTCTTGGAAAAAGACCTGCCTGGGGAAACGTCATTAGTTTTTGCATTGTTTATAAGTAAATACAATAACCACTAACTCCATTCTGTGTTATCATGGAGTGTTTAAAAAAAATACGATCACTTTCTAAATGACAGAAATATATATCTTTGGGAGCGGTGTCATCACGGTCATCAGAGGGGTGCTGTTCGCTCGCTATCAAGACTGCCGGTCTGCTGCCTCCTATTTTTTTGTGGGAGGCCCGGTATCAGATTGGTTTAGATCACCGACATATAGCGCTGGCGATTAGTTGCCTTATTCTGGGGGTGGCTAGTTTGAATCCCGCACGGGACTCGACCAAGTTTGTCAGCAATAGAATCTGTGCTGTACTTAGACAGTGCAATCACCTGCCCTGTGTTTTCTTATGGGAGACACAATTTGCTTTTGCATTGTGTATCAACAATTACAATAAACACGGATTCCATCACGTGTTATCGTGGTGTGTTTTAGCACAGAAATATATTAACCCTACCTGGCCTTGGCGGGGGGGGCGGAAAGTACCCCCCTAGTGAACTTTTTTGTCTGCTGCTCCGAAACGACAAACCCGAGGAGGCTGAAACTTGGTGACTTTTAAGCTTATCCTATTGGGGTCATTTTGAGCCTATTTTCATATACCCCCGGGCAGAGGATCATGGGTAAATTCAAAATGGCAGCCATGTGGTATCCGCGATTGTCGTGTTTTTCAATATTTTCGCTCCATTTCTTCACATTTTCCTTGCCTAAAAGGCCTTGAAAGTATTTTTTTATTTTTTACTAATTATTCTACATTTTATTTGATTTTTTTCTAGAGAAAAATCGGAAAAATGAAAATTTTGAAAAATCGACCCAAAAAAGGCCGAAAAATGACTTCCGAGAAGATGACGTCACTGTTGACATCATCATGGCGGCCATCTTGGATTTTTTTACATTTCCCGGTAGAGCTTGAACCAAAGATAGTGTGTGGTAAGTTTCAGCGCTCTAGCCTTAGTAGTAGAGAAAATATATAGCCCCCCACAGGCTGCGACACACCCCAAATCGCCCAGGTCAGATAGGGTTAATGGAAATTCATAGACTTCGATCTTTCTCCACAAATTCAATTATTTGCCTATCTTCTAATTTCATCTCCCCCACCAGGTGGGCATGATATCACATTATCATGTGTCACTTGCTTCCATTGTGCACCTAAATATATTTCTTAAATCTCTAATCTATCAGGTTTCTCTGAACTACATGTATAGACATTTGCCGATTGATATGGGTTTGGTTTTTATAATACATCAACAAAACATATTTTAATTCTGCGAAGGAATGTTCTGACTCGCGTCATAAATTGTAGCGATATGCAAGAGGGAAAAACTGACCGAAAAACTGGAAAAACCATATTACTTTATAGGAAAGTTTTCGTCGATACGCCAGCTCGGAGGCTGTGATGACAGACCGGATCAAAGATCTGATGTTAATGGAAGAGCATCATGGACATCTGATGGAGTAAACGCTGCGGTAACCTGGTAAATGAAAGAAACCTAGAGAAACTAACCTGTAATGTACGACGTCGTGTGGCTTAAATTTCCAACCGAAACAATAAACCCACATATATGTGTTGAGTGAAATAAGACTCAATTTCACACGCTTTTAACGGAAAGTATCAACAACTATTTATATCCGTGACCTTCTCGACCATCAACAATAATGTTGTTTTCCTCACAAATGATTCAAAGCACTTTTCCAATATTATTATGTAAAATTATTGCCCGCCATGGTATTCGGGAGATTTAGACGCATGCGCCCCAAAATATTTCTTTAATAACGGCTAGAGCTGAAAGTGGAAAGCTGTTGCGCTGGAGACGATGAGAAACTTTATACAAAGGATATAAAACAAAGATGAACTTCAGAAGAAGTGTGGCATTGTTGTTGCCCTTGTTTTTGTACCAGATTGTTGAAACAATTCCAAAATAAGAAATTATAACATGTTAAAGCTTAACACACATTCGGGCTGAGTGGAAAATATTACATATTATTAAACGTTTTGGAAAAATATTTTTAAAAAACGTTTCAACACTTTCCCGCGACCATTTGTTGCATCCAATTGACAAGGGTGGAGTAACTTGTGTCTTCACTGATAAGATCGTCTGCACTGTGATTGTCTGTTCATTTGTGTGACTAACCCTACCCTGACCGACCTTACCTCTCACGGAATTGCCTAAGATTGATATAGGGTTTGATAACATACTATATATTTCACAGACGGCCACGGGAAATCGGGACCCTAGTTTTTCGACTCTTCTGAACTGATAGAACCTGTTATCTTACCGTGGAATTTCACATTTGATCGATCGCTTAGCAATTTCACAGGTATGAACTTTATGTAACAGAGGCCTTAATATCAACTACAATTTGTTGGTCATATAAGAGTTACCCACAAACGTTCTAAGATCTTCACCACAGCACCCTTCATGGCGAAACTTGCTACATGGGATCGATGGCTCTAACAGGTGTTTTTAAAGTTGCTGCGCACGACAAAATGTCGGATTTTCATTCGAAAATTCGATATATATGTTGGAAGATATATATTTGTTAGTCATTTAGAAAGTGATCGTATAACAGTATTTTCGTGATTTTGGGATTACACTCTCTTAGTATAGCACAGCTTCTCATGCAGAAATCTTGATCGAGTCCTGTGTGGGATTCGAACCAGCGACACATAGAGTAAGCCAGCTAATCGCCAGCACTATATGTCGGCGATCTAAACCACTCGGCCAACGAGCCTCCCACAAAAAAGGAGTTAGCGGATCGGCAGTTTTGAAAAAGAACACACAGTACCCCTCTGATGACCGTAATGACATAGCTCTCACAGCTGAGTACATAAGAAGATTTATTTCTTGTCATCAAGAGAGTGATCGTACAACAGTATTTTCGTTATTTTTTGAATTACACTATCTTAGTATAGCACAAATTCTAGCGCTGAAAACTTGGTTGAACCCCGTGTGGGATTCGAACTGGTGACCCCCAGAGTAAGGCACCTAATCCTCACTATATGACCTATATGTCGGCTATCTAAACCACCATATCTTCATTTGTATTGAGCTATGTAACAAGTTCAATCATTTCAGAAGGCTCAAACAATTCACTTTTAAACCCGATTTCACATGGTCGTCTGCGAAATATAGAGTATGTTATTTAACACTACATCAATCATAGGAAACTCAAATTCTTCATTTTTGCTACAAAAACCTGCCATAACAGTGATAACACTATCATAAAAATGTGATAATACATTACCATTATTAGTCACAATATTCATTATTTTACAGTTACATAAGCTTAACATGTTTCCTTTCTATCAACGGTACATCAATTGGTCCATAATACAGGTTCACTACCGCTAGATTTTCAGAAATATTTCAGTCTGATGGACAAAGATACAACACTAGTAACCTTTTAAATCTACATATATTAATCTGTCGCCTGTCCCTTATATGTGTTGTAATTTCATTTTATTCTCTCAAAATGAAAGGACCACGAGAATGAAATAAGTTGCCTGCAACCAAAAAGTATCAATTTTATATCATTATTATCAAAACTACACCAGTGTGTCATTAGAAACAGACCTGTTTCGCATTCCTTGCATGCATATACATATTATGTATATGGTATATTGTTCTCTCGTATTCCTCTCTGAGCGTCGATGATCAGTATATTATTTAGTTTATAAAACAAGCCCCTTACGGTATTATTCCCGCCAACTTTTGCAATCGGTAGCATTTAAGAACATCCATTTGTTAATCTCCTATTTGGATGCCATTGATGTATATTATTGTTTCAATTTTGGCAAATAAACTCAATTCAAAAAAATTCAAATTTTATTTCTATTGTTATAATATAACTTAATGTGAAGGTTCCAGTTTTTGTCATTTCGGCTATATCTCTGCAACGAATGAAGAAACAGGTGTGGCAATTGCATCAAATCTCTCCTACGATGATTCCCATTATTACAGGCAATGATAAAGGGTCCAGTTTTCTCTTTATTGCTATACCTCCACCCGAAAGATGAACCTTTATCATTATATCCCCATGCGTAGGAGGAGAGCGTAGGCCATTATTGCAGTGTGCCCGTCGAACGTTCCTACGGCGGATGGCAATTTGTAGACGTCAAACCATCATTTATGTCTGCTCGACGATTACTCATAGTGGTCGACAGCTATTCCGGAGTTGTGGGAGACTATCATTTTGAGGTGGGCCATTATCCTTGTCTCTGTCAATCCTTCCTGGGTGGGGCGGACCATCATTTGTATCATTTGTATATGCCGGACAATCCGGGCATGACTCCTACACAATCATTATAAGACCAGTATTCTTATATGCCATTCAGTCATTTCCAGGGGCGAACCATGGGTGATATTTCCCGAGAAATGCTATCATTTAATACTGCGGGGATGTTGTCTGCCGGTCAATCATTTCTGAGAACGGACAACCATTCCTGGATGACAATCCGCCATTCATATATGCTGAACAATTTAACTTAGTGGAGAAAATCATTCCTGAGGGCCATTTTTGTCTGTATGACGGTTAATCATTCCTGAGGACGGACAATCATTCCTGGATGTCCACCACCATTGATATGTGCTACGCTATTGGCTCTGACAGTATGTTGGCACCTCTTCCCACTTCCCTCATATGCGTTGTAATTTTTACCTGTATATGGCGAGATTCTGCTTGTGGACGTTTCGTCCCAGAGGCCTGCCTCCTGTACAGACCTTTTGGTCTTTGATATATGTTAGCATTGTGGGAAGTTGATACTGGGTCGACATCGGGCCTTACAGACTAATCTGTTATGTTAAATGCCGTCATTTTCATCTAACGACTATACAGCTCGTCAATTCCCAGTGTACGAGTTGTCACAGCGACACAGCTCACCAATTGCCAATATACGAGTTGTCAGAGCATTTCCATCATAGCTCTCTAGATTTGTATCTAACACCGCTTATGCCGGTGCTAGGAGCCGTGTGGTCATGTCATCCAAGTTGCCACATGAACAGGTACAACAAAAGCGTACCTGAGATACAACACATATCACGAAATCGTTAGGTTCTTGGTATGTGCTTTGGAATAGGTTAAACAGAAGACTATATTGTGAAGTCATGTGGCTCTGTCAGTATGTCGGCACCTCTTCCCACTTCCTTTTTATGCCTTGTAATAATTACCCCTATTCACTATATCTTTTGTGATAAATTTTGCACTTGGATAATCACTGGTCCTCATCAGTAGCGACAATAAGCTTCAATAATCATGCTACCACTAGTTACTTTTGGGACACAGGGACGATAGTAAGCCTTGTAATGGAAAAATTGTTAGTGAATATTAAATTTTGTAATTGAAATCTAATTCTTCAATAACATACATAACATCCTGAGTAATTTATCATATACACATTGGCGGGATTAAAATCCCATCGGAATTGTTTTATCCATTGCTGTCGAAATTAAAGTGCTTTAGATACAGCGGGTGAATACAAAAGAAAATATTGCACAACTTCGTTTTCTTCCATGGGCGTTTCTGGGGTTGCAGTCAAAACAATAGGTAGAAGGCATAGTAACTAATTATAAAATGTGATTCCAATTTTAGATTTAAAGAGAGAAATTGAAATGCATTCTTTGAAACTGGAGGGCAATTTGTTCCAGATCTTGTGTCCTTTTATTTTGACTGTACAAAATGAAAACCCGGTCGAGTAGAATAGCCTATAGAGGTTCAAACTAGATTGTCGAGTTTGGTATCGGTGGACACAAGACACAAGGCAAAATAATCCCGGAAAAGTAAAGGCACTAAATTTCAATGACGAAGCATTTGTGAGTAAAATAGAGAAATAGGAATTCACTCAGTTCTGTCAGGGTCAATATTTTCAAACACTTACAGATAGGACCAGTGTGTTCGTATTTATTGTATAGGTTTATAGCGCGGGTTGTTCGTTTCTGAAGTATCGTAAGCGGAAAAATATGCGTGGAATAGGTGTTGTCTCAGACAACATTGACAATGGTAATGATAAGGGAATATCGCTGAAGAATAGAGAGTATTAAGGCAACTGATCTATCGAACCGCGATGATTGAAATTGCGCCTGATAATCTGCAAGCTCGCTTTCCACGACTCTAATGTGCTTTCTACCTGGATAAGGGACTGCTCTCTCTCCGACGTCTTTCATGTGTGCGTGGCGTGGGACGAAGAAAGACGCATTTCGATTGATTGTAGAGATGTGACAGCCTGCCGAGATACCGTGTTATCGATCACGAACGTTGCGCAAAATCGACACTCGTTTGGGCAAAGGTTGTTGGTGCTATTGAAACAGAAAGGAGACATGGGCGTTGCCTCCGTCCAATCAGCTATCGCATCCTTGCAATAAAAACGAATGTCCAGCGAAAAGAACAGACTATCAAGAAGACCGGTGTGAGGATAAAATCGACACTCGTTTGGGCAAAAGTTGATGGTGTTATTGAAAGAGAAATGAGACATCGGCGTTGCCTCCGTCCAATCAGCTATCGCATCCTTGCTATGAAAACTAAGGTCCAGCTCAAAGAACAGACTACCAGGAAGACCGGCATGAGGATAAAATCCACTCAAAGTTGCTTGTGTTGTTTCACCAGAGTTCAATCTCTATTTTGGTAAGTTTACTACTTTACTCCATTCATCTGCAATAACGTATTCCAATAAAATCTTGAGAGAGATTTGCCTGGGATTCTTTGTAAAGGTATAGGCCTACAGTTAGTGGTAAACTTCTTTTCCCGGAGCTGTTTTGCATATCGATATTCGTTCTATATGTCACTAACCGAGCAGAATGAACGTTGCCGATACCGCTGATATCAGACGGATTTTCTATTCAGTGAGCTCGATGTTCATTTCTCGCATACCTTTATAAGTTGCCAATTGCGGTAAGTTTTTATTGTTCATGCTGTTATATTACTGAAAAGCCAGCCGGCTTGACTCACTTTTGTACCCAGACAGGCTATTGTGCCCCTGTTGTCACGTGACATGTTGCTATAATATTTCAATTGACGTCCTCGCGAGGAAAACAGCCAAAGGTGGGTTAAAGAGGTGCATAATGTAATGGATTGTCTCTCCAGTTAGAACAAAACGTTTTCATAACAGCCGCAAAAACTTATATTATGAGGGGCTTTAAAACATAAAAGTTCGGTATTATACTAAAGTATAATTAGAACGTTTCAAAACAGTTCAACATTTGAAAACATCATTGAAGCAGTTCAACATGTTTTTGGCATCCTCATAATGACGTTTAAATAGTTAATTAGGTAATAATTGCGAGTCATCACGGGACCACCTTTGGGTTCTTGTGATGGTTTTTTTTTCAGGAATATGCAGTCCGTATATTTTTCTATGGGGTCGTATGACTTCTTGTCAGTAGACCGGCGTCGTTTTCCATCACTCTTTTAATGTTGCGTTTAAACAAATATATTATTATGATTAGAATTATTATTATTATGAATGGTATTATGTGCCGTTTGAAAGTCAACAAAGGAGATTGTTACCGTTATCATGATATTTTTATAACCATACAACAGTATTTGGACAACGTTTAGCCCAATGTTTTCATGCTGTCATCGTATTAGCGGGATCATTCTTGTGCCTTATCCTGGAAAAGATGTTGAGAAAGCATTCGCAGTTCTATTCATCTTGAATGGGTGACTCCTGATATCGATTTGGGGCGGGGTGCGCAGTGAGGCGTGACCCGTCCTGGCCTTCCCCGGTGGATTTTCGTGTAGTTGATTTTCGTTTCTCCAACGTGGGGCAATATCTCTTAAAGTTGCCAAAATATTAGAGTTTAATTTGACGCATATTTACCAGATTGGTATCAGGTATCCTAGCTTAAAAACATGCTTCCTTGCTGTAGAATAGGGAAAAATAAAAATCGACCACCCAGAATTTCACAGGCCCACGCGGAGCGGGTCATGCCCCACTGAGCACTCCACCTTAATGGTTAGAGCGTCGGCCTCGTAAGCGGTAGGTACTGGGTTCGATCCCAGGCCGGGTCATGCCTAAGACTTGAAAAAACTTGTTGCTCCCTCGCTTACGCTCAGCATTAAGAGGATAGAACAAGGACTGGTTCACTCGGTGTCAGTATAATGTGACTGGGTAGGGTGTCATGTCTGCCTACGGCATGATAATTCAGTGGGACAGCACTATAAAATGGCAGCATTAGATCTGCTCTGTTACAAGTAGGTACCCCTGCCCCTGCCGTCCCTTCCCTTCCCCGTCGTGATATAGCTGAAAAAATGTTGAAAGCGACGTTAAACCCTATTCACTCACTCACTCACTCACTCCACCTTATACCGATATTGGCAAGCCTGGATTCAGAAAAATCTGTCCATACAGGCATCTATTCGAGTATACACATATGTGGGAACAAGGAAAGGAGCGATCAAAGATGCCCGATTTGAAGCAAATTCCAAATAAAGTCTAAATTCCCATGATTCGAAGTCATTGTTGAGCCATCCACTGCTACGGCCAATATGGTCGAGAATATATGATTCTAGTTGTGCCTGGTATACACATCGTCAAAAAAAACATGCATATGAGATATGAGTTGGCGGATACTTGGATCCAAAGGAAAGAAACTTCATAGCAGGTGATGAACTTATGACAGAGGCCAAACAGGATGCGTAGGGACTTATTTCAAAAGGATCCTCTCAAAATAACGTATCTGTTATTTATATATATAAATACTTCAGGATAAATCTTTAAGAGCTATCGGTTTTAATGGTCAGTATGTTCTTTTTAATTAAATGCGTTGACTAGTATCTAAGGATAGGTGAAGTTAACATCGAAAAACTTATTCGTATTTGAATGTGATAAAGCCGATTTTTTTCCAATTCAAAATCTTCAAAATCAAATTTCACTTCAACTTGACACACTGAAATATGACCTTTGAAATCTCCGATGGTCAGTTGCATAAAACACGATATATGGTTGATCAATGGGCTATCTTGACATTTTTTGTAACATGTAACTGGAATATTTTGTCCTGTAACAGAGATTACACCGCAAACTAACACATCATTTTTACACAATATAATACAAATATTAGTTATCTAAAAAGCCGTTTTGGTTTGTGGTTTCATATATTGTTGTTTTTTTCATAATGTGCATTTAGTGCATTTTTTTTACATATTTACACGTATTACTAGATTTGTTACCCCCGTCTCATTTTATCCTATTTTTGAACTAACTGAATAGAGTAGAAATCCAGGAATATGACATTTACATGTATGTGACTGCTTTATATAGTTATGTAGGTCTATACGTTTCACCCAAAATATTTGTGCCGCTGGAGTTCCCCAAAACGTCTTTCGTTCGAAATAATTTCAAGAAATTAAAATTATTTAAACCAAAAATAACATTCTACATTAAGTTTTTTTATCATATCAGTTTTCATAACATTTAACTGTTCAATGCTTATGTAGTCGTTGATATCGTGCTGTAAAGCGGCAATGTGTTGAGTTGTTCCTTGACACTGACATATATATAATATTTGATAATCAGCAGAACGAAATCAGTCGTCTAGTAATATGTTTTATTTCTTGTTAATCCAAACAGGAACTGTTTTGGTATGATATTTAATAACATGTTGGTATTTTGTACATCCAGCTACATGTACTTGAAGATTCCATTAGCTCACCAATAATTTCACGTTCAAAAAAGAGATGCACGACTTTTTCAGTCTGTAGTTTGTAGTCTGTAGTTTTCTACCTGTAGCGCTGTGTTGCAATGTCGGTAAATTGATTTGACGAGGTTATAAAATTTACCCCCGATGCCAAGTCTAAGTAATTTCAATGAAATTACAACACATATAAGGGAAGTGGGAAGATGTGCCGACATACTGACAGTCACATGACTTCCCAGTATAGTCTTCCGGTTAACCTATCCTAAAGCAAATACCAAGAATCTAAGGATTGGTGATATGTGTTGTATCTCAGGTACGCTTTTATTGTACCTGTTCATGTGGCAACTTGGGTGATATGACCACACGGCGCCTAGCACCGGAATAAGCGGTATTAGATACAAATCTAGACGGCTATGATGAAAATGCTCCGACAACTCGTGTATTGGTAATTGGTGAGCTGTTTCGCTGTTTCGCTGTGACAAGTCGTACACTGGGGATTGACCATCTTTCCATACACAATCGAACGGCTATTGGAAGTCATCAAAACACATGTATACTTTTTTCTTTAATTTACCTATCTATTTATCAATGATGTTTCTACGAATAGAATGATTATCTGAGGTAAGTCTTTTTTTCTGAAGCAAGATTGTTATCATTAATTGTGGTTAAATACGGCTTGTCAGTGCCAAATTTGGGACCTCTATCAGTATTCATATATATGGAAAATCCACTGAAACGCAGTTTCATATCCACTTTGGTGTTAATCACCGTAGACATACCAGGGATAATATACCGTACATTAGCAAGACGGGTCTGTACTATTATTTCAGATTGTTATTCAAGATCAGCGTCTTGTTTAATTGAAATCAACTTTACGGGAAAGGAGCTATTCGGAAGAATCATGGATAAAGGGATTACGACAGCAACCGCTCCGCTTTGTGAATTAAGTCCGCCTTCCCAGGAAGTTGCATTTTAAAACATGATTTCATTTGTCACTACCTATTCAACTCCAACAATATCAACGTTTTCCCATTGTGATTAATACATCAAGGAGGATGAATAACAGCCCTAGAAGGCAAGTCATTTTTCTCGAACTCGACCATTATCAACCAGTAAAGGACAGGCTCCAAGCTTAAGTACATTCTGACGGGGTTCAGTTTCCATACATTCGATTGAATACTCGCGATCGGGTCTCCAGATACAATGTATAACAAATCAAAGTGTGGTGCATGCATTCTTATTTCAGAGGGACCTAGTATCAGGTTTTAAGGTAAAATTAATTTCGCATGATTCGAAATTTGTTTTCGAAGTTCTTGTCTGTGCAAACTGCAGAAAAGAATGTATCTGGCAAACACCTGATTTACGTTCCAGATTAACAATACACAGATAGCAGATAATTAATGCGAACCACTGTTCTCTGGCAGTGAGCCGGCATATTGGAAAATATGCTTCACACTTCATCTCTTCTTCCAGGTTTTTTTCCTTTTTACAATGATCATATGAGTAATCAAGCTGTTTTAAATGTCAAGGAAATCCTATTCATTGATACAAATGCGTCCATTAAATGGTAGTTTGTCCAGCTTACAGTGGCATGTCCTATACACTATTTCTTCCAGACAAGTCACTGCTCAACAATCCTATTGATTAATGTCTAGTATAAGTTTTGTTTTGTCTCCAGGGTTTTTCTTACCCATTTATTGTTATATTTCCACCAGCTGTGCTTGTTCCCTCCTATCATTAATCTTTTACTTGTTCCACTAGTTTCTCTATAGCTCTATGTTCAGACGTGCCAGAGAAATTCTGCTCTACTGGCGTCCATGACTGCCATGCCAAATCTACGTATATATAAACTTTGTTGAACCGTTCATTAGTTGAGTAATATGTACCGTAATCAAACCAAGTAGTACAACTTCACATCCAGTCGCCAGAGTTCCTATTTTGATGTCGCTCAACAGTTCAAGACCAGGAACCCCTGGTTATAGTGGACACAGGCCTTAAGGATACTGAACCCTCTTGCACACACTTTTACACACCTTCTAGAATCTGTCTTTATAGAGCTAAAAAGTATGACGAATAGCTATAGTAATTTATATATTTGTTGAACGCGCATGTCTTAAGAATTCCAAATATATGAATTTGTTCACTTTAAACCTGTAGGTTGTAAAGATATTCGAACTAGAATAAACTAATTTAAAATTTAATTTTAACTTTTTAAATGGCTATTTTAAAAAAAAGTATTCAACTTATCGTAAATTACATCATTATTTCCTGAAAAAACCTCCGAGACACTGATTTCCTGTTGGAGAAATGAAAATGGAGGTTGCTGTAAGTTGAGTACTTTTTCGAAAATAGCCATTTGAAAAAGAAAGCTATTTTTTGTAATAATTTGTTTTTAATTCTTCACAACCTACAGATTTACCGTGAACACATTTATTTATTTGGAATCCTTAAAAAATGCGCTTTCAACAAATAGATACATTACCATCGCTATAATTTCAGCTTGATACAGACAAATTCTAGAGGGTGTTCAAAAGTGTGTGCAGGAGAGCTCAGTATCCTTATACTGGCTCCTTTTAGTGATCTCACTTATATCGCTTCAATAATGTATAGCAGTTTATTCTCAAATTTGGCAGGTTTTAACTTGTGCAAACCTGAATTTGTTGTTTGGAAATGCCCCTGGAGTAGTGACGTGGGGATACGCGAATTTCTTACCCGTCAATCATTTCCCATATTTCCTTCAGGTATAATAATGTTGATTTGTATTTATTGTAGCCGTCGAGTCTTTACTGGTATCACGAAGACAGAACACCTCTCAAGTGGACAGAGATTAAATTTCGACCAACGTAGATGCAGCTCAGTTAAAACAGGAAGTTCATTCGGCTCCTCTACTATTCCATATGCAGTTTCTATTCTTGAAACATGAATGTCATGCAGGAGTAACTGAACATTCCCCGACTCAGAAAATATATTTGATAATACTCAGAGAGACTAAAATCAAATACTTTTCTCCTTTATCATAAGTACAAGAGCGATGCGAACATTACAAATCCCTAGCATAGGCGTTGGATAAACAACGTATTCATGAACATAATATCTGATTCTACAAGTGTCTACATCGAAACATCTGAACCAATGACAGCGTAACTTGTCATACAAGTTCGATGAGAGTAGTGCTGTCTCTTTCCTCTAAACTACACGAACCAATATAGTCCCCACAAACCTATCAAAATTGAGTTGCTTTCTAAACAATATATTTGAAGGATGAAAAAAGCAAAAGCTGGCGGGAAAAGGTGTTCTAGTATGACGATATTGATATTCACGCTGTTTACTTCCCATGAATCATTCTCAGCCAATACGGCGACAATAGCGACCGGAGTACTATTGCCAATTTTGACGGCGACAATATTGTTCATAGCTAATGAGATATGGGGAGTTTAAATATCACACCTGTAAAACGAGTTCGATACTTTACCTAGCCACCAGATGACATCAATTACAGTCAGTCGATTATGTTTGCGATATCAGATTTTAATATATTTTACAAACATTCCGATTCGAAATTTTCAATTTGTTGAATCTCTCTGGTGCATCCAGAATTGTTACTGAGATAACGTCTTTACCTGTTTGGAATTGTTTGGAATGCGGTATTGCTGCACTTGACCATATCAACCCCACCATGCCCGGGAGACCAATATCACCCCCTACCAAACTTTGTACCCTATCTCCGGAACGACAAAACATTGAGAGGTAACTTTATAATTTATCATATTAGGCTCATGTTGAGCCTATTCGCATACCGCCCAGAACACCTGATAATGGGTAAATTTTCTTGGATACCAGAAAAGTGATGTTTTCGTCATTATTCTTCAAAATGCTTGTTTTGTGCAAGGGGAAGTAGACAAAAACTATTTTATTTCACATTAGTCTAATATTTCATAATTTCTCTTGCAACAAATCGCAAAACCTGACCGAAAAATTGACAAAAAATGTATTTCTTTTAAAACGTTACTTTGACGTCATCAAGGCGAACATTGTGGATTTGTGTTTACATTTTCTAGTAGAGCTGGATCCAGAGGTAAATTTGAGCCGCCCCTCCGTAGAAAAATATTAACCTTACCCAAAATGCCCAGTCCAGGCAAGGTTAATATTTATTTTGTTAAAATCAGTTGTCGATGAACCCGACCACACGATCACAATTAGGTTAAAGCCAAGCTAAGTGATTTTGATCCGAAGGTGAACTGAGTCTTTAATCAGACAAATTAAAGATATGATTTTCAGCGATGGTTGTCTACCATAATGACAATACCACCGGGTTCAGCGTCCTTCAGAGGGACCCATTCCAGACAACAATTTGTATCCTCAGTCTCACAAGCCGCATCCGGAGGTTGGGTAGAACTTTTCAGATAAGTCCTCAGTAACCAGCTATATGCTCGGATTAGAGACGTGAAGACATGGCATGTGGCACATGCTTTGACCCGTATTGAACAAGCTGTACTACCGATGGAATTGGGACAGGAGTGAAAATGAAGCGGTATGCCTTAAACACAACCCCCTAGCGACAGGAGTTTGCTGCTGTAACCAGGAGAACCCGAAACCAAACTCCATCCTTGCTGGATATGTATGCCAATATTAGATGGCACAGGGGTACCACCACGCATGGATGCAGAATACATATGAGGAGGGGTGCAGGAGGGGCGGAATATCGCGGACTGTAACTAGTAGGACCTGTCTTCAAAGCACCGATGTCTAGCTCCCCTCAGACTGTAATTAGTAGAGCCCGACATCACAGCATTGACATCTTGGTTTGCAAAGGCGGTGTCCGGAACCAATCGACAGGGAGACAGTCTGACCCCGGTCAGGGTGGGTAGAGGAAGTAGGACCGTGCCTGGCAGGAATGCCATTAGTATGGCCTGGAGTCGTCCAAGTCAGTGACTAAAAACTATGTCAAATGGTCGGAATGACCAACCCGACCAAAGTCCACGTACATATTACTTTACAATCCTGTCTTCGATTCTTCCCATGGACTTTCAACATCTCACCTTTCGGAATGACCAACCCAATGGCCGGAATGACCAACCCAACTAAGCCCACGTACATATTACTGTACAATACTGTTTTCGAATCTTCCCATGAACTTCCATCATCTTACCTTTCCTAAACACAAACAGAGGCAAATTTGGAGGCGTTTTATATCGGACCACTACAGGTACCGATGGAAGGAGACGGGAATATTAAGTACGTCGTGCAGCGAACGTGATAATAAAAACAGACTCCTCCGTTTCCAGATGCAAACTAGGAGAAGACAAACACGGGGTTGCGAGTCCAACAGCATATCAGAGAGTCCTATGTCTGTATTTGTCTAAACCGCGGCTGTTGTAGCTGTCACAGCTTGGTGGGCATGCACCGTCAATTGAATGCGACGTGTAGTGTGGCGTCAGAGAGGGATACGGTCGCCACAGGAGTTCGGGTATTTATTAACATATATCGTTGAATAATTCTATGCAGTTTTCAAATGGAACCATGTCATTGAGGTGTCGCTTAGTGTCAATTAGTGCCACGCTCTATTGTCCAGATTTTATAAATACCGGTACAACAGCTATGCTACTCAGTTATCCGGATGTTGTCAGTTAGACCTCCGTAGAAGTCACCTCTGCTTTGTATCACTGACAGGTTAGTTTGCAATTATAATACTGAGTGGAGCTTTTGCTGTACAAATGTTATAACTCGATCACTTTGCTATGGTTGTATTGGTTATATTATGGATGCATAATTGTTAAACATAAGATACGAAATAATGGTAATATGTCCTTCATATATGGCAGCATTCTTGTATGTTGAAGTTCTAAATTACAGATTGCGTGTCATGGTGGGACGTGGCTGACCGATGCTCCACACGGAACGAAATAGACGCAAAAGGGGAAGACAACGTGTCAACGCAGGGCGATGCACGTAAACCCGGGCACCGGCGAACTTAATCGTCACGTAACAGAGTGCGATAATAAGGCTGTATACTTGGAAGCTGTTAAGCAGCGACAGATCTGTGTAGGTGCGTCTTACACTAGAAAATCCGTTTGTATTGCTAAGTGAGATATGCGGACTCGTGCGAGTATGGAATGCAGGACTGTAACTTTTTAAGGACTGTTAACATTTATTCCATTTGATCGATCAAGTGTCTGTCTTGTGTTATATGTATTTCGGAATGTTATGATTTATTCCTGGCCAATTACAAGCGTCTGGTCCACCATTCATAATTCAGCCATCGTCCATTAGAGAATATCCGCGTCCATAATCCAAAGACCTATTCCATATTCCATATAACAGTATTAGCACCAAATTCAAAAAGACAATCATAGTATACATACACATAGGATAGTTTCCTGCAAGAGAGAAGCGGTGAACAGTTTTCAATGATGCCGGCAAGACATCATGATGTTCCAAAAATATCAAACCCGTATCGCTGATCAGTATTCTTAATCCAAAATATTCGTTGTAAGGTCGTCATCTAAAGAATGATGTATTTCAGTCACGCTTTGATTGTGACTGTTCATATGAGTACCATTTGGATCTTGAAGTACATGGGTTAAGCGGAATTAGACACAAGTTACGAAACGTAACGCCATAGGTCTTGCACGCTACGCTCGTATTTTCCTATCAGCATGCGATATGTACCGCCAAATTTGAGAAACTTTGAGTGGAGGCGCTTGGTGGTGTAGCCCTGTTTTATAAGTTTCTGCAACAATGTTTTGTGACGTTGATTAAAATCGTCACATTTAACACAGGATCTAGCAAATGCTACTAGGCGTGATATGTATACGCCATATGCAGGTCCCACTGGAATATTACTGTCCAGAAAGGGATAGTTTACGATGTCGAAATTGTAATCATCCCTTTTGTCATACAGTCGACGAGAGAGAAGGCCTGCTTCATTTTTATAGAGATATAGGTCTAAATATGATATGCCCGTAGGGTTATCTGTAGTTTCCTTCAAATCCAGTGAAGGTGGATATATATCCTTCACTGCGTCATTTATATAGCGATTATCCACAGCGAGAAGATCGTCTATATAGCGTTTGGTGAATGAGAAAGAGCGGGCTTTGAATGGATCGGTTTTTGAATGCGCCTTCATATAGTCATATTCATAAGAGAACAGATATAGGTCAGCCAACACGGGTGCACAATTAGTACCCTTTGGAATACCTATATGCTGCTGATATATTGTGTTGCCAAATTTTACATAGATATTTTTAATGAGAAATTCAAGCAACTCTATAAACAAAGAAACATCCCATGAATGATATCTCTTGTATGTAGTAGAGCTAAAGAATGCTTTATGGCATCCGATATTAATATATCTACGATCAGTTTTTTGAACACGGATACTATTAATGAACTTAGACGGTCAATAAGGTCCTGATGAGGGATTGTAGTATAGAGAGTCGAGAAATCCCATGTGGATACTTGTCTACACGGTATGTGAGCTTTAGCATCAAGTTCTTCCGTAAGACATTTTGAGTTTTTCAATATCCAGATACATTCAACGCCAGAGTTTTTAGAAATAGTGGCGCAATACCTTTCTCAAAATGTTTTTACCTCCTGAAGGGCCCTCGTCAACAGGGTTGAAAGAAGCTTGGTGGTGCAGCTTCTAGAACCAGCTATAAATCTAGCTTTGTATGGTGATTTATGCATTTTGGGGGTCCAGTATACTTTTGGTATATCATTATGTTTGGTTGGAATACAAATACCTCTTTCCTTGAGAAACGTTTAGTGATTGTTAAATAAATCTTCCAGAGTAAATGCAGTCTGAGAGTAAGTAGACGTATTTGATGGCGATATGTTGGCACGGGCGAGCTTGCCAGGATGATACTGAAATTGTATTTAGAAGATTTGTATGACTATTTGACCGGGATACAGACTGCAAATTCATTAAGGAATGATGAAATTTACACATGTATTTATGTAAATATTTGTATAGACATTGACCTGTTCAATTACCAGTATTTCTTTTCTTTGTTGTGCAGGTTCGTCTCTGAATGTTGGCGAGTACAAATTTATTAACCTCTTCTTGAAATGCCCAAAATGGGTTTACAGGCTAATATCGAATGTGGAATGATAATAGGTTTCTCGAGGACTGATTTATTTGAATGTGCAACTGAACGCGATTTACTCGTACAACAAAAACTAAGAGAGCTTAGCGAGTTGGAACAAAGGAGAAAAGGGAAAGGAGTTATGATGAAAGGGGAAAGCGGAAAGAGGAGTATGCTTTGGCTATAAAGGAGCTAGATTTAGAAATGGTGCAATTGAATAAACGTCAATGCACTGACTTTCGGGTTGTAGTTAAATCATCTGTTCCGAAACTGCCAGTTTTTATTGATCAGAAAGATGATATGGATGCACATTTGCAGCGTTATGTAGACTGTTGTGGCTAGCATAAAGATGAATGGATCACAAAATTAAGCGCATTGGTGCAGGGCAAAGCCGTGACGGTATAGGCCCTGGTGATGCCAAAGATTATACACAGTTGAAAATTGCTCTACTAAAGCGGTATTAGCCAACTGAGCAGGTAAACTTTCGCACTACGCGCATGTCCAAAAATGAGAATGCTCAACGGTATGCCATTAGACTGGAAAAAGAAACTTCCTGTATATACAAAAGCTTATCCAACAGTGTGTATACATACACATACAAAATATATATACATACTTTTTGGGGTTAACATAATGTAATACTGGTAACGAATTCCTTTTGTACAAGCACAGTATGTTACAAGAAGAAAAAAACGAATGACATATATAGACACATGAACTACACGAAAAAACATGCAGAATCCCTTTTTTCTCCAGTAAAATTACTCTTCCAAGACTGGATGCCCCAGCATATGTCACAATGACACTTGGTGTTGCGTATTGCCTAGTTAAGACGCCAGAAGATCCCATTTGTTTTCGAAAGTGCCCTGTGTGCCTATAAATTTATCTTTAGCTCTTTTCTTCTAGAACGACTTCTTTTAGTTCTTCAAAGTTTGGTTTAGTATTTTTGTACTTGCTATCATATATGTACTTTTTGATTATTAAAAATATATTATTGCTAATGCTCTAATTTGTATTGCCCAGGACGACTTGGCGCCCCGAAGGTTTTCCCATGTGAATTTTGAAACATTCAGCCCAAGAGTGAAGCTTGTCCCAAATTTCCTCAGTATACATACGTTGGTAAAATAAATGAGCAAGAGTTTCCACCTCTTGCTTACAGAAGGTACACAGTTCGGAAGCTGCTTTGCCCCATAGTTTTAAAAGTAATTTGTTGACAGAATTCTATGAAGTATTTGAGATTGAAAATATTGTTAGTTTCTCTTGTTGTACTAAAAGTATTGCTAGATATTAATAGTCAGTCCAGAGTATTGTCTGTATTCAGTGCCTTTTCCCACTTTTCAAGTCTAAGCTCAAGGTTATTCATTAATAAGTTATATTTAAATTTTAGACTTTCCTGACTTATTAATCTATTCTGTATCTCCGGGTTTTATATATTTTCTATTTTCGTTGGATATTTTGTGAACAATACTACAGTGCAAAAGGAAAAGAGAGTTTAATTCCGAACTTATTCTGTAATTTGTGAATGTCAGAAACTCAGTTCCATCCTCATTCATTATATCGCTGATTCCAGGTTCGGACCATTCCCACAAAGTTCTCCAATCTGATTTATGGGCAAGGTCAAATAAAAGGTTATCAACTGTTATATTGTTGTCACTACTTTCCTCTATAAACCTTGCACGTGCTTTTAAAGTGTCGTGCGAAAAAAAGACTTTACTTGTTTTGGCATTTCCTGGATGACAGTTGAATTTAATTTTTATATATTGTGCTCATTCGGATGAAAAATATTTTGTACTAAAATCCTAAGAGAGCTATTGCTTTAGGACAATTTCTTTGATTTTCAAATATGACACGAAAGATTGGATATGTACCATTTCTAACTCCTCATTCTTCTTGTTTAACATGATAATTTTATTTAATTCTATATTGTTTACCATTCCATATAAAGTTGAAGAGGACTCACTCTAAATTTGCTATGAATGTTCATGTCGGGTCTGGTAAAACAGAGAAAAGATGAACTGAAAGTGGAATAACGAATATTTTTATCACTGTTATTTGGCCGACAGGCCTTAAATTTCTCCTCCCCAGCTTCCTAAGATTTTTTTAATGGAAGTCATTTTATCATTAAAATTATTGCTGACACTTGACTTTAAAGTGGGACAAAACCAGATACCGAGTAGACGTAAATTATGGATTTGAAACATCATTCTGTTTTTGGTGGTCATTTTGGTACACTGGAAACTACTGTCAGGGTGACCTCTAACATTTATTGGCCTGGCCTACATAATGATGTGAGAAGAATTTAGATCTCGTGTGATGTATGTCAGCGAACATTCCCGAATAGTAAAGTTGCCAAAATACCATTGAGTAAAATGCCTGTGATCGCAGTTCCTTTCTAGAGAGTGACCATAGATATACTCGGACCGCTCAGACCAGCTACGGATAAGGGAATTCGTTTTATTCTCATGATATTTGACTATGCTACTAGGTATCCATAAGCTGTAGCACTTCGAGGTATAGACACTGAAAGGGTAGCAGAAGATTCACTAGACATCTATAAAAGGCCTGGGGTGCCCAGCGAACTCTTCGCAGATATGGGGAGCCAATTTACATCTGACTTGATGAGAGAAGTAAATCGTTTAATATCCATTCGCCAAATAACTTAAATACTTCCTTTCATTCCTTGTGCAACAGTCTAGTAGAGAAATTTAATGGGACCATTAAAAGCATGCTCCGTGAAATGAGCACTGCGAAACCTAGGGATTGGCATAGGTATTTGGCCCCTGTGTACATATAGAGAAGAGGGGTATCTTCGACCTGTTGTATAGACGCACAGTGCGTGGTCCGATGACAATTCTTAGAGAACAGTGGACAGACGATGTTTTGGAACCGGAAGTTAGGTCTATATACCAGTATGTTCTGGACTGGCGGGAACGCTTAGCAGAGACATGCGCGTTAGCACGCGACGAAGTTCCCGATCATCCAAGCGGTCCAGAAAATATTTTGACCGAAAGCCGCGTGTTATGTCCTGTGATGACAGAGTGCTGAGCTTACTTTCCACTGATGCAATGTAACTTAACCTATCACATTATAGAACGGGTGGGTGACGGAGATTACAGGGTACAAGTACGCAAAGAGGTCAAACTTATGTATTTGCTGTAATACTATTATTTACTGGTAAGGGAACAAAGGTTATTATCCAACACATTTGTAGGGTAAACGTGGACCGGGGCTGGAGATAATTTAACAAGGGAACTGGCCAAAACACAAGAGATACAGGACCTTATTAGGTAGTGTTGAAAACATCACCGTGATAGAAGAAACACTCAATACAGTGGTAGCTAAAATGTTTCATGGCCCTGAATTGGGCTTTAGAATGAGCGACAGGCGCTATACATCATTACAACATGCCGACACGCAGCGCCACCATTTTCTTCCGAGCTTTATTTCAAGCTATGTCAAGTATATTCTTGAAAAATATGCCCACAGACGCCAAAATAGTAATCCCATCGAAAGATAATCCAATTTTAAGGCAAATTCGATATATGGTTGTCTCAAACTCACAATAAAATCCACAGTATTGTAAATCCATAGGCAAATCGCAACAATTGTAAACTGAGTTAATATAAAAGATCCACTCCAATCCGTAGTGAAATGAGAACTAGCGCATACAGTGAAGGGAAATTTATACTGCGTAATAATTTTTTTTTGTATTCACTATGCTATAGTGATTTGCTTATAGTAATAAAAGTATGGTGTCTCGTCGGTGAGATAATACATGGACTCGAGCAATTTTCGAGGTATTTTCTGGGATATATTTTATACTTGAGATATTCCGGTACCACTGCATCATGAGCTATCTGTATGTCTATCCATGATGCTTTTATTTTGCCGATACTTTTGTATGTATTTTGGAGATACAAATACGCTCGGGTGGATTAGACGTACCGGTATACGTTTCAAAAATGTTGTGGTGTATTAGACTAAAACACAGCATAAAAGCAGAACATAGCCCTTGGATAGAAGCCAAGCACCATGAATAGATGAATCAATTATCAGCCGTAATAATGAATAATTTATTGACTTGAACTTGTAAGTTTATGGACTAAACAGTTGTCGACGTGCAGAGGGAGAGAACCATGCATTTCAGTTGGATTATTTGCGTTTATGTCTTGGCTGAATTTCGGCACGGTTCTTGTAAGTACAAATGTTGTGTTGTACCCTGTCCGCCGAATGGTATTTGTTTCGTGGTTTTCGGGTACCAGATCTGAACATCTTCAACAATGTCATAGTTTTTTTTTTCGATCAGGATGCCGTCTCATGGAATGGTTTTCTTCCGTGGTTGCCAGTTTACTGAAATGAATTAAACATGGGTATTTTTAAGGATACCACATAAGTAATTGCAAGCCCCAAGCAATCTCTACGTATTTATCAGTCCTATCAGCTAAATTCGTTAATAATTCTGCTCGGTTAGATTGCAGTATTTCGTTGATATTTATTCTATTTAAGGTGATGTGCACTTATGTTAGGAAATTCAGCCTGTTATGAATCAAAAATGATAAATCATCATCATATTCTTGCTGAATAAGAGAATTGAAACGAACGTCCTCTCTCTTAATGGAATTTGAATCGTTCACTTGTATCGATCGATATACGCGTAGATCGATATATACTATTTAAAAAACTCCAATTGAGCAGTTATTGGAAACAGATCTTAATCTCCCAGGAAAGCAACACAATTGTGATTGAAAATCAGTAGCTTCGAAGATCGGATATTGAATGACGGACTAGACGCTTGTATCCAAACAAACTACTCCCCCAATCTAGACTTTGGTTGAGATAATTATGTTATCCCCGATGCTGTCAACTAGGGAACTCCATACGATAGAGCATCTCAAAACGTTGTCTGTGTGTTCGGACATATAGATTTCAACGCACATAACGGAAGAAATAATTTCCCGATGCAGAAACACAGAAAATCTATGAATTATGCATTGGCAGTGCAAAGAGACATATTATTCACCATGAAACGGACATATCCACAATGATGGAACTATCACGAAATCGTGCCTGTATCAGGGAACCCTGCTGATGAGTACAGTACAAATCCAAGAGAAATTGACGACAGGCAGTTGAAGACCTCTCACATTCACACGAGTATCAACCATACATTGTGGATTCCAATCAAACATGGGGATCACTCATCAATCACAAGCGGGAATCACCCATTCATCGCGGGCTTCCATCCCTCACAGTGATCACCCATGCATCACGGTTTTCACCCCACACACACAGTGATCACCCATACATTGCAGATTCCACTCCCACACAAGGATCACAATACAATGCGGGTTCTCCCTCCCCATCACAAGGATCACCCATACACATCGCGTCACCGTACAGACCTTTACCGGATCGGGAGCCTGCCCTTGTAGCTCCAAAAAGTGTCTCCTCGCGGCCGGAGAAGGAAACCAGTCAGGGTCAATTCTGGGTAACACAGAAGATATGGTTGAGCACGTTGAAGTCTGCATAGCTTTTGATGCAACAATGCCATGCGCAACCAGATCTTTCGATTATTGTCGCTATAAACGATGACCACTGTCGGTGGATAACTGCTGCCCATGGAAACCGGATTTGAAGGTTTTTTTTCTCAAGAAAACTATATACAATCATCGATAGGAATACAAATAATCAGTGATACACCAGAACATCGATTACTCGGGCGACCAAACTGAAACTTTAGAGAAACGTTCGTAGACCAGATTGATTCCAATAACATTTTTTCCCATGATAGCTGACGTTGATTGATCATGTGCGCTTATCATAAAGGTACTAATGTCCCCAACCATCTTAGCATTGCACATCTGCACCGGGCGACTAAAATGTTTAAAATCCTGGAGTGAGCCGGTGGTTTAATCACGCCACTGGAACTGACCAGTCCCAATCACTGAAGTTTGTCAAGATAGAGCTTATTTTTTATTGTGTGGCCCAGTGAACATAATCAAAACTTCCACAGACCGACTTTTCTTGAAGATCAACTACATAGATAAAGGGTTAGACATAATTAATTTATCACGAAACCTGAATGATCGAGAGGTAAGCAACGCTGTGCCAAACTATTTTAAGTTCACAGAACCCCCTTGCATTTATTTTGGTATACTAGATCGATGGCCAACAAAACAGTCAGTTATTCTAATGTTGTCAGCGGCTTTGATTGGAACTTATACACCACGTCTGGTATGCTCTAGTTGTGAATCGTCGAACTTTATCTATACACCATGCAAACATATTGTGACTGGTAACCTTGATATACTGAGAGACGAAGACATAAAACACTCCTCAGGAAGGGACCTAAATAAAGTGAGCCGAGAAGAATCAACCTGAACACCGACCAGAAGGCAATCCTCACTGGACAAAACAGTATGTTATTGGGTGGTCAAAGGGAGAAAAAGTTGAACCTAGATTACTCGCTGATTGGTTAGACCTCACCAAGAACAAGGACGTTGAACAATCTGCCATATTCACAGAAGTACACTTCCTCAAGCAAAACAAGCACCGAGACACCTCCACAGAGTACGTTCGTCATAGTCCCAGCTCCAAATAAGATAATATTCATATGTAAATATTACTATTAGCAGGTGCTGCTTAAAGAATTGAGTATAATAACATCATCATCAGATACATCTATTTACTCTCAAACTGCATTTACAAGATTTATTTAACATCCACAAAAGTTTCTCAAGAAAAGAGGTATTTGTCTTCCAACCACTCATAACGATACACCGACAGTGTACTGGACTCCAAAAATGCACAAATCACCATACAAATCTGGAGTCATAGCTGTTTCTAGAAGCTGCACAAACAGCTTTCAACCCTGTATACGAGGGTCCTCAAGGAGGAAAGAGCATTTTGGAAAAGGTATTGCGCCACTGTTTCTAAAAAATGTATGTGCATATTGACAAATTCAAAATGTCTTACGGAAGAACTTGATGCTAAATGTCAAATACCATGCTGACATTTATCCACATGGGATTTCTCAATTCTCGACACTACAATTCCTCTTCCGGACCTTATTGACCGTTTAAGTTCATTAATATTATGTGTTTTCAAGAAACCTGAACGGCGATATATTAATGTCAGAAGCCATAAAGTATTCTTTAGCTCTACTAAATAAAAGGCACATTATTCATGGGATGTTTCTTTGTTTATAGATTTGCTTGAATTTATCATCAATATTATCTATGTGAAACTTGGCAACGTAATATATCAATATCATGTAGGTATTCCATGGGGTACTTATTGTGCACCCCTTTTAGCTGACCTGTATCTGTTCTCATATAGCTACGACTATTTGCAGGAGCTCTTAAAACCTATCATTTTAATACCCATTCCTTCTCATTCACCAATCGCTATTTTGACGATCCTCTGGCTGTGTATAATAGCTAAATGAGTGATGCAGCATAAAATATATATTAACCCTCACTGGATTTGAAGAAAACGACCGATAGCCCTATCGACACATCATATTTATACATAAAACTCTATAAAAATGAAGAGGGCCTTCTCTGTAGTCGACTTCACGACAAAAGAGATGATTACAATTTTGACATCGTAAATTATCATTTCTGGACAGCAGTATTTTATTGGAACCTGCATATGGCGTGGGCATATCTTATCTGGTATCCTTTGCTAGATTCTGTATTAAATGTGGCGAGTTTAATCAACGTCACAAACACATTATTGCAGCAACTTATAAAACAAAGACATACCAGCAAGCGCTTCCACTCAAAGTATTTCAAGTTTTGTTACACAGATCGCATACTCATAGAAAGGTACGAGCATAGCGTGAAAGATCTATGGCGTTACGTTTAGTAACATGTGACTAATTCCGCTAAGCCCGAGGATGGCAGCCGTATAAACCCATGTATTTGAAGATCCTCGTGGTGTTCATATGATCAGACACAATCAAAGCGTGACTGAGATACATCATTCTCTAGATAACGACTTTAAAACGAAAATCATGTGGAGGAAGAACACTGATCAGCAATATGGATTGATATTTTGGAACATCGTTGATGTCTTGCTGGCATCATTGAAATATGTTGACCGCTTCTCCCTTGCAGGAAGATATTCTATGTTTATGTATGCTACGTATGTTGTTTGTTTGTGTTAAATTTTGTGCTAATGCGGTTATATGAAATATGTCTTTAGAATATGGGCGTGGAAATTATTTAATGAACGACGGCTGTATATTGAATGATTAGACGCTTGTACACTTCATCCATCTTAGGAAGTAGGTAGACACTGCTTAGTCTCTCGTAATAGAGAAGCGCTCAATAGTTTCCATTGAGGCCGGTGTGCAGGCTGAGAATGTTCGGTGGCTACGAGTGTCTGGCCCCAATCATCTTATCCAGCTAGAAAATGTTTCTGGACATTAGGAACAAGTGTCCGTCCTCGATTGCGACAGAAAAGGATATGGAAAGGGACTCTAATCGCCAGGACATTCTTATCCATTACACTGGCAATACATTATGATTTTCGTATCGTTAAATCCCTATAATTATAAGTACATATTATCTGAGGTAAGCTTTGCTTGCCATTATTCATAAGAGCACCAGCCAGATATATTAAACTAGATTGGCACTAGCTGAGTTAAGCACCATTAGACACAATCTATGGCCACCAAGTCCTGAATGCTATGCCATCAGTTTTTTTTTATCGTCACTATGTGATATGTTTTACCATACCTAAGACACTTGGAGAGAAGGCTCATGATAGAATTGCGAACCACATAGAATTGCCCAATATCTGATCCGGAGTATTCAGCGAGACCTATGTATTTAAAGTGTTACTAGTATCTGTTTCAATAAACGGCATATACTGCCTTATTATTTGTGGGAAAATCCCTCTCTATAAAAATTAAACTGTCGATTTCAGTCAACATACAAGAATGTTGAAACGGACACATTTTGTGATCATATAACATATTGTTGGATAGCTCGAAATATTGTTTTTGACACTGAGTAGACGATGATAATTATAACTCGCCTTCATTTGCGTCTTTGACTACGTCGATACCAGCTTGAAACTGCCAAAATACTGGCTGTATTTTCAGTGTCAAAACACTGAAACTTGGCGCCTTGAAAAAACAAAACCAATCTTTGTTCTTTCAAATAATCGAGTAATATACAGGCTGAGAATATAATTTTGAATTGGTGTGTTACATTTTTGTTACAAGAGAAAATCTGCCATATATATGCATCAAAAATACCATGTACAGGCCAAGTGGTACATGTTGATCAATCCTTTTTTTAGAGATTGATTTTCAGTATGTAATTTTCCCATGTACGGGTCACATATCCTTTGATATAAACCACATGACTTGATATAATGATATAAACCGCCCGCCCCTGTACAGACCTTTTGGTCTTTGATATATGTTGGCATTGTGGGAAGTTGATGCTGGTTCGACATCGGGCCTTACAGACTAGTCTTTTGTGTTCAATGCCGTCATTTTCATCTGACGACGATACAGCTAACCAATCCCCAGTGTACGATTTGTCACAGCGAAACTGCTCACCAATTACCAATATACGAGTTGTCAGAGCATTTCCATCATAGCTCTCTACATTTGTATCTAATACCGCTTATGCCGGTGCTAGGGGCCGTGTGGTCATGTCATCCCAGTTGCCACATGAACAGGTACAATAAAAGCGTACCTGAGATACAACACGTCACGATTCGTTAGATTCTTGATATGTGCTTTAGAATAGGTTAACCAGAATACTACACTGTGAAGTCATGTGGCTCTGTCAGTATGTCGGCACCTCTTCCCACCTCCCTTATATGCGTTGTAATTGCTACGAAGAATTAAAAGGAAATGACTTCAACATATGATGTTGTTAGGGGAGCATGACCAAATGTTATGTTATGGACAAAATGCAAGGGCGAAGGCTGAATAATTAATCTGAATGTTGAATTTGTCGACTGTATCCGGAATAACGGGTTGTGAATTATTCCATGTAAACATGAAATGGCCTGATGTAATGCCAAAATATCCAAATGTAGAAAATACAAGTGGCATATAATCCATCTAACTGGGCACAATACTCTCTCAGCCCCCAGTCGGATTTTTGAACAGGATTCTCACTCGAGCCGGAAGTGACATCATATGTAATAAAATCGATGCTTGTCGACAATTTCGATTATTTTTTAATTCTGTATTATACCTATGTTGACCTAGCGTTAACAAGATTGATTTAGAGATTATTTTCTCCGTATATGGTAGGACCATATGAAAAGTGGTTCGCCAATGTGCAAAAGTGAAAGAGTTGTTCGGGCGTGGGCTTTTCCCTGGAAGTCAAGTTGAGTCAAGGTCATAATGGAGGGAGCCTGTGAAACAGAGCATGGGCTATCGGGAGGTTAGTGGCATAATTAAGAATACAGAATTACGATTTTCTATCCACTGTAGGCGTTTTCAAATGGACCTGCCCTGTACCTGTCGAGGACGGAGTGGATGGCCCCGGGGACATCATTTTATATAACAACACTTGCTATGTTATGACCAGGGACAGAGTGGATAAGTGGCAAACTGCAAAATCTCTGTGTGAGAAGCTTGGTGGAATGTTGGCGAAGATTCCCACGAAAGATATACATCGGATCTTCTCCGAGTACATGTATAATTACACGTATTATAATAAAGGAGCCCCAAAATATCTGTGGTTCGGTGCCAATGATGTAAAGAACGAAGGACAGTATGTATGGGTGGACGGTAAGCTGAATATGTTACCATTGCGAACTTTGTCTAACATGGATAGCAATGTCGAGATTAACGTGTGATGTCATGATGTCATTGATTTGATATATGTAGATATGCAGATATGATATGTAGATATTTGGTAAAATTTATAGTTTCCACTCACAAATTTAAAACTTTGCGTGGGCCTTAAGGATGTCCCTCAGGATAAGAAATCAACGACATAATTTTGCTGAAGGCATAAATTCATTCATGAGAAAAGAAGAACTAGGTCATCTAACCCACTTCTGGGCACGTAACGCCACTTTTCGGGCGTTTTTGTCAATTTAGCAAAAAATGTGAAAAAGTCAAGTTGTCCCATTTTGCTCTGAATAATCATCCAATAAATGTGGATTTTTAGGTCCTCACAGTCTATACCAAATCAAACTGAGTTTCATGCACATTGTTCTAGGGAATCGTCGAACTCATATTGGAAATTATTCCCTTCCAATAATCGAGGATACTCGGTTAATTTACATTTGAATTGTTATACTCCTAGAATAGTTAGATGGCTGCTTTTATGACGTCGCAATGACGTCAAATTTAAACAGACATTTTTGGTCGTTCTATGTCAGACTTTTCGATTTTGTTTTATTGATGTGTTTTCTTTGAAAAAACTTAATTATTAAATAATAGTGTGATGTGAAATAAAATATATTTTGCTCAATTTACCTGAAAATAAGTATGAATTTGGAAGCTAAAATGACGAAATTATCACTTTTCTGGTACCCCACAATGACGCCATCTCGAATTTACCCATGATCCCCTACTTGAACGGTTATGCAAATCGGCTCAAAAAGTCGCGGACGGTCATTTTTCTCGTTCCGGAGATAGGGGAGAATGTTTGGCAGGGGGTTATCTCATTGTCCTTCTCGATAACCTGGCGACAGATACGCGATTGATCGTTTTTCAATCGATCAAATTTAGGAAAAATCACGACTGAAGGAAAAACGGTGGTGAACGCTCCAGCAAACAAACACACATCTAGGTCTATATCTGAGATATCACTACTGGAAGAACAATTTTGCTAAGAACTAACAATATTTTTATAGAGCCAAATAAAGATAAAAGAACCAAATCCATGATTCGATACCCTGTATATATATATTCATCTTGAAATAGTGCCGTTGTGATGAATAAGAATGTCCTGGTGATTAGTGTCCCTTTTCATATCCTTTTCTACTGCAATCAAGGACGGACAATTGTCCCCAATGTGGAGAAAAATGTCCTGAGTTAAAAGATAGAGGCCGGACACTCGTAGCCACCGGACATTCGTATCACTGCGTGAAATGGACACAGTTTCCAATAGGTTTCCGGCGGGTTTCAGGAACTGAAAACTTGACGATTTCACTCAGTGTATCCATCACACCGTCAGCCTCATGCCGTCATCACTACCTTTCCATTTTGTAATAGGAAGCGGAATGCAGATTTTCGATAAACGTAGGCTACAGCGTAACAGAAGGAGAGCCATTAGCGCAATGGCAAGACCAATTCCAAGTCCATCATCGAGTCCTATCATTGCTGAATGCCAGACTAGGGGCACTGGAGAATCCGTTCAAATCTACTCTATTGTTGAACAAATGTGCTGATGCGAGACTCAGCGAGACAAATCATTGTCATTGTTATCATATCTTCTATCTGTTGTATTTCAAAGGCACGCCTATAGGCTATGGTATCTGGAATTTTCCTGATGCTACATCTGCCTGGTACACGAGACTGATTAATAAGATGTGGGACTGTGGATCGTGTGGTATATATTCAAGAAGGGCGGACCATCAGATTGATTGGAGAATGTCCACTTGCTTCAGTGACGCTCGTCCTTATATATGTCAGTATGGTAAGAATTGAATCCAGTTCGAGAATTCCCCCAGAAATGTCTTTTTTTTTAACCGAGAGAAAGAGAAAATTTTCCTTATCGGAACATGTTCGATGCTCATCTTTTACCCTCGGATGAGTTATTTGCTTGAGCTGATCTATCATTACAGCTCCAGAGCTAGGGTATCTAATTCCACTTAAGCCGATGCTAGGGGCCGTGTGGATAATTCAGTCTCCACATAAAAGGCATTAATAAAAGCGCGGCTGAGATGCTGATGCTACATCCAAGAATCCACCGTATTCTCGGTTATGTATGTAAGGTTCACTGAGAGGCTTTCTTGTGAGGTCATATGGTTGCTTTTCGGTCGCCAGACGTCAATTTGTCCCACCTCTTGCATATCGCTCCAATTTATTTATTTCTTTTCTCGTAATAGTTTCCCGATCGATGGTGTTTCAGTCAAGCAGATGGAACGGAATTTGTGAATAGGAAAGAGATCGATGCGTCGGTTATCTAATAATGTGATGACAGGAAACTTTGTGATCCTGTGGCGTATTTCAACGGGCGTATTTGAACGATTCGTGGGGGTACTGTCAATTTAAAAGGAGTCAGTTAGGGTTCAACGTCGCGTTCAGTAGTATTTTGACCATTTAGCTACGATATATTTAACTATGATATGATTAGCTGGACATGTGCGACTATCCATGTACAGTCACCATGTAGAGAAAATTTATCTGCTCACCCACCTGGGGCCTAATTTACAATGAATTCCATCCGAAGTCCTCAGTAAGTCACATTCCAGATGTGCTTTATTTTGATATAGTTAAATAAAGACATAATTCAAACATCTCTCTTCTTTCTAAAATAAGTTAAAATAGAAGTGTCTAAATCGGCATTTTCAGCTAGTAGATATTGCTGAACACTAATCATAATACCTATATAAATAGGTTGGGGGGGAGTATATTTTAAAACTATGTAGAAAGTGACAAATAATACAATTATACCGGTACATGGATCAGTAGATTATAATATAATTACATTCCTGCATTGTGGAACACCCTGCCAGAAAATACTAGCCCGGGTGAGAATTGAACTTACGACTTAGGGGTTACCATGCAACTGTTATATCGACTGGCTAATTTATGTAATATTTCCCGATCGATGTGTTTCAAAGCAGATAAAAGTGACGATACTAATAATCAGGAAACATCCTCGTCAAGGGCGTATTAAACGATTCGTCTAATTTAAAAGGAGTCAAGGGTTCAAATAGTATTTTGACCATTTATAACGATTATTTAACTATGGATCTGGACATGTTATCTTGTACAGTCACCATGTAGATTTATCTGCTGGGGCCTAACACCATGGAATCTCAGTAAGTCACATTCTATATATAAAATAAAGGTTAAAATAGAAGTGTCTAAATCGGGGTAGATATAACACTAAAATAATACAATACGCGTTTAATTTAATTTTCTTTCAACAGATGCTGTGTGTTCCGAAATAACGGATACTCTTGTGAAGGAGGAGAAATCGTTCTATCTTCAAACAAATGTTTCTTCATACAACGACCCGATGTGTCAGGATCTAGCAGAGAAGCCCCGAATTCCGACAACACAGCCGCCACGAGCTCCGTCAAAAAAGCCGCGAGAAGATAGATTCCGTAAGGATAGACTCCATTATGAGTTTATGAATATCTGCTTCCATGACGCAAGAAATAATTTTCTTGACTTGATATGTGTGTTGTTCTTGTGCGGCCACATTTTCACGTCTCTATGTCGCACTGAAAGTTATAGCTGGGTATAATATCATCCGTTCTGCGTTCCAGCAACAAATATATGGAGTTAGTTTGCATGCCTGTCGAGGATATAAATTTGGGAATGAGCTTTTGTAAAAGCACACTATAGGGAAGCAATCGCTGGTGTACCTTAACACCATCTGGTGTTCACGGAGCAAACGGAGAGCTGAAACCATCTGCCATCGTAAATCCCCTTTAATAGTGGTATCATAAACCAACTAAAAATGACGGCCCAGTGGGAACCAGAAAACTGATGTTTGTCGTCAAAATGTTTGCTTTTCTGTGAATGCAAGAGGATAAACTCTATTTGATTTATGAGTTGATTAATTACTAATTTATCATTCAGTTTTTTGCGAAGAAACTGCTTAAATAAAAATTCGGAACATCTGACAGACAAATCGCTGAAAAGTATCTTCTGAGTATCTGTGAGGTCATCTTTGATTTCTTTACATTTGATGGTAGAGCTCAACTCATAGGTTAGTGTAATGAGTTTCAGCTTCCTAATGTCAGGGATAACTATCTAAGAGCTCGGAATCCACATCCAACTCTCCACCAAGTTTGCGGTACACCCAAATCGCTCAGGCCAGATAGTGTAAATTTGCGACGCCAAAACAAAAATATTCTCAAATTATTTTTATCGTTTCCAGGATACCAGCAATTTACTGGAAAGACGTCAGTTACCCTAATATCTGCTCCGGATTTGACAACAAGAACCTCATCAACTTCCTCTTGTGCGAGAAAATGTTCAAGCCAAACAACTTGTTTCTTTCTCAGCTATCAGAAATCCAGTCGCTCTTGCCATTGCTATTATTCAGCGAGTGCTGTGAGTGAGGGCATTACGGAGTCGGAAGGTTGGATTACATGGGAATTAGTTAGAGAACGCTAAATATCCCAATATAACAGGCTACGGGCTAGTCTGATTTGGAAAAAATCGAAGTATTTGATCATTTGTTGAAAATTGTTAGATTTTTTTCACGATGAAGAAACATGGGTTGGATTATATATTCTAAGATTTTCTTATAAGGCCTTTTTTTTTTATTGATTGGTTTACGGATCCGCCGACCTTCATTTTGCCAAAAGTGAAATAAAAATAAAATTCGATTTTCGATTTTTTTTTATTTCTGTCGTATCCGCCGACGTGTCACATTTGCTGACCTCTCTGTCGGAAGAATAAAAACATAAAATTCGCAATATTGGTCTCATTTTAATACTTGCTGTGCGTAAAACATCTTATATAAATTCTTCACGCTCGAGTTCGCACGAGTTCAACACTTGCAGACATCTTGGTCTTGGAGGCGGGTTACTTCCCTTGGTTACAGTGGTGGTGGTTTCCGACTTCCATGTTACCTTCGGCTGTAGTTCGGGGACCAGACATGACATCATTTCAACGGCGCAGTGTTTGAAGCCAAGATGGCAGGTTCGGCCTCGCGGTGGTTTTCACTGACTCTTAGACAGGACGCGACCGTCCTTTTCAAGGGCTTTGTCGGTCCAGTAACTGCTGGGACGGTGGGGGACTTGGTCTTGAAGGAGATCAGTGACAACTGACGACATATCTGCCGGCCGGTCTGTCCAAAATAACAGCAGGAAACATGACTTGTCCTGTCAACACCCCTATTGAAGTGTTGGTTTCACGCAAAGCCTGATATTGTCGCTTGGTTGAAGGAAACGTCCGTCATTGATCTTTTGGTAAATGTCTTGTAATTATTACACTGGCTATTACCTGGATTTGACATATCATTTTTTTTTTTACCGCCCTCTCGTGTCTAAGAAGTTTGTCAGAAAGTAAAAATAAATAAAGTGTGGAGGCTTGATTTTAATTTTATTTTTTTCCCATCCTCCATCTGGACATTTTTGCCAGAAAAATCCGTAAACCAATTAATAAAAAAAAAAAGGCCTAAGGGATCATGCATTCGGCTGATGAATCTGCCGTTAGGACGGCTCAGGTAGAAGAACATGTGCTGGTCATAGTTCTTGTCGATATCGACTTAGTCAACGTACGGGTAGAATGAGTGAGCGAGTAGTAGGGTTTAACGTCGTTTTCGACCTTGTTTCATTCATATCACGGCGGTGTCTACATGTGCCAGAACACGGGAGTACCCACAGTTCCTATTACCCTGGACACTGATCAGCCCAGTCCGTACAGCACCGGGTCACCCATTCAAGTATTGACCGAGTTTAACGTTGCTTAAATTCGGTTATCAGACGAGAACCGGTCAGAAACCGTACCTCGGAAGGGTAGATTAGCCAGCCGAGGGAGATATTTTCAGCAATTACAGAGAGCAAGTAGCAAATATCAGTGTCGGGATGTGACTCTTCGGTTGCGTCGTTTGATATCGATTCGGTATGCATTAAGAAGAAATAAGCTTACTGCAATACGAACCAAATGATATGGAGAATACAAAAATAATGGAAACAAAATAGTCCTTTCCATTCTGAAAAGAAGGTACTGGTTGTTTTTAAATATTCCCTCTGGTTTGCGAGATATGTGTCTTTAAATTGGAGCGATATGGGCGACTAAAGAGCAGCCATAAGACTCTACTGGAAAGCTTTCCTAGACATCTCACTTTCAGATCCGAGAATACGATGGATTCTCGGACGTAGCCTTAGTATCTCAGCCGTGCTTTTATTGCAGTTGCTCATGTGAAGACTATGCAGTATCCACGCAGCCCCTAGCACCGGTTTATGCGGAATTGGTTACGCTAGCTTGGGAGCTGTGATGACATATCAGCTCAAAGAAATATCTCATCTGATGTTAATGGACGAGAATGGAGGACATCTGATGGAGTAAACGCCTCAACATGGGGTAAGCCTGGTAAATCCAAGAAAATCCAGAAAAACTAACCTGTTAAAGGCCTAAAATCGCTCACCTGTCAATTCCATCAGTAAGGTCACGGGGAAAACCGTTTAACTTCCCGTATGTTTTCGGCTGTGTACTACTGTCCTATGTAGCCGTCAATTTCTGGAGTCACTTTCGGAAATATCCCCGTTGTGTTCCCTGAGAGAGTTGTCATGATACAATGGACATAAAAAGTCATGCTATGTGATCTGGTGTGTCCTCGGTACATTGCAAGTGATCGTCACGCAGTATTCAGCGCCCTAAGAGAGCTACTGTCGAACGAAAGTATATCCCAAAACTCGAATCAAATTAACGACAACAACGATAAATATAGGACAACTCCGGTTTGACGACATAAAGATCATAAAAACAAACGGATCACGAACAGTGACCCGGGCCAAGCAGAAAAATGCTCACACTCCATACTCGCACTCGCTTCATTGGCAAGCCAGCGCAATAGCTTAAACTCCACATATAATAATTTTGATGTAGGTGGGCATTCCCACCGTGTATAACAATAACATGTTTATTTAACTTGCATATCAATCTGCATTTAATAAAACGATTTGGTCTTAATCCATCCACGTCATTTTTCCTTATTCCATCCACGCCGAGTTGTTGATCGTCCTTGTCAGATATTTCAGTTATGTTGTCTGATGTAAAAAAAACCCTCCCAGTTTGCACGTAATTATCTTCTATCAAGCTAATCGGTACGATCAAAAATATTCGGAGTTTATAACATTGCTTGAATAGCTGTCTATATCGTGACCTCCGTTGTATATATTTTAATTGCATTCTGCTCCATTCACTGTGAGTTTATCGTTCAGGAACTTGTGAGAAAAGTAGATCTATATATTGTATTACGTGCAGTTCTGGTAGGATTAAAAGGGGGGGGGGGATTTGGCTTAATTACAAGCGTCTAGTCCGTCATTCATAATCCAGCCGTCGTCCATTAGAGAATATCCGCGTCCATAATCCAAAGACCTATTCCATTTTCCACATAACAGTATTAGCACCAAATTCAAAAAGACAACCATAGTATACATAAACATAGGCTTGTTTCCTGCAAGAGAGAAGCGGTCAACAGTTTTCAATGATGCCGGCAAGACATCATGATGTTCCAAAAATATCAAATCCGTATCGCTGATCAGTATTCTTAATCCATAATATTCGTTATAGAGTCGTCATCTAAAAAAAAAGATGTATCTCAGTCACACTCAAGTTTGTTAAAAGGACAACCATGCAAAGTGAAGTATGATCTATGACTTTAGACAAACGAAATCCGGGTGGATTTACCTTTAATATGTTCGATTTAACAAATATTGTTTCGAAGCAGACTTAGTTGGAACCCACTATTCCGGGCACCAACATGAGACATGTCTGATAGCCCAGCTGTGATGTCCGATAGCCTAGCCATGATGTCTGATAGCCCTGTCAAACAGGTCTGATAGCCCAGCCTTGATGCCAGTTAACCCGTCTTGATGTCGGAGTAAATATCAATCGGTTCTGCTTCATGAGAGTGCCTAGAAAATCCGTGGCCTGGAGAATTAAGGTTTAACAGGTTGAACAGGGTTTTCAGCAATATTTCACCTACATAGCGACGATCAAACAAAATCCTAAGTATTCCAACAAAAACAAGTTAATAACTGAGCAATCCATAAGAAATCAACACAACATACCAAAAACATGCACATATATTAAAATTTCCACAACAAATCGATCTTCATGAAAAGAATCTCTCAAAATCGCAAAATCTATACAGTCGATCAGAATATGTTTCACTGTGAGATCTTCGTGTCATGGAATACACATTGAGGTTGGTTTCTTTTTTTTCATAAATGTTCGTGATTTAGTCGTACATGACCGATTCAACATTGCCTGATCATGGCTTGATCGAAATGGTTCTGGCTGCTCAGGTGAGTATATGCGAACGTGGCCAAACAATCAACAAAACACATCAGTCTGTTGATGAAATCTACGGTCACATAATTGTAGAATGGTCAAGATGGTGGGACGAGTTTAAGTTCCACTCTTTATCGCTTGAAGGCATAACAGGGAATCTAAGCATATGACATATTTTCCTTCCATAGTAGACCCAGTACTTTCTAAAGCTGACAATCGACAGCGAAAATTGAACTTTTACCTGGAGGACGTCAGGTTTTAGCTTGGAACTAAAGATAATAGCACAGGCTACTCTCTCGTCAACTTTAGAACCATCTGTGTAAAAAGGGTGATGCGATCTGTATTTTTCTCTCAATAGACGAAATTGGCTCGTGTCTGCCTTTTTATATTTCGTCATGTTATACGCGGGATTAGAGCGATTAGATCGTAATTTTGTGATATATCGCAATTCTTCGAAGGTCTAAATGAGATTCATCTGCTTCGACATATAAGCTTTCTTTAGGTGATGATCTGAACGTTCCAAGGCAAAGTCTTAGTCCTTGATGGAGAATAGGATCTAGCTTTATCAAGTTTGACTTGACAATAGAGCCATAATCAAGCTTAGAACGAACAAGTGATTGATATAAATGGAGTGGCGTCTGCTGTTATCCTCCCCACTTATAGCTGGCAACTACCTTCAACAAATAAAGAGCTTTCGTGCACTTAGCTTTCAAGCAATTTATATTCGATAAGAACGTTAATCGATGATCAAACAATATTCCTAAAAATTTGACTTATAAAACTTACCTTGATTTCGGTTCCATCTAATTTATGTACGAGATCTTTGTGCTGGAAATACTTTCTGCAAAAGTGTTTACAATTTGTCTCAGCTCTGGGGAACGTGAAACCATTTTCTAGACACCATTTCTGAATTGTATTTAGACAAAGTTGTAATGTTCTCTCAATATTATGTATAATTTTTCCACTACACGATATGTTGAAATCATCTACAAATAGTGAACCATCAAATGATTTAATCAAAACTGCAACGCAGAATCGTTAGCTTAAACGAGAAAAGCATGAAGTTCGTTCATTGAAAACGAAACATTATAACCTACACGCTTATTGGAGAAAAATGTTATTTTATTCATTTTTTTTAGAAATTTAGGTAAATAATTTTCTGACGAAGAGATTTTGGCAATTGTTTTGCAGTCATTTTATGAACTGATTTCCATCATTGAGATGACCACTGGACTTGATTTACCCTTAATTCTTTGAATCATGTTCAAAACGCTTGTTATAGGAGTATGTGTATTGATCTTAGAAACTTAATTTTTTGAAGAATCACGTTTGTTCTGTTTTATTTTTCTATGAGCTTCAGCTCTAGTAACTCCCAGATCTTTCAATTTTCAGAATTGAAATGTCGGCGGAAGCACCGTTCAGCTTTCTTAATACATTTCCTTGCTTCTCTACAGTCATCATTAAACCATGATTTTTTAATATGTGCAACTCCTCGGGATGTGGGTATGGTTTGGCTAGCAATTTCAATCACCATACCTGAGAATAACTGTATAGGATGGGGAACATTAGTGAAAGAGTCGGTTTATAGTTTTTGTAAATTTTTCAAAATCCAGCCAATTTGCTATCTTAATATTATACCTTGTTAATGGAGGGTCATCAGCTGAATGAACAGCTTTTAAAACAGTGAAAGTGATCACTTCCTCAAAGGTCATTGTGAACAGACCAAGTAATTGTTCGAGTATAGGAAGGTCGCAAATTGAGATATCTAATGCTGAAGATGTCCCATGAGCGAAGAACAAATGTGTATAAGAACCAACGTCAAAAGTGAAGAAAGAATTATTTGATATAAAATCTTCACGAATTCTTCCTTCACAGTTATCTTCATTGTTCCAAAAGTTACTACGACCGCTGAAATCACCCGCCAATAAACAAGGTTTAGGGAGCTGTTCGTAAAGATACGGAAGCGTATTAGTGCCAGTGTGAAATTTTTTTTTCCGAGATTTATCTCCTAATTAGGACATAATATCTCCTAATTAGGAGAAAATTATCTCCTAATTAGGACTTATTATCTCCTAATTAGAACTTATTATCTCCTAATTAGGAGAAAATTATCTCCTAATTAGGACATATTATCTCCTAATTAGGACTTAATATCTCCTAATTAGGTGATAATTATCTCCTAATTATGACTTATTATCTCCTAATTAGGACATAATATCTCCTAATTAGGAGATAATTGTGATCGGTTGTTGCCCCATTTATCAGCTATATCGTGAGTAGTATGAAAGGCACCGTAACTCTCAAGTTGACCTTTGACCAAACCACTTTTAGTCGGGAGGGGTGCAAGGTTGTTATGCAAAGAATGGTTTACCCCAATGGAAAGGTCAAGGCCGCTATAGTTCCGGCAAAGGCCACTTCCGGTCACGTGACCACAAGTGACGTCTGAGGATGTATTCCTCCGGGGTGATGCGGTCATGTCCGACGGTGATGCGGTCATGTCCAACGGTGATGCGGTCTTGTCCGTGGAGAAGCCTCCGCGCACAGAAAGTAGTCCCTTGTCAACGAGATTTCAATACGCTGGTGGTCGATTCCCTTGCGTCATAATACCATGATACAGATGAGAAAACAACTAGGATGACAGGTCAATCATTTTATTTTCCCCTCCAGTACATCATACCCATCCTGAGTGAGCCGCGTTGGGTATGTTTACACTTCAAGTAGGCTCTTGTCTAATCAGAAGCCTTCCTTTGAGAAAGTTCAATCTTCTTCCGGTGTGACCTAAGCATTTCCGGGCAGGCCAGGATACCGTTCAGGCAGCATGTCCTGAAACAGTTGTTTGCGCATTCTGATCGCATTTTCCAGAGCCTCGGTGGGTGGTAACCTCATATACTCTTCCAAGTGACGCTTGACTTCATGATGGACCTGTGCGTGGGGTCGCCATTCAGCTCGAGGATGAGGCAGTCGGGAGCTCGAAGCCCGCGCATTCACACACTCGCTCACTCACTCACTAGCGTTAGAGCGTCACTGCGTTTAGGGCATCACTGCCTTAAGACGAGCGTTGGGCATGCCTCACTCCCGGAGCTCCGGAGTCTGAGCTTGGAGCTCTTGGAGCTCGGAAGTGACGTCATCGTACGCATGCGCACACACACACCTGTGGTGCACCTTGTATCCTATAGCCCATAGATAATTATCTCCTAATTAGGAGATATTAAGTCCTAATTAGGAGATAATACGTCCTAATTAGGAGATAATTATCACCTAATTAGGAGATAATAAGTCCTAATTAGGAGATATTAAGTCCTAATTAGGAGATAAGTCCTAATTAGGATATAATTATCACCTAACTAGGAGATAATTATCTCTTAATTCCTAATTAGGAGATAATAAGTCATAATTAGAAGATAAATCTCGGATTTTTTTTCACAAGGGCACTAATACTCTTCCGTATAAAGATACCGAGGTTCACTAGGCCTCCAGAAGTAGGTATGTACACCGTACATAATGTGTAACACGAACTGCCACAGTTTGTTAATCCGCCTTTAAATCAATAGGACTATTTAAAACACCCGTATCAACAAGCATTGGAGAGTCGTTTGTAGCCTGTCCATGCTCAAAGCATGGGAATGATAAGGTGTATATTGGCGCAATTCAAGTTTATTTTATTTGCTTCTTTGGGACAAGTTTCATTCAAACAGAGAGCTGAGAGTTCATAATCCGGAGTTAACAACTGAAGCTCATTTAAATTTGGACAAACTCTTCTGCAGTTTCATTGTTGGGGAGTTGGAGACTGAGCCATTTTTAGTCTATATAAAGAAGTAACACACAAGGTCACACAGACTAGGAAATAGAGTGTCAGCTTAACCATTATGGACGTTTAAGTAATGGTCTTCTCGTCTGGCTGTTCTGGTCCTTTTTCTGCTCTTCTCGCAACTGCTCTATAGCTTTGTCTTTCCTGTAATAAATTTCCTGTTCTCTCTTCATCTCACATTTATTTTTCGACCTCTGGTTTAAGGAAGTCTTGACGGTTCGCTCATTATCACAAGTCTTATATATGTATATGTGTTTAGCAGCCGCGTTATTTATTGTCTGGGGTGTATCTGTGTTGAGAATGGAGTTATCAACTTTTTCACCTTGCTTTTAAACTTCCGTTACTAGCTTCATCACTAGTGAACTCCGCGATTACATCATCAGAAGCGAAGTTGACAGGTGTATCTGTTTCAGGAATAGAAGTAATATCTTCATCTTCATCTACTTCTTCATCTACTAAGGGTGGCTCATTTCTAGCATCATCTTTAGTGATCGCAGTAATCACATCAGCATATAGTGTGAAACTCAAGTAATCACCAGAAAGCACAGGTGTATGATCACTACAACTGCCGTTTGAATCGAGTATAGTAGTATCTTTGCTGAGTATTTGATTTTCGTTGACCTACCTGTTGTCCTCTACTTTGGACAGAGAATCACGAGTTTAAACTATTCTTGGATCTACAATCTCCACATATTCAATTTCTTTAGACTCCTGCATTATGTATCAAATTTTTCGGACCTGCATCTATTTGATTCTTCTTGGTGGGTGGACCAGGAATAACGATGAAATTATCAACATCTTCCTCATCAGAAAGAACTGAAAATCTATTTGGACTGGATGCATTTTCCTTTGCTCTATGGTCTTTTTCTTTTACCTTTGACTAAGCCTGGAATTCCCCTTAAAGATTTTGCTATCTGGACCTACATTTGACCAAAGGTGCCAGCGCTTTCAGGCTACTTGACTGACTGTACGTTTATTTTCATCGACTTCCCTGTATTAGATTGTATATCAGTTTCATATTGTGGAGTAGTCTGGTTATTTCTGTTAGTCGGACAGTCTGTTTATTCAGAATTTATAGGTGTCTGTCTAGGTGTCTTACATTCCCGTTTTATGCGTCCTGACTGATCACACCTCAGACATTTACCCTTAAATTGGCAATCCCAATACATGTGATTTTCTACTCTGCAGGTTTAACAGGTCTTAACCTGACCTTTATACCAAACATGAAGCCTAAAATATCCAACCATAATTGTAGAGGGAAGAGTGGCTTTGATGCCAGACATACACACCTTCCTCATCCCAGTTGTCAAATCTCTGCCAAAGGTATAGTACTCGTCATCAATGTATTTATATACCTCTCAAATATCCGTATAATGTCGATGTTTGGCATCTCAACAGGGCATTTTATTTTGACAAGTACTTTCGTGTGTTTAATATCCTCAAAGCCACCACACCGATTATTTTTTTTTCGAAAAAAAACCAGTTGTAAATAGTTTACAAATAGCCCCAAAAGGCAGCCTCGCAACTTGACAGGTGACAATACAACAAAAACTCACACGGGGCGAATTGCCAATTTGATACACAGATAAAGAAAAGAGAAATAGGTCAACTAGACCGTACAACACACCGAGAGCTAGGGCACTTTTAATTGTCTGTCGAGGCCAAAAGATTTGAAGATGTTTTCTAAATAAAAATTCGATGGTGAATCCAGAAATGCGCATCTTGGTGGTCAAAGCTGCTGCATTCTGGGTGAAAATCCACTTTTAGTGTTTTTGAGAGCCAACTTTTTGATAAAAATATTGAAAGTAATTTTTAATCCGTAAATCTCTTAGAAATGCATCCACGTTTGTATACCACACTTCAAATTAAAGAGCATGATATGGCAGACACGAATAACTGAGAATCTGTAAAATAAACAAAAGATTACTATCATTTCAGCCATAAATTTCGTAACTGACAGTCAAATAATGATCGTTTTTCGAAATTTTCTTCCCTTAAATTACTCTCGTTTTGCTTCTACTAATAAAATTGGGTCAATTTCTCCTCTCCCAAAAACTTACCAGAACCCTCCTGTATCCATTGATATCAGCCATTGCCATTTGGAATCGATTGGTATGGAATAATCAGCCGATAAATCATCCCTACTCCCTATTTCGGGCAAGTGAGTAAAATCTATATTTTTGTCATTATATGCGTGTTTTGTGGAGGAACACACACAAACGACATGGCAAACTCATTGCCACAGTCTGTCAGTTGAAGAGTGATAAAATGAGTAGAAATCGGACCCGATCATTATGAATACATCATTTAATGTAGATACCAGCGAGTTTAAAATGCTTCAATTTGCGAATTATGCTGTTGTCAATCAGCCACGTCAAATTTTAATAAGTGAGTTGAACCACTTTTTTATGTCAAAAGTTTTAATGGTGAGTGCGTAGCTAATTGCATCAACAGTTGCTAGTAGCACAATGGTAGTATGAATGCTTGCTCCTTTATATGACCCCTTCCCCCATTATACCAGAAATTTGTACATTTGATGTACTATGAAAATATTTTGTGCGTATCTTATGTTTGTTGCAACAAACTGCTTATTTGATCATTTATTTAGTTTGTAGATTGCAGACACGATCACTTCACCAACGAACACAGTCTGTATTCTTCACACAGGCCCACCCACAAGGATGTAGTGAAGCTTTTTGACAAGAACACGTGGGATAAGGTGTTAGCTGTGAAAGATGTTCGTTTGAACAATGCAAATTCAAAGTACACATCTGTGTGCACCGGCCCAGCGTTGGAGAATAATGAAGATATCGGATGTCACCGTTTGTGCTATAATAACTTCACGGCGATTGCCAAAGCTGAACAGGAACCAGACGAACCCAACACATCTTGAGCTCATCAGCTGTCTGACAAGCTACTGAGTTCGTAAACTATTCATCCAGAATCGACATCATCTGGAGTATTTCTAGCCACCTATATTTTTTTCAATCGTGTGCGCAAGACGGTCAACAGAATGGTGGAGTTTGTCGGCAACTGTGAAACAAGGGATGCCGAACAGTCCGTGAAAAATGCTGCTACCGCACTTCAAGACACACATCTCCTCACCCAGGTAGGGTACATTGACTTCGTTGATAAGGAGGTGAAGTATCATCATTCATGTAAGAAAGCTTACATCAACAGAGCAAAGAGGATTTATCAGGTGAAAAGACTGACTGTGCAGGGTGAAGGGACTGTCACGCCCGCGCCTTCGAAATGTAAAGGACAGCATTATCAAAGACAAACGTGCTGAGGTCCAGACATCAATCCAATCTCGCTACAAATCGATACTAAATGATTTAGGGTTTGAAAGTGCAAAAAATCAAGTCCAGCATCTTGACGAAAAGATGCTGAAGCATTTTGAATGTGATTTGTCCATAGCCAGATCGAACAGAAAGCATGGGAATGTTTGGTATCATTCCAGCATGGGCAAGAACGAAGCAATGGCTTCTGCCCTGTAATACGTCAGTTCCTACAACCATAAAGTGACAGAAGTGGCACTACACATAAGAGCTGCTATTCAAGAACTGCGCAAAACATGCGCAGATTTACCAATTACAAGCGTCTAGTCCGTCATTCATAATCCAACCGTCGTCCATTAGAGAATATCCGCGTCCATAATCCAAAGACCTATTCCATATTCCGTATAACAGTATTAGCACCAAATTTAAAAAGACAATCATTGCATAAACATAGGCTTGTTTCCTGCAAGAGAGAAGCGGTCAACAGTTTTCAATGATGCCGGCAAGACATCATGATGTTCCAAAAATATCAAATCCGTATCGCTGATCAGTATTCTTAATCCATAATATTCGTTGCAAAGTCGTCATCTAAAGAATGATGTATCTCAGTCCGCTGAGTCTCTGTCCGCTGACAGCAAAATCCCTATCTGAAGGATAGGTGGACCCACCTGATGTTTTACTATAGTTCTTTCGAGTTCTGTACACTGGCTCCGAAAAAGTAGGAGTAATACAATCCGTAGAACGCTATGTGCAGTCCGCTTGACAGTCTGATTGGGGATAGGGATTCTCTGGTCAAGCGCTCCACGTCTTCACTCCCAACAACACAACGACAACACAGGCTATCGACCTGCACGTCAACGAAATACTCGTAGCTTAAGGACGACGGACATACAAAATTCGTTGCCCTGGACAGAGAATCCCTATCTCCAGTCAGACTGTCAAGCGGACTGTACATAGCGTTCTACCGATTGTATTACTCCTACTTTTTCGGAACCAGTGTACAGAACTCGAAAGAACTGTATTAAAACATCAGGTAGGTCTGCCTATCCTTCAGATAGGGATTTTGCTGTCAGCGGACTTGGTAAATCTGCGCACGTTTTGCGCAGTTCTTGAACAGCAGTTCTTATGTGTAGTGCCACTTCTGTCACTTTATGGTTGCAGAGCAGAAGCCATTGCTTCGTTCTTGCCCATGCTGGAGTGAAACCAAACATTCTCATGCTTTCTGTTCGATCTGGCTATGGACAAATCACCTTCAAAATACTTCAGCATATTTTCGTCAAGATGCTGGACTTGATTTTCTGCACTTTCAAACCCTAAATGATTTAGTATCGAATTGTAGCGAGGTTGGATCGATGTCTGGAGATCAGCACGCTTGTCTTTTATAATGCTGTCCTTCACATTTCGAAGGCGCGGGTGTGCCAGTCCCTTGACTCTGCATAATCAGTCTTTTCACCTGATGAATCCTGCAGCCTCTTTGCTCTGTTGATGTAAGCTTTCTTACATGAATGGTGATACTTCACCTCTTTAGCAACGAAGTCAATGTACCCTACCTGGGTGAGGAGATGTGTGTCTTGAAGTGTGGTATCTTTCACGGACTGTTCGGCATCCCTTGTTTCACAGCTGCCGAGAAACTCCCCCATTCTGTTGGCCGTCTTGCGCACACTATTACAAAAAATACAGGTAGCTAGAAATACTTCAGATGATGTCGATTCTGGATGAAAAATTTGCGACCTCAGTAGCTTGCCAGACAGCTTATGAGCTCTCGATGTGTTGGGTACGTCTGGTTTCTGTTCAGCTTTGGCAATCGCCGTGAAGTTCTTATAGCACAAACGGTGACATCCAATATCTTCATTATACTTCAACGGTAGGCCGGTGCACACAGATGTGTACTTTGAATTTGCATTGTTCAAACGAACATCTTTCACAGCTAACACCTTATCCCACGTGTTCTTGTCAAAAAGCTTCAATACATCCTTCGTGGGTGGGCCTATGTGAAGAATACAGACTGTGTTCGTTGGTGAAGTGATCGTGTCAGCAATCTACAAACTAAATAAATGATCAAATAAGCAGTTTGTTGCAACAAACATAAGATACGCACAAAATATTTTCATAGTACATCGAATGTACAAATTTCTGGTATAATGGGGGTAGGGGTCATATAAAGGAGCAAGCATTCATACTACCATTGTGCTACTAGCAACTGTTGATGCAATTAGCTACGCACTCACCATTAAAACTTTTGACATAAAAAAGTAGTTCAACTCACTTATTAAAATTTGACGTGGCTGATTGACAACAGCATAATTCGCAAATTGAAGCATTTTAAACTCGCTGGTATCTACATTAAATGATGTATTCATAATGATCGGGTACGATTTCTACTCATTTTATCACTCTTCAACTGACAGACTGTGGCAACGAGTTTGCCATGTCGTTTGTGTGTGTTCCTCCACATAACACGCATATAATGACAAAAATATAGATTTTACTCACTTGCCCGAAATAGGGGGTAGGGATGATTTATCGGCCGATTATTCCATACCAATCGATTCCAAATAGCAATGGCTGATATCAATGGATACAGAAGAATTCTGGTAAGTTTTTGGGAGAGGAGAAATTGACCCAATTTTATTAGTAGAAAGCAACACCAGAGTAATTTAAGGGAAGAAAATTTCGAAAAACGATCATTATTTGACTGTCAGTTACGCAATTTATGGCTGAAATGATAGTAATCTTTTGTTTATTTTACAGATTCTCAGTTATTCGTGTCTGCCATATCATGCTCTTTAATTTGAAGTGTAGTATACAAACGTGGATGCATTTCTAAGAGATTTACGGATTAAAATTTACTTTCAATATTTTTATCAAAAAGTTTGCTCTCAAAAACATTAAAAGTGGATTTTCACCCAGAATGCAGCAGCTTTGACCACCAAGACGCGCATTTCTGGATTCAGCATCGAATTTTGATTTAGAAAACATCTTCAAACCTTTTGGCCTCCGACAGACAATTAAAAGTGCCCTAGCTCTCGCACTAATCACCAGCTTTAAACTTTAAATAAATACTCAAAATCACAGAGCATCAGTCTGACTACATCCTGGACCCTTTTCCATGTTACGCGAGAACCATTCTCGTGTGGTTACGTGAGAACCATTTTCATGACACTGGATTGTTTACATCGTCAGATATACCGTCTGATTGCATTGGGGTTGAAAATATGACGCACATTGTGTGCATGTAGCTCTCGCCCAGTCAGCATCATCCGCTTGTTGAAGGGGCCCAGCATGACACAGCTGAATAAGACGTTGTACCGTGTGTTCTTGTGTAATAATTGTGTAATAAGAAATTCTGGTTGCATCTCGCATGTCTCTCCCCAGATGGATACAGCCAGATGCTCGTTGTGTCAATCAAAATCGATACAGATCGAATGCATATTCGCGACGCATTTTTTTTTGCACAGTGCAGTCAGACGGTATAACAACGACCCCGACTGTGAGGTTGCAAACTCTGGCAATGGGTGGATGCGTGTGAACACGAACTGTGTTCTATGTCCGTAGTCGATTTTGGCGCGTGCAGTGCACTTGCGTGACATCTTCATGACCTCTGCACATCGCCTCCGTGATTAGGTCGTGCATCATGAAACACATTTGTCTGTATATCAATCCTTATCTTTAACAGTCGATATTTATTCATACCAATTTTCTGAACTGTAGAGATCAAGTGAGAAAAGGTGATAATAATATCTTACCAATATCTTTAAGCCAAGTTTAAATGGGATTATATATTGTATGTATTTGCTTTTCTGCAGCGGTAAATCTTTGTTTCTACTCCCAAAGTCCCCAGTTTACTCATAAAAAGGGCCACCCAGCAAAGGCCAAGAGACATGCCGGAAATAGAGGGTAAATTTCATTGAGATTCCGTCATAATTTCCAAGTGTAAGAGAAGTGGGGAGAGCAATAAACATACTGCCGAATTTTAGATGTTTTATTCAGTAGACAATGGCATACACTTACCATATATTATTAAATCATCACATGAGTACCAACTTTGACGATTATATCAAGTGTATAGAATAAAATCTAGGCTTGATATAATCAGCTTTTCGAGGTGAATTTTTGTAAAACGAGTTATTGTTCCTGTTGTAATTTATCCGATAATTTTTACCAACCTTCTGCGAGATTTTCTGCTATGTTTATAATTCTTTTTATTGCTGATGACTGAGTTAATGCGATTTACTTCGGGAAGAGTGAACAAATCCCTTCGTCATAGATTCAGCTTTCATTTATTCATTTCTTCTAAAAGACTGCGGAAAGAAACATACTCATTCATAGTCCGAGCTTCCTATGACCCTTCAGCTACACGACGGATAATTTGTGACAGATTGTCAGACATTAACCGTCGTATGGCTGAAGGGTCATAGGAAGCTCGGAGTAACTCCTGCACTCCGAATAGAGGGTACATTGGCTCTTTAAATTTTTGTTGATACCAATGTCCTTATTGCCGTACCTGTTCCAGAAAACATCTTTCTCTTTCATCATGAGTATTTTGTTTTCTGAAACTGACGTTATAGTTTTGAAGATATCGCCATTTATATGACACACCTTCAGACCATATCTTTGCTTTTAGAGAATATCTCGAACTGACGCCTATAACAAATAGTGACCTGAAGAAAAACGTTATACCATAATTTGACATAACACCTGCTTTAGAAATGCCACAGTGGGGGTGTCCTACCATAATATGCAGTCAGATCATTTATTTTAAGGCCCTTTAAGAAAGAGTTTCTGCAGCTCAAGCTATAAATAGCTCAAGCAGCTGAATTATAGATTGGTTTGGGGTTATCGGCGATTTTGTTTTACGTTTTTGTATACCTGAATAACTATTGGAGACGGCAATGCAATTATTGTCTTCTTTACTAATTATTCCAAGTGATACGTACTGCACCTGAAACAAATTGCACATAGATTCTTGTAGCATTCGTACGAGTATGTACAAATTACAATTACATTTTTTGAATATCGATCACGTATGTGTATGTGGATGACAATATAGGTCACATGGACTAGGAAATATGGATGTGGTGAGCATAAACCCCTCCCTCATTTTCCCGATCCCGAGCTCCAAAATAATGTAATTATTTCTATATTTGCAAAGCGTATGATTACACCTTACCTTACTTCTTGGGAGAATAATTGTTTCCTTATGCTAAAATTAAGCCCTCGACATTTAAGTATCTGTGCAAGAAAGACTAGTTAGTCCCGAGCAGATTACTGGATTAACACTTCATGTGGAATCACTTTTGGACTTCCAGTTACTAACGCATTTTTGTTGGACTTCTATAAGCCGTGGTGATGGAGAACATAACACGAAGTCGCATCGATATTTTGACCATTCTCTATCCAAATGCATACGAATGATCGGGAGTGATAGATTGTTTTATAGTTGTTAACGGTTGGCACCTTACCATGGGATGACCACACGACCCCCAGCACCAGCTTATGAGGAATGGGCAGTTTGTATTATAGTTCAAATTAATCTCTGGACAATGGTGGCCTCGATGGCAGAGGGTGGTGCACCGAGACTGGCTGACCACATGGAGTTTCGGTTCGTTTTCGTGATCTCTCCTCTATGTTTATAGCACGGAGCGGCGTTTTTATCTAGTGATAACTGGAGTAAATATGATAATATGGATCAAATATTCCTAATTCCCAAGAGAGGACCAATAAGCTTTAATTTATGATAATTTTGGCAACTTCAGGTTGAAAATATACCAGTTGAACACATATATAGCGAAGGGCTCGGATTGACGAACCAGATCTCAATGCGACCAGCCAGTGTCAGTCCAAGGCCGACTGCCATCAAGGCCAGATAACCTTGTCCATGGATTAACTTGAAATATACTGCAAATTGCCCATTAGATACAAATATAGAACAACGAATGATGTAATAGCTCTGCCAACACATTTGGTGGAAATTGTGTAAACGTCACAGACCGTTAGATTAATGTCAATCGTCGCGTACTACAACGTCGAGCTTTTGCCCCGAAATTTGACGAGAATTCAGTTCGCCCTAGGTTAAAATTGCCTCGGCTCTCAGACAAAGCCATGTCCTATGCGTCGTAGCAAAAAACAGCCAACAGCAAGGACACAACAGGTTAATAATAAATATGATTAATAATAAATATCAATACCATTCACGGAACAGTGGATAATTTGTTTTTGTGTGTAGACCACCCAGGAAGAAAAATACAAACGAAAGTATACTTGAGAAAGACTGATCAATAATGAGGAACACGTGATTAAGATGGGATTCAGGGAGTGACTTATTGATCTGCTGGTTAACTGGGTCATACTGGTAGGAACTGGTTCATACCGGGACGCCGTACGTGAGAGAGACTGAGACTTTGTATTTTGCCTGAAGTATTGTTCTTCTATCTTGGCTGATCACAGAACGTGTCTGATAAATACAGATGTTATATCCGATCGCATGTCCTACCGATGGGCACTTTTTAAAATTATATTTGCTTTTTTTCTCTACATAATCCTTTATGTTAAGTGAAATTTACTCATCATAATGTAATGCAATATAATGATCTAACATTCAGTAGCAATCATTTGTTCATGAAAAAATACTCCATCCACAATCGAATACTGTAACCCTAACAGGCCTAGAGGTCATAATGTCCTCCTACCAAATTTTTCACTCTATTACCGGAAGGAAAAACAAATGAGAGCTGACAACCCGAGAATTTGTAGGCTATCGTATTGGGATCAATCTGAGATTATTAGCAGGACTCGGCTAGTAAATAATGATAATGGGTAAATTCAAATTGGCGGCTATGTGGGGTACCCGAAAAGTTATGTTTTCTTCATTTTTCTTGAAAATTTCTGCTTTTCCGCGAGGAAATGTGGACACAACTATTTTATTTCACATCAGATTATTATTTACTAATGTATCATGCAAATTGAGCGAAGAAATAACATCAGTACAAAATATCAAAAAAGTCTGACTGAAAAATCGACCAGAAATGCTGTTTTACATTTTCTAGTGCTCGACCCAAAGGTATAGTGTGATAATTTTCACCTCCGTAGCTCACGGGGTAAGATAATTAGGTGGGCCGGAATGATCCCCCAGGCCTGGGTAGATACCAAATATGCCGAACCAGATACACACAAATGTATGGTTAAACATAAACACGCTTAAAGACAATGTAGTTTCTTGCTAGAAAGGAGCAGTGAACAGTTTTGATTGATGCCACAATACATCGCGATTGTCACATCGTTCAATCTATGTAACTGGCCGATATTCTTCTAACGAAATTAATTTATAAATCATTTAAAACAGAGTAAAATGAAACTCTTTTCATTTGAACACCAAGAAGGTCTCGTATTACATTACATTCATATGGCGAAATAGACACAAGTTACGAAACGTATAACCAAATACATTGTACACAACGATCACACTAGCAGTGTATGATATTCCTGTTTATTAGAGAAACTTCGAGTGAAGGTGCTTGTGGTATACTCGTGTGAAACCATTTCTCCAAAAATTGTCTGCGACGTCGATGGAAATAGTAATATTCTTCACCCTTCGTTTGACTGATATTCCAACAAAGGTCGTTGTGTGCCATACCAAGATATTTACCATTTAGTCTTCAGTGGTTTTTGAATGCTACTATGACTACACTTACAAAATTGTGCTCATGTCCTGACCGTCGCAGGACGGTTTAAGTTGGGACAGTTAAGTTCACATTCTTGTGCACATATCATGCAGACTAAGGCGTATTGTGTGGATGAATTCTTGCGTAGAATTATTGAACGTTCATTCGAACATACCCCCGGTCCGTCTCAATGTTATAGCATTGTACCGAAACTGGTGTTGATTCCCCGATAAACGCTGGCGATCACCTGCAGAGCTGTGACGTTGTCGGCTAGTGGAGACAACTATAGTGAGCGCGCGCGAAATGTATACTTTTCCGCAGTTTGCAACAATGTTCGCATTGACCAGCTGGGATGTGACGCCTCATTCAAAAATTGTTTTGATCAATGTGGAATTACAAGCGTCTGGTCCGTCATTCATAATTCAGCCGTCGTCCATTAGAGAATATTCGCGTCCATAATCCAAATTACAACACATATAAGGGAAGTGGGAAGAGGTGCCGATATACTGACTGCGTCACATGACTTCACAGAATAGTCTTCTGGTTAACCTATTCTAAAGCACATACCAAGAATCTAACGATTCGTGATATGTGTTGTATCTCAGGTACGCTTTTATTGTACCTGTTCATGTGGCAACTTGGATGATATGACCACACGGCCCCTAGCACCGGCATAAGCGATATTAGATACAAATCTAGAGAGCTATGATGGAAATGCTCTGACAACTCGTATACTGGAGATTGGTGAGCTGTATCGTCGTCAGATGTAAATGACGGCATTTAACACAAAAGACTAGTCTGGAATGCCCGATGTCGACCCAGCATCAACTTCCCACAAGTGCCAACATATATCAAAGACCAAAAGGTCTGTACAGGGGGGCGGGCCTCGGGGACGAAACGTCCACCAGCAGAATCTCGCCATATACAGGAAAAAATTACAACACATATAAGGGAAGTGGGAAGAGGTGCCGACATATTGACTGCGTCACATGACTTCACAGAATAGTCTTCTGGTTAACCTATTCTAAAGCACATACCAAGACCATACATATTCCATATAACAGTATTAGCACCAAATTCAAAAAGACAATCTTAGTATACATAAACATAGGCTTGTTTCCTGCAAGAGAGAAGCGGTCAACAGTTTTCAATGATACCGGCAAGACATCATGATGTTCTAAAAACATCAAATCCGTATCGCTGATCAGTATTCTTAATCCTTAATATTCTTTGTAAAATCGTCATCTAAAGAATGATGAATCTCAGTCACGCTTTGATTGTGTCTGTTCATATGAATACCATGAGGATCTTGAAGTACACCGGCAAGACATCATGATGTTCTAAAAACATCAAATCCGTATCGCTGATCAGTATTCTTAATCCTTAATATTCTTTGTAAAATCGTCATCTAAAGAATAATGTATCTCAGTCACGCTTTGATTGTGGCTGTTCATATGAATACCATGACGATCTTGGGTTCATACGGCCCCTAGCCCCGGATTAAGCGAATTAGACACAAGGTATGAAACGTAACGCCATAGATCTTGCACGCTATGTTCGTATTTTGCTATCAGCATGCGATATGTATCGCTAAATTTGAGAAACTTTGAGTGGAGGCGCTTGGTGGTGTAGCCCTGTTTTATAATTTTCTGCAACAATGTTTTGTGACGTTGATTAAAATCGTCACATTTAACACAGGATCTAGCAAATGCTACTAGGCGTGATATGTATACGCCATATGCAGGTCCCATTGGAATATTACTGTCCAGAAAGGGATACATTACGATGTCGAAATTGTAATCATCTCTTTTGTCATACAGTCAACAAGAGAGAAGACCCGTACCTTTTCAAAAGATGCCAAATTTATTTCAGTCAATTACCAAATCACATTTACTAATTTTGCCACCAATGGGCCGACGTATACACATCAGGTCCACGGAGATACACATCAATCTTCGCTTCGGAGAGTATGTTGGTGCGCGATCTATGGGGGGAACTCTTGGTCCGGCAAATGTCGTCGTGGAACAATTTGTCACGTTCAACTTTCTGCCGTGGTACTTGACATTTATTCAACGGTAAGGCAAGATATGACTGCATCATCACTGATCATCACGATTTGTCGAATGACATGTGACAGGCTGTCAACCAATGAGAACATTACAAATTTACATGGGGTATAATAGTACAATTTATACAACAAACAGTATACCGCTCTCAAATAATCTGATATATAATCTAATTTTACCCGACTAAAACGATCTTCCAAAGAAGCTGTTCCATAAAAGTTATCTTTTACAATCTTAGAATCTGTTCAGTCGATAAGAATATGTTTCACTGTGAGATCTTCGTGGCATGGAATACACCTTGGGACTAGCTTTTTTTCAGTAAATGTTCATGAGATAATCGTGTATGGTTGATTCCATATCGTCTAATCATGGCACAATCAACGTTTTTGGCTGTTCAGACGAGTATAGCCTACAGGGTTTTTTTTGAAACTCTTTCTCGCATAAGCACAGAGATGGTCTGAAGTCACTGTATGGGATTCCAACAGGATCAGCTTCATTATCTAGGCCTGCCTTAGCTATTTTATCAGCTTCAGTATTACCTTTGATGTCAACGTGACTAGGTAAACAACAAAACACGATATCAATTTTCTGATCAAAACTTACGTGTGTATATACCACTTGCTGCAAGATTAGATTTTCTGCTTGCCTATATTGTGAGGGGTTCTGTTTCGGTTCCACAGCTCAAATGTTGAATTGTCTCGGTAGTTCACGGCTTTCAGCACGTTTTGCCTCTCTATGGTTGCGGAACAGTATCCCTAGTGATCAGGGCACTTTTCATACTCACTGGGTTTATTACAAAGCATTTGGTATTTCGTTTCAGCAAGATCCGCTGTAGGTGGCGCCACTGGGTCTTGTTCCAATCTTTAGTGCATGTCCATGGATGTTCGTGCAAATGCTTCGTAAGTGATAACTCCTAAATGCTTTGTCGGATTCCTCCGAAATTTGGCATCTGCATTCTTTGCGACAAGACGTCTGTTGGTATTACGTTTCAGCAAGATCCGCCTGTAGGTGGTGCCACTGGGTCTTGTTCCAATATTTAGTGCATGTCCGTGCAAATTCTGCGTAAGCGATAACTCCTAAATGCTTTGTCGGATTCCTCCGAAATTTGGCATCTGCATTCTTTGCGACAAGACGTCGCTGGTATTACGTTTCAGCAAGATCCGCCTGTAGGTGGCGCCACTGGGTCTTGTTCCAATCTTTAATGCATGTCCGTTCATGTTTGTTCAAATCCTTCGCGAGCGATAACTTTCGAACAATTTGTCGGATTTCTCCGAATTTTGGTAAATGCATTCCCTGCGACAAAACACCGTTGGTGATGCGTTTCAGCAAAATCCACCCGGAGGTGGCGCCACTAGAGTTCATTCCATTATTCCATGCTGCAAGTGATAACTTAGAAACACTTGGTCGAATTTCTTTGAAATATCCTACATATGTACCTGTCTGGGTAACATGAGAAACGTTGCGGCTCATCGGATTCTTCTCAAATTTGGCATGCATTTACCATGCCAGGAGCTGTTGCTTGGGATTGCCTTTCGCTCACTTGCACTCACAGGTGACGCCACCTGGTGGCAACATCACAAATTTGTTTCCGGGTAATAACTTGAGAACTGACCATCGGATTCTTCTCAAATTTTGTATGAATGTACCGTGACATAAGATGTCGCTTGATAATGCATTTCACTGACTTGCGCCTAGAGGTGGCGTCACCTGGTGTCAAAATCTAAATTTGGTTTCTGGGCAATAACTTGAGGACCCTCATCGGATTCTTCTCAAATTTGGTATGCAGATGTCCCCACAATACCATGTTCCTTGGGATTGTATTTTTCCCGCTTCTGCCTACAGGTGGCGTCTCCTGGTAGAAAAATTTGTTTCCGGGCAATAATTTGGCAACTGCTCATCAGATTATTCTCAAATTTTGTATTCATATGTGACCCGCCCCAAATAACATGAACGCCGGTGGGCATCTAGTACCGGCAATAACTTGAGGACCCCTCTTCAGAGTCTCAAAGTTCATGTGCCGATACCATCACATGAGATGTCATTTGGGATTGTGTTTTGCCTGCTTGCACCTACAGGTGGTGACTCCTTGTGGCAAAGTCTAAATTTGGTTTCTGGGCAATAGGTTGAGGATGCCTTCATATTCTTGTCAAATTTAGTTTGCAGATAATATGCCATGAGTTGTCTCTTGGGGTTGCATTTCGGTTACATAATTTTCATGCTACATGGTAAAGAAAATATATTACAGTAGCAATCAACATTCAGTCAGCCATTCGGAGTTGATCTCAAAACCTGGAAAGGTGAACTAAATTGACTCTAGATGCAGCCCTGATCCTACGTGACTAACAAAAACGGGCTGAGGGATCCACGCACCTTTTAGGTGCTTGCCTGCAATTCATGTTTTTTATTTGTCTTGCTTTCTGACATACCGTAGCTTGTTTGTCAGTAATACATGAATTATTTTTTCTCTTTTCCAACGGCTGTCAAACTAACTTGGGTAACTGCCTGGAATGTAATCTTCGACACACCAGCATATTGAGCACTGTTGTAACGGGCATCGACTTCAATATTTGGTGAACCTGCAGGTTAGTCTTTTCGTCATATCAAACTTTCGAATCACTCATGCGATGCTATATGATCTTCTGTCCCCTTCTCAGTACACGCGTAAGATATGACTATGAATCTCTCTCACACTGTTGATAGCATTTTGCATGCCCCGGAGGGACCTGACAAATTCATACTGCTTAACAACACTTGAAATATCTGTAGACACCTCTGTAGACCGTAGTTTGGAGAGCTATCGGATTACTTTTATTCCTTCCGGTATTCACTTCACATGTTTTTTTTTGCTTTTTTTATAGCAGCCTTTACCACAAGCCAGGTTTATTAAGCATACACCTTTTATAATCTCTCATTTGAAATTACATGCTAGGTTTGCAGTACGCAATAGGTGTAGCTTCAGGTACCGGTAGCACAAAGTCATATGGATTAAGAATACTGATTAGCGATACGGATTTGATATTTTTGAAACATGATTTCTTGCCGTCATCATTGAAAACGGTTGACTGGTTCTCTCTTGTAGGAAACTATCCTATGTTTATGTATATTATAGATGTTTTTTTCGTGATTCTGCGATTATACGAAATATTATTATAGTTTCACAGATCTGCAGTCTTTTCTATGTGTATAATCTGTAAGTGGCCAGTTCAGGTTATCGAGCTAAATGCCACTAAAAGTACTCATCCGTTGTGTTTTGAGATGGGGGAGGTCCAGTTTGCGACTGAACTGACTCAATTCTCAGTTCAGACCTGTGCTACATGGCCACACGGATGAATCGATCAGGTTCGCCGCTTTATCCCAAACTTCCCCCGTTTGCTTTACACATAGCTATGATATTTCCCTCATCCATTCAGAGTTACTTTTTTAAGGTTGTGTTGTCCATGTATTATTTGAGACAAGTCCTTTCTGAAAGCCAAAATATCTTTGCCTACCTCTTATCATTTTTATTCTGTTCCGCACAAGCCTTCTTATGCTCTATTCTGTTGAATTTCCAAGAAAAATTATAGGTATACTGAATATTATGCTTCTGTCAATTTTACCAGAAACCTCCGTTTCTATCACTCAACTGACCCTGCCATTCCCTGGATTTCCATCAGGTGCGTGTCATCATGGTCACAACATATCACAAGGTGGTGAAATGTTTTCAACCTGATAAATTCCACAATTCGTCCCAATTACAGTTTCTTTCTGTAGAATTACAAGCGTCTAGTCCGTCATTCATAATCCAGCCGTCGTCCATTAGAGAATATCCGCGTCCATAATCCAAAGACCTATTCCATTTCCATATAACAGTATTAGCACCAAATTCAAAAAGACAAAAGTATACATAAACATAGGCTTGTTTCCTGCAAGAGAGAAGCGGTTAACAGTTTTCAATGATGCCGGCAAGACATCATGATGTTCCAAAATATCAAATCCGTATCGCTGATCAGTATTCTTAATCCATAATATTCGTTATAGAGTCGTCATCTAAAAATGACGTACCTCAGTCACGCTTTGATTGTGACTGTTCATATGAGTACCATGAGGATCTTGAAGTACATGGGCTCATACGGCCCCTAGCCCCGGGTTAAGCGGAATTAGACACATGTTACGAAACGTAGCCCCATAGATCTTGCACGCTACCTTCGTATTTTGCTATCAGCATGCGATATGTATCGCCAAATTTGAGAAACTTTGAGTGGAGGCGCTTGGTAGAATAGCCCTGTTTTATCAGTTTCTGCAACAATGTTTTGTGACGTTGATTAAAATCATCACATTTAACACAGGATCTAGCAAATGCTACTAAGCGAGATATGTATACGCCATATGCAGGTCCCACTGGAATATTACTATCCAGAAAGGGATAGTTTACGATGTCGAAATTGTAATCATCTCTTTTGTCATAAAGTCGACGAGAGAGAATGCCCGCTTCATTTTTATAGAGATAGAGATCTAAATAAGATGTGCCTGTAGGGCTATCTGTAGTTTCCTTCAAATCCAGTGAAGGTGGATATATATCCTTCACTGCGTCATTTATATAGCGATTATCCACAGCGAGAAGATCGTCTATATAGCGTTTGGTGAATGAGAAGGAACGGGCTTTGAATGGATCGGTTTTTGAAAGCGCCTGCATATAGTCATATTCATAAGAGAACAGATACAGGTCAGCCAACAGGGGTGCACAATTAGTACCCATTGGAATACCTATATGCTGCTGATATATTGTGTTGCCAAATTTCACATAGATATTTTTAATGAGAAATTCAAGCAACTCTATAAACAAAGAAACATCCCATGAATGATATCTCTTGTATGTAGTCGAGCTAAAGAATGCTTTATGGCTTCCGACATTAATATATCTACGATCAGTTTTCTTGAACACAGATACTATTAATGAACTTATACGGTCAATAAGGTCCTGATGAGGGATTGTAGTATAGAGAGTCGAGAAATCCCATGTGGATACATGTCTGTACGGTATGTGACCTTTAGCATCAAGTTCTTCCGTAAGACATTTTGAGTTTTTCAATATCCACATACATTCAACGCCAGAGTTCTTGAAAATAGTGGCGCAATACCTTTCCCAAAATGCTTTTACCTCATGAAGGGCCCTCGTCAATAGGGTTGAAAGAAGCTTAGTGGTGCAGCCTCTAGAACCAGCTATGAATCTAGCTTTGTATGGTGATTTATGCATTTTGGGAGTCCAGTATATTTTTGGTATGTCGCTATGATTGGTTGGAAGAAAAATACCTCTTTCCCTGAGAAACTTTTTGTGATTGTTAAATAAATCTTCCAGAGTAAATGCAGTTTGGGAGTAAGTAGGCGTATTTGATGAAGATATGTCTACACTCAATTCTTTAACCAGCACCTGGTAATAGTAATATTTACATATGAATATTATATTATTCGGAGCTTTGTCTGCTGGGACTATGACGAATTTACTCTGGAGATTTGCTAGAACTTCTTGCGAATTGAGGTTTCTCAGTACTTGTTTTGCTAGGGGAAGAGAACTTCTGTCAATATGGCGGATTGTTTCAACGACCTTGCTCTTGGTGAGGTCCAGCCAATCAGCGAGTACTGTAGGTTCAAATTTTTCTCGCTTAGACCAATCAATAACGTACTGTTCTAATGCAGACAGGACTATCTTCTGGTCCGCCTTCAGATTGACACTAAAGTAGGTTCCTTCATTTCAGATAATACAACATGGCAATTGACCAGATTTTACTCCAAAGTTAGGGGAGAGGGGTATTATTCTGTAACATAGCTCAGGCTTGTTAGATAACAAAGGAATTCCTTACATTGACAACTTATAACAGCAGACAGAGAGAGTTCCAAGTTAAATACATTTATTTCAAAATCACTGATTTTATAAGTATTCTCATCAAAAAGTATATTTTATAAACAGGAATAGAACAAAAACAAGCAACGCATATTTTCATCAGTATCTCTGTAGCCTGTGACCATGAATCCCAATATGAATACACGAGTTTACTCATGCCTCAAGGATTAATACCTCGTAGTAGTTTTGCCTAATTCTGCTCATCTTTGTATCTTTGTGGGATACACATCACCAAATGGATCATTTCTTGTACCGAATATAATCTAGGAAAGTAACGAGAGATCCTGAAGGATCTTTGTGTCCACCATTGTCCGATAATTGTAAGCTAATGACAAGAGGATCTTTTTGTCCATTGTTACTAAGAATGAACGATTGATTTGTAATTTTGTTTACAGAATTTCGAATCTGAGCGAAAAAGATCGAAAAAGGGACACTGGAGAACACCAAGATATCATCTTTCTAAGTTTAAGGAGTTTCAAGATTTCTAGAAACTGTACTCATGTCAGTTGTTATAGTACAAGAGAAAAGACCAAAGTTAGTCTGAAACTGAATGTCCGGAGGATCATTCGTCTTCGTTTTGTAGTATTTTTTTTTGCACGTGTCATCATTGGGTACTGGAAGCGAATACAAATGTCTTTTACCCTTTGGCATGAGCTATGAAACATACTTAAGGTCTTATAATTAGGAACGAATGCTAATTCTGTTCTGTTTACTGGGCTAGTTTGAGATATCTCTTTTAAGATACCATGCTCGAAAATAGTAACATGGTACAATATTTAATACTGAAGGGATCCGCGCAGTGATGTTGAAACTTCGAAAGTGTCTGAATCCTGATTATCTCCATTGGATCGAAACACGCAGTAGTCTAAAGTTGTCGAGTTGTAACGTTGTGTCACAAAAGTGACGTCCCTTCATGTAGCAGACCCGTCGGCAGGCGAAACAGTTCATTGGACTAAGAAAACTGATTTAAAATTTGAAGAAATACATTTTAATTCCGAATTATTGGGAAGGGAAGGTGAAGGTATGGATATTCTCTATGGTCACTATATAGAATATGTCCCACTGTTTGATCCGCCGACTCGTGTGAACGTCACACCTCGGGAATACCGTATTAATTTTACGCGTAACTTGGATTTTCGAATCGGGCCAAAAAAGGTATCTGGCACAACTAGGCCCCATGTGGCACCTGTGTACCAAATTTCAGAAAGAATCCATGAAGTAGTTCCTGAGAATTGACGATAACAATGTTTCATGGGGAAATTCAAGATGGTCACCTGGCGGCCATATCGGATTTTCGAATCGGACCGAAAAAGGTATCTTGCACAACTGAACCACAAGGGGAACCTGCGTACCAAATTTGAGGAAGATCCATGCAGTACTTCTTGAGAAATCGCGATAAAGTTTCATGGGAAATCCAAGATGGGCGCCTGGTGGCCATATTGGATTTTCGAATCGGACTGAAAAGGGTATTTTGCACAACTAGACCCCAAGGGGAACCTATGTACCAAATTTGAGAAAGATCCATGTAGTACTTCCTGAAAAATCACGATAACAAAGTTGCATGGGAAGATCAAAGATGGCCGTCTGGTGCCCATATAGGATTTTCGAATCGGACCAGAAAAGGTGTCTTGCACAACTAGACCACAAGGGAAACCTGTGTACCAAATTTGACAAAGATCCATTCAGTAGTTCCTGGGAAATCGAAATAACAAAGTTTCATGGGGAAATCCAAGATGGCTGCCTGATGGACATATTGGATTTGGGAATCTGACCAGAAAAGGTGTCTTGCACAACTAGACCCTAAGGGGAACCTGTGTACCAAATTTGAGAAATATCCATGCAATACTTCCTGCGAAATGACAATAACAAAGTTTCATGGGGAAATCCAAGATGGCCGCCTGGTGGCCATATCGGATTTTCGAATCGGACCAGAAAAGGTATCTTGCACAACTAGACCCCAAGGGGAACCTGTGTACCGAATTTGGAAAAGATCCATGCAGTAGTTCCTGAGAAATCGCGATAACAATGTTTCATGGGGAAATCCAAGATGGCCGCCTTGTGGCCATATTGGATTTTCGAATCAGACCAGAAAGCGTATCTGTACAACTAGACCCCAAGGGGAACCAGTGTACCAAATTTCAGAAAGATCCATGCAGTATTTCCTGAGAAATCGCGGTAACAAGGTTTCATGGGGAAATCCAAGATGGCCGCTTTGTGGCCATATCGGATTTTCGAATCGTACCAGAAAAGGTATCTTGCACAACTGGACCACAAGGGGAACCTGTGTATCAAACTTGACAAAGATCCATGCAGTATTTCCTGAGAAACCACGATAACAGGGTTTCATGGGGAAATCTAATATGGCCGGCTGGTGGCCATATTGGATTTTCGATTCGGACCGAAAAAGGTGTCTCGCACAACTAGACCCTAAGGGGAACCTGTGTACCAAATTTGAGAAATATCCATGCAGTACCTGTGAAATCGTGTTAACAAGGTTTCATGGGGAAATCCAAGATGGCTGCCTGGTGGCCATATTGGATTTTCGAATCGGACCAGAAAAGGTATCCTGCACAACTCGACCACAAGGGGAAACTGTGTACCGAGTTTGGGAAAGATCCATGCAGTAGTTCCTGAGAAATCGTGATAACAAGTGTTCATGGGGAAATCCAAGATGGCCGCCTTGTGGCCATATTGGATTTTGAAATCGGACCAGAAAAGGTATCTGCACAACTAGACCCCAAGGGGAACCTGTGTACCAAATTTCAGAACGATCCATAGTAGTTCCTGAGAAATCGCGATAACAAGAATTGTTTACGGACGGACGATGGACGAGGGACGGACGACGGACGACGGACCACGGACGAAAAGCGATTTGAACAGCCCACCATCTGGTGATGGAGGGCTAATAAATCGGCTATATGGGTTGGTCCAAATTCAATCGAGAAGTGGAATGGTTAGTTTCATATTTTTATATTTCTTCAGGAGTATGGAAGTGATCTGATCACATAGTAGATAAAAAAAATGTAAAATCTTCTTGACCCCCAATGGTGGTCATAGTGAGTCTGATGCGATTACCTCATTCACAATGGACGTTGTAGCTGAGACAAATGGCGCATAACTTATCTTCATTTTTTTTATATGTTTGATGGCAACGTCCAATCTGTCTGATGATTTCTGTCATTACTGGCCGTGAAATGTTGGGAAAACTTTTTTTCTGCCATGTGCCACGTCAATTTATTACATAAATAGTAAGTCAATAATTGCGTGGTGTGCAAACCTGGAAAGTCAAAAATACATCGAGGAATCGTGGATACATGCAACGCTCGGACTAGAGAAAATACTAGATATGTCAACCAAAAATCCTGAAAAAGACCTCTACATGAACCCATGGAAATTTTGCTTGTGGGGCAATGTATAGAGCGTGGCTATTTGTTCGATTTGGCCGACGCTGTAGAATGCGACTGGAGGGGTCTCGGAGACGTTGGTTGATGTTTGCCGTTGGTGGGCTATCGGTGGTTCAGTTGCTCTTTGCAGGGTATCACATTGAAGCGCTCTTGCGGTAGAGTCAGACTGGCGTGGTTTTTGTTTAAAGTGACGATGGTCGTACGCTGTCTTGGAGTAGTAGGGAAAGGGCATTTGACGTGTGAATTTTCAGCGAGTTTTGTAAGTTGTGGGCCATCCCAGATAATTTTCGTGGTCGGATCACCTTCGACCACAGTTTAAATGGTCGGAGCGACCACATATTTTTAACAGTATATTAGCGAAGTAGTAGTCAAAGGGCAGTTTCGAAGGTGCGCATGTACATGCCGTGAATAGTTGAGAAACACAATGACACATTATTGCTGGGGAATAATATCCCTGCAGATATATGTGGTCCCTACGCCAAACAGTTTTACCATTCCTTGTGCATTTGGCGAAGTACTATGGTTAGCTATTATATACTGGCGAAGATTCAGAGCTTATTATCCATGTTTTGCAAGGTACGCATGGGCCAGGGCTGAAGACATTAAACCAGGGTCCTGGTAAAAAATATAAAAGATAAAAAATAACTTTTTCAGCTTCATTTCAGACAAATAATGACAAGGATATTCCTTGCACACCGATATCGAAAGAGTAATCCAATCGAAGATAAATCCAACTCCAAGTTAAATACAAGGCAAATCCATATTATTGTAAACACATAGGTAAATTGCAAGCGGTGTTGTTGTTGTAACACAGGAACTTTCTGAAATTATATAAAGAGGGCGCGATCGAGTTAGGGGCCACGTCCAATCGGTCGAGACGTTTTCTCGATAAACGAATAAAAGCGATAAATATCTCGTCTCGAATGGTCCCGGTTTCTCTCGAAGCGCAAGACCATCTCGATCCTCCTCGAAATAACTTCACATGCTTCGAGAATGGAATCGAGATGCAATCAAATGAAAGTTTGTACCATTGGGAAGGCGTATACTCGGTATATATATACTCTGTGGCAGCCAGATTAATCTCGGCGAGTACATACGCATTAAAACACGGATAACGAATTAGATTGAATATGAATTATTTAATATTATTTTGCTATTCCTTCTACAGATCTGTAGTCGCATACTTGCTCAGACAGCGCAATTTCTTTAAATTTCTCTTTACGGAACATAAACGCTCGATCGAAGTTTTCGGACAAACATCACGCGGTATCGTTTATAGTAAAATGTATGTAACTGTTGGTATAAAGCGTGATTGCCCTCTGAATTAGGCGGTAATTATTTCCATTATTTGGTTACCATTATTTGGTTAATTTCCCCAGACACACGAACGGGTATCTTATCAAGCCCCAGACAACAGTGTTGTTTCAGTTTCTTTCTTTCAAATAAATGAATACCGCTCCATTCGCTGTTGTTTCAAGTCGAAGGTTTTGACAGACCGACTGTGGCGTGAATTATCGACATCTCTAGCTGCGATTGTCAGTATTTCCGCTTACCACTTCAGGGAAATCTTATGTACGAAATAAACTTGATATAATTCCCTTATTTGAAATTATTGCCCCCCCCCCCCAATGCAATTTACAATGAATACTACCAAATCATCAAACAAATTACGCATCGAGGTAATAAATCGTTCAAACCCATCACATAGCTTTCATTTTTCGGTTGAAACGATCCATGTTTTGTAAAAACAAACTTTATAGAATAATAATTAATGCATGCTTCCATATCATTATTATTCATATCATATCCAGTTGATGTGTCATTGATTCCGCGACGGATACTAGTCAGATATACAATCAATTATCCACTCAGTTATATATTCATAATTTATATATAGATAAATGAAAGTTTTCGTTCAATTGGATTAAAGAAACATCAGGACATAGATATATCGATAAAACGATGAATAACATGGAAAACATTTTTTAAAAAAATCCGTTTTCTGAATTATATTTTGGTCATGATATACGTAACATCTCGAAAATCGGGACGATTCGATCGAAATAGAACCGGGAGCAAACCGGGAGACATCGTTAGAGGTCCCGGTTCTGCCCTCCCGGTTTCAGGGAAGAAATTTCTCGATCCATCTCTAAGGCATCGAGAAAGTGGCTCGAATAATGGGACGCGACCCCTTAGTAGGGGCACGTGAAAGGCACAGACATGCGCAATGGACGTCTTTTGGGTTAATCTCAAATCTCCGTTTGAAGTGGAATACGAACTGGTGAACATATAGGCGAAGGGAAGTTTATACTACTGTTTTTTGTCTAGATGGTAATAAAAGTATGGCGTGTCGTCGGTGAGATAATGCATAGACTCGAGCAATCTCGCAGCATTTTCTGGAATATATTATATACTTGATATATTCCGTTACCATTGCAGCATTGATTATCTGCATGTCTTGCTATGGTGCTAATATTTTTTCGTTATTTTGGTATCTATCTATATATATTATTCTGCAGGTACAATCACATATGTGTGGATTAGACGTATACGCTTAAATCAGTTGTTTGAGTATATGAGTAAAAACACATCATTGAAGCAGAACATAGCCCTTAATAGGTGGAAGCCACGTCACATGTATAGATGAAACAGCACGGACGTTCCAGCAAAATCGATTTTAATGAATAAATTATTGAGTTGTCCGTGGAAGTTCATAGACTGGTCAGTTCTCGGACTCCAGTTGGATACGGGTCGGCATTACGGGGAGAAGGAAGAGATAGAGAGAGTGAGAGAGCCACAGACATAGATAGAGCTAGGGAGAAACATGAACTTCGCTTGGATTATTGGCGTATAGATCTTGCATGGATTATGGCACTGTTCTTGTAAGTAAATTCTGGTGTGTTATAACTACGCCGCCAAATCGTATCTGTTCCGTTGTTTTAGAGCACCCGTCCTGGTCATATGAGAGATAATCTGTAATCTGTAGCTCGTATTCGCGATGTGCTCCTGCTGAACCAGATAAACGTCGTTGAGTCAAACAGATTGACATTCTAGATCTAGTGGAGGTTACTACATTTGAGTGCCAGTGCTGCGGGACCAGGCATTTGAAGAATTTGAGTTATCTGGGAGCCCGGATGTAGAGAGATTAGGAGTTGGGAGTGCATGCACTTTGATCCGAGAAATTTGTCTATTTCTGTGGATTCAGTTGATCTTAGTTCTGATGTTTGTTTATTATATTTTGTGATCGCTTTTGACAAGTATCTGAAGTGAAATTTTGAAAATATTTCTCAGTTTTTCACTGTTCAAGGCATTTTTGTCTCTGTCAGTTCAGTCCAGTTCGAGAACACAGAGGTCCGCCATTGCTGCCCTCTCTGTCTTTTTGACTGAGAGGGTTGGTGGATATATTATGTCTCTCCCATTTTTCCCCTCTGTTTGTACACTGTAAATATTTCTTATTCTGTTAGTGTAGATATTTTGTATTTTTGTTTTGGTTTAGTTTAAGGTTGGTTCGTTTTTCGTTCTGTTTAGCTTAGTTTGATTTGCACATTCTATTGTGTGTATATCAAAATAGGCTAAATACATGGGCCATAGTGAAGGCATAGCTCCATGTAGGCACCGTCGTGATATAACTGAAACAGGGTTGAAAAGACGCTAACACTGGCTGTAGAAAGGATACACATACTCTTTGGAGTGAGGCCTCCTCACGCTGTTTATACATATCACGCATTGAAAGATCCGTCCTTGAAGGTCTAGTACAGGTGTCAAAGACCCTATGGAGCGTAACAGTAGCAGAAGGGGTTAAGGATGACCTGATGTTAAACGGTATATACGTTGGAGATCAACGTAGTCATTTTGAAGAAATAGAAGCAAGGAAATTACTTGTAAAGATGAAAGCACCAGTCGAGTTCCCAGAATTTGCGATTAGAACCGCATTTAAGTTCTTTGGTAATGTTCTTGATATAGAATACGAGTTATATTCTTTCGATAGAGAGTTGAAGTCAGGAGTTCGAAGAATTTGGATGTCGAAGATCAAACGAACTCTTCTTTCTTTTATTTTAGTTGGAGGTGTAAGACTTCTTGCTTGGTTTAAATGTCAAGTTAAAAACATGGTATACTCGTGGATCAGAAGATCGTTTGACCTGGGCATGTCCTTTAAAAGACAAATGTCTAATTTTTCATCAGGAAGAACATTTGAAAAAAAGTTATCTACAGATGCCGTGATTAGCAATAAAAAAATGATTCATTGGATAATCCTCCTGTTACCCTCGCGAAAGTTCGTAGAGATCTTTATGCAGAGACTCTCAAGCGGAAAAAATATATGTCGGCTGGGGAGCCTCAGAGTGAAGCAGTAGACTTATGAAAACGTGTAGGACCTGATGGCAAGCCCATCAAAGAAAAAACAAATGACATCAGTCATAAGAAACAGACTCCACAAAAGGAAACGAGAAAGCCAAAAACCGCTTCGCACCTCTCCTTGATGAGGTGGAAGAAAAGTGTGATTCAGAAGTTAACGATATTGACAGTGAAACTAACAATGGAAGAGTAAATACCAAGCCAAATGATCAGAAGTCTGTTTCAGATCACATCACATCCACTACGGTCCAGATGAACCACAGGCATGTTACCTCATCTGAATTGGACGTACAGACTTAACGGATGCCAGTTATGTATCAAATCAGGATACACCTAGGAAATCTGATGATTCAAACGTTAATCCTATTTACTCTGTTGTGGATTTGAACTTTACACAAAGTGAAGAAATAATAAATGAATTCACAGATGACGATATTAATCAAAAGTCTTGTAGTAAAATATCTATCCCTAATCCGCAAAAGAAAAAGGAGAAAAAAGGAAAAAATATTGAAACCGGTTAGAAGCCTACAATAGACGTTACTACCTCCACTCCTTCCAGCCATTCACCTATGTTCTCTGATGATGAGCATAGTGAATTAAAAAAAGTCGAGACCTCTTTGAACCAAAGGTCGAAAGTTTTGTTGGGACAAAAGAGAGATCAAGACATTTATGAGAAAAAAATTAAAAAGAAGAGAAAAGAAGAAACGAAAAATGAACTGAAAACTCAGAAAGAATTGTCCAAACTAAAACGTACATAATTGGAGCGATAAGTAAGAAGTGGGGAAAATTGACGACGTCTGGCGATTAAAAAGCAACCATATGACTCTACAGGTAAGAAATCGTCAGTATCTCAGCCTCGCTTTTCAGTATCTCCGCCTCGCTTTTATTGCAGCTGTTCATGTGGAACATTCAGTATCTCAGCCGCGCTTTTATTGTAGCTGTTCAGGTGGCGACTATGAAGTATCACCGGCTTAAGGGGAATTAGATACTCTGGATCGGGAGTTGTGATGACAGATCAGCTCAAACAACACATCTGATGTTAAGGATGAGCATCATTGACGTCTGATGGAGTAAGTTAACCTTACTCCATTCACTTAGCCTTCTATAGCTTGTCTTGGGCAGTTTTGTATGTCACTTCTTTATATAGACTAAAAATGAATCAGTCACCAACCATCATTAAGTGGAACTGCAGAGGAGTTTGGCCAAATTTGAATGAACTTCAAGTCGTCAAGATTATGAACCATCAGCTTTTTGTCTCCATGAGATCTTTCTGAAGAAATCAGATAAAGATAAATTCAAATTTCGCCAATATACACCTTATCATTCCTACGCTTTAGAAGAGCATGGAAAAGCTACAGGCGGCTCTTCAATATTAATTAAACTGGATGTTTTACACAGCCCTGTTGATTTAGTGACAGACATACGAGCTGAAACAGTTCGTATTACCTCGCATTGTTTTCACATTATGCACAGTGTAATACCTTCTTCTTGTAGTGTCCGTCTTATTGAACTTCAGAATCTTTACGATCAGCCCTCGAAACCTTGTTTATTGATGGGTCATTTTAACGGTTGTAATATCCTCTTGGATAATGAAGACACTTGTAAAGGTAAAATTCTTGAAAATTTTATATCAAGTAATTCTTTGTGTATTTTTACTGATGGTTCTTATACGCATTTGTCCTCAGCTCATGGAACTTATTCAGTATTAGATATCTCACTTTGCGACCTTTCTATTCTCGAAAATTTACTCGGTCGGTTCATGATGATCTTTGTGGAAGTGGTCACTTTCCCACTGTTTTAAATGCTGCTCATTCAACTGATGACCCCCCTTTAACAAGGCATAATTTTAAGAAAGCAAATTGGATAGAATTTGAAAAGCTTTTTCACAAAAAACTACAAGCAGTCTCTTTCGCTGATGTTCCAGATCCTATACAGTTATTCTCAGATATACTGACTGAAATTGCTAACCAAACCATATCCACATCTTCAGGAGTTGCAAATATTAAATCAACGCTGTTTAATGATGACTGCAAAGAAGCAAGAAAATGTAGGAAGACAGCTGAACGGTATTTCCGCCGACATTCTAATCTTAAAAATTTGAAAGATCGAGTTACAAGAGCTAAAGCTCGTAGAACCACGAAACAGAACAAACGTGATTCTTGGAAAAAATTGTTTCCAAGACCAATACACATACTCCTATAACAAAAGTATTGGAATATGATCCAAAGAATAAAAGGTAAAAGTCCAGCGATCATCATCTCAACGATGGGAACCAGTATACATTGCAAATAAATTAGGCGAAACAATTGCCAACAACTCTTCGCCAAATAATTATGTACCTAAATTAAGTTTCCAAAAAAGAGAAGAGAAAAATGAAATTAAATTTCCCTCCGGTAACCGTGAAAGCTATAACGCTTTGTTTGACAACTTCTCATGCTTCTCTCGTAAAAGCTAATGATTCTGCTGCAGGCCCTGATAATATTTCATTATCGACTTTTGAAACATTTAACCGGATCATCTCTAAAAATCCTATTACACATATTCAACAAACTTTGGACGACAGAAGACTTTCCACCGTCATGGCATAATGCCATTGTTATACCAGTACCAAAGCCTGACCTTAACCATACAGACCCTGGTAATTATCGTCTGATTTCACTGACTAGCTGTGTTTGTAAAATAATGGAACGCATGATAAATGATCGCCTTGTTTGGTAAAAATAGAAGTACAATTGATCATTTAGTCAGATTAGATTCCAATATGAATAATGCTTTCGCCAAGTTTCTATCTTTTTTGACTTAGAAAAGGCATATTATACTACATGGAAAAACGGGATTCCAAAAGATCTTAATAATACGGGATTAAAAGACCGTTTACCCGTTTTTATTTTCAACGTTTTGATTGATAGACAATTCCAAGTTCGGTTGGGTACAACCATGTCTGATCATTTCTATCAAGATCAGGGGGGTCCCACAGGGCATTATTTTGTCTACTGCTCTGTTTGGTATCAAGACCAACAGCTTAGCTGCAGTATTGAATAAATCAATTGATGGTTCACTCTTTGTAGACGATTTAAACATATCGTGTAGTGAAAAAAGTATACACAATATTGAGAGAACATCACAACTTTGACTAAATAGAATTCAGAAATGGTGTCTAGAAAATGGCTTCAAATTCTCCAGAGCTAAGACAAATTGTATACACTTTTGCAGAAAATATTTCCAGCACAAAGATCCAGTACTTAAACACATTAGATGGAAGTGAGTTCAAAGTAGTAAAACAGATCAAATTCTTAGGAATATTGTTTGACCATCGACTAACGTTCAAATCGAATATAAATTGCTTGAAAGTCAGTGCACGAAAGTTCTAGATTTGTTGAAGGCAGTTGCCAGCCATAAGTGGAGAGGAGATCAGCAAAAGCTTCTCCATTTATATCGATCACTTGTTCGTTCTAAACTTGAGTATGGCTCTATTAAAAACAACGGTGTAATCAAGTCAAACTTGGCAAAGCTAGATCCTATTCTCCATTAAAGTCTAAGACTTCACCTCGGAGCGTTCAGAACATCCCCTAAGGAAAGCTTATATGTCGAAGCAGATAAATTTCCTTTAGAACTTAGAAGAATTAAACTATCACTGCAACATATCACAAAATTGCGAAAAAATCACTCAAATCCTGCATATAGCCTTGTTTTCAACCCTCAGTACGTGGATTTCTATTTGAAGAAACCTTCCATTATTCCACCTCTTGGAATTCGTATGAAACCACACATTGTAGCAGCTGGTATTAAGTTTAATCAAATTTTACCTGAAAAGCTCTTACCAACTCCACCATGGCAGTTAGTCAAACCAGAAGTAGATATTACATTTACGAAATATAAAAAGGCAGACACAAGCCAGATAGTGCATACACATGAATTTGTTATGCTGAGAGAGAAATACGGATCGAATCAGGCTATTTATATAGATGGTTCTAAAGATGGTGAGAGAGTAGCATGTGCTACTATATTTAGTTCCGAATCTAAGACATATTGACTACCAGGTAAAAGTTCGATGTCATATTTTCAGATTCACTGTCATGCCTTCCAAGGAATTAAAAGTGGAAATTCCACATATTGATACTGTGTTTTGTTGGGTGCCTAGTCACGTTGACATCAAAGGAAATACCGAAGCTGATAAAATGGCTAAGGCAGCCCTAAATAATGAGATTGATCCAGTTGGAATCCCCTACAGCGAGTTCAGACCATTCTATCTGTGCTTATGTGAGAAAGTAGTTTCAATCTTTATGGGATGCTATAAATAATAACAAAGGTCACGAGTCCAAAAAAACACAAAAAACTGCAGGATATACTAATGTGAACAGACAGAAACATTTCGATCAAGCTATGATAAAACGATGTAGAATCGGCCATACACGATTAACTCGCGAACATTCACTTAAAAAAAAGAGCCAGTCCCAAGTTGTATTCTATGCCACGAAGATCTCACAGTGAAACATATTCTTATCGACTGTATAGATCTTAACCCTATCTGGCCTGGGCGATTTGGGGTGTACCGCAGCCTGGTGGGGGGGGGCCGGGAAGTGCCCCCCCTATAGATTTTCGCTACCGCTAAGGCTAAGCGGCTAAAACTTACCATACTGTATCATTCAGTCAAGCTCTAGAAGAAAATGTAAAAACAATCCAAGATGGCCGGCATGATGACGTCACTGTAACGTCATATTCAAAACGAGCATTTTTGGACAATTTTTTGGTCAGAATTTTCGAAAAAAAAAATTCTTTTTTTTTCTTCGCAATAACTGCATGCCAAATTAGTAAATAATATAATAATCTGATATGAAATAAAATAGATTTTGCTCATTTTTCCATACAGAAAAGCATCGCTTTTCTGGTACCCCACATGAGCGCCATTTTGAATTTGCCCATGATCATGGAAATAGGCTCAAAATGACCCCACTATGATAATCTAAAAAGTCAAGAAATTTCAGCTCCCAATTTTTTGTCGTTTCGGAGACAGGAGTAAAATCCCAACAGGGGGCGGAAAGTGCCCCTCCCCCAGGTCAGGTAGGGTTAAGATTGTAAGAGATACTTTTTATTGAGCATCAACTTTGGAAGATCTTTTTAGTCGAGTAAAAGAAGATAATTGTATTTTAGACTATTTGAGAGAGATCGGTTTGTTGTATACATTTTAATGTAAGTACATGTTTTTAATGTATTAGATTATTGAGTTATTAAATTAGATTATATACTTAGAATTTTCTTTGATCGTCGCTATATAGCTGAAATATTGCTGAACGCGACGTTAAACCTTAATTCTCTCTCTCTCCTGTGTTATCTGTATGTCTTGCTATGGTGCTATTATTTTGCCGTTATTTTGGTATCTATTCTGCAGATACAATTACATATGTGTGGATTAGACCTATACGCTTAAACGAATTTGTTGAGTATAGGAGTAAATGAGGAAAAAAATGAGCCATATATGCAACAAAAAAACGATGGAAAATTCCAAGTGGCGAAGTTTTGTGGCAGTATTGAGCCAATATATTGACCGGCTCGCCAGAGGCTTGTTTGTCCCGGTATGGCTCACTCTTGGCCCGCTGCCTTGTAACAGAAAGCAAAACCGTGGATAAATTTGTGCGCAACAGTGAATCAGTGATCCACATTCGCTAAGGCAATGGGAACATATTTTTCTGGCTCGTTTTGGATGCAGCACTGGATCACTCGGACACAAATTTGAGGTCCCTCTCCGACTCCTAGAGCCACAGTACCATATTTATGTGAGTGACATAATTAGCCAATAAATGGAAGTGGGTGTTGCACCTGTGGATATTTGATCCAATCATTGTGGCTACAGAATAGCTAAATTATCCATATTTATTCCACCATTGGAACAGCAGAATGGCTAAATCATCCACAATATAACATTGTGTCTTTATTTCCGGATCATCGATCCGAAAAATCTTTATTACTGGATCATCAATCCAATACTGGTGGATCAGTGATCCAACAAGGTCAGAACACTGCTGCAGACCCCACAGGGGTCAGTAATTTGTCTCACCACTGGATCAAAAGATCACTGAAGTTTGTGGGCCTTTATGTGGATGCACACATCCATTTCTCATGAAGGTGTTTATTGTCCAATGCTCTCGAGAAATTAATAAGAATAAACATTTTAAGTGATCATCATTTCAGTTGAAAATAGGTTCAGCACTTCGGAATATTTTTCCTAAGATTCTGCTTTTAAGCAAATTTCGACTGTTCATTTTATTTACACCGAAAGTCGAAATTCCTCCAGGGATGCTAATAAATTATTACATGGATCAATCATGGTTATTGGGGAGGAAAGAAAGTGGTCTCGCTTTATTTATTGGTGCTGTGTTTAATAGAAGGGCATTCTTATTTAAATAAGTTCACCGCTATGGAGGGAGATGTACCAGATTGAATAGGGAAGGGGATGGTACACAGAATTTCTTGGTACCGCACATGTACCGGCAACCAGGTGTCATCGTAATTGTTTGTGATTATTAGGCTAAGAGCAATCACAATACCAACAAAAGCTGACTAAAACTGTCAGGCTTCTCTGGATGATTAATAAACTTGGTACACATGTTTCATATGATTGGAGGATTCATGTTGCTATTTGCGATAAGAAATATTAATATTTGTCCAAAGTTTATGAGGATTTGGTAAATTTCGAATTATAAGAAATTAGGTTATGATGATATGATGAAATATGTCTGAATATTTTCTGGTTTGATGAAAAGCAGCAATGCTATCATGCTTTACAATAAGTGTTGAGCTTAAATGGCGGATCGCCCATGAGGCCAGATGTTGGGGTTCTCAGAACGCTTGTTAAATAAAAAATGAAAATCAGTGTCCTACCAGCTGTGTGTATAAAAACGTGTTGAGGATGATTACCTATATGTAAACACAATACAACCTTTCTTTGTATGAACAGGTTGACATTCACTGTTTATATTACAGGAAGTCCCCTTCTCAGATTTGTATTTTTTGTCATTCATGGAGGATTTGCTTAAAATTTTTTGGTATTGTTAATGAAGCACACTGTCAGTATAATTCATTTTTATATGAATATATATGTATTATTGTCAGCCCAGAGCACTACATTTTCGATGAACAAGTTGGACAACAGTTCAATTGAGTCAATTAGATTTATATTACAATTTGGCAGTAATTCATTATGTTTTAACTTTTGGGGGATGTTCAGCTAAAAGACGAGTGGAGTTGCACGTGAGAGGTTTTTTTTTCAGTTTACTTCATTCTTGAAATGAGCACGAGGGGAGTTAATGTATACATGTAAAAGAACACCACACTGCACATTTAACTACCAAATTGCAGATTACTGCCATATACATGTAGCTGGACCAAAGAATATGAGCTTTATAACATGTCTACAAAGTATTCACACAAGTGTCATTTGGTTACCAAAAGCTCTGTATTGTATGACCGCATAATACTGCATGTAAAAACTGTGTGTATATGGAATTGTATGGAATGAAAATTGATAATAATTTTAATTTTGTTACCTGCTTGTTTTATTATCAGACATCAGTGAGCAAAGGAATTTGCTGACGTGGAAAACTTGTTCGCATCAATTCACGTTTATATACTACAAACTCATGAAGTGCTCTTGTCCATTGTTCACTGAATCAAGGTCATGTGACTGAATCAGTCCACAGTCAATTTTAATAATCAGAATTTGGTATCATAGTCAATACTGGATGAATGATCCATTTCCACATTGTTAGATTTTATGTCGGCTGCAAGGGACAGCAATGGATCACAGAGACAATTTCCTTCACATTGGATGAGAAATCCATTCAGATCCTGCATATTCGGTGGACCAATCCCTGGAAAATTTACAACTAAGATTGTATCAATTTGGATCACAATACCCTCAAAGTGCTGACTGAACAATCCATTTCTGTTTCACCGCGACACAACTGATGGATCAGTGAGACATATCACTGTGGATTTGGATCATACTAACTTTTTTATCTAAGATAATCTCATTTATTGGATCACCCGTGGATAAAATGCTTAGATGACTGTATCAAACTGGCTTACTTTTTTCTAGTGTAGCCTTACATAGGTGGAAGCCAATTCACATGTATAGATGAAACAGCACGGACGTTCCAGCAAAAATCAATTTTAATGAATAAATTATTGAGTTGTCCTTAGAAGCTCATAGTCTGGTCAGTTGTCTGGCTTCCATTGGATACGGGTCAGCATAACGGGAGAAAGGAAGCGATAGAGAGAGTGAGAGATCCAGAGACATAGACAAAGATAGAGAGAAACATGAACTTCGCTTGGATTACTGTTGTATTTCTCTTGTATGGATTATTGCGCTGTTCTTGTAAGTAAATTCTTGTGTGTTATAAATGCTTCGCCGAATCGTATCTGTTCCTTGGTTTTCGAGCACCCGTCCTGGTCATCTTCGACCTTTATGAGCAAATGAGGGATCCCGGAACACTTTTTTATAATCTATAGTTCGTCTTCATGATGTGTTCCTGATGAACCGGATAAACGTTGAGTCATACACTTTGGCAATCTACATCTAGATGGACGGGGTGCGGGAGGGGGGGGGGGTATTCGCAGTTGTGTGTTACCAGGCAGTTGATGGGCTTGAGCCCATCAGAACCGAGGACAGAACTGATAAATTCAAAAATAGTAATGACGTCTATGTCATGAGGAGATGACACTGTGTGATCCTGGGTACAGACTGGCATTGTGAATACCCTCCAAATCAGACGGTATCGGTCGGTGTTGCTTTGGCCACTAATAATCATAGCGTGGAATTTTAGATAATAGATTGAATCCTTCGCTGCTTTCAATACCACGCAGACATCACCCATACATCGCGGGTTCAATGTCACACGTCGGATCACCCATACATCGCGGGGTCAATGTCACACGTCGGATCACCCATACATCGCGAGTTCCACTCCCACACAGGGATCACAAATACTGTGTTGGTTCCAATCACACACAGAGGTCAGCCCTACATGTCGACAGCTTAAACCACTCCCACAAGGTGATCAACTATCCATCGTAAGTTCCAGTCAGTCATCCGGTTCACCCATCTATCTCGGGTACCTCATGCAGCTTTGGTTCCAATCTCATATAGGCGTCATCAAAAACATCCAAATCCACACGGGGTTCACCCATACATCATGAGGTCGAACCCCACACGTGCATCACGCATACATCGCACATTTTACTTTCACACGTGGATGATCCATATATCGCGGGTTTCAATCCCACAAGTTGATTACCTATTCAATCCAATGGGTCACCAGGATCAACCATCTTTCAAGGGGTCAAGTTCTACATAGCGATCACCCATACACCCTGGGTTCCAATCCCCAAGCAGACATCACCCATGCGTCGCGGACTCTTATCCCACAATGGATTACGAATCTAGCGCCAGATGGGGGTCACTCATTCATCGCCGGTTTCGACCCATCCCGGAATCACCCATACATCGTGAGTTCCAATCCCAAACAGCGAGCACCCATCCATCATCGGGTAAGTTGATGCTGGGTCGACATCGGGCATTACAGACTAGTCTTTTGTGTTAAATGCCGTCATTTACATCTGACGACGATACAGCTCACCAATCTCCAATGTACGAGTTGTCACAGCGAAACAGCTCACCAATTACCAGTATACGAGTTGTCAGAGCATTTCCATCATAGCTCTCTAGATTTGTATCTAATACCGCTTATGCCGGTGCTAGGGGCAGTGTGGTCATACCATCCAAGTTGCCACATGAACAGGTACAATAAAAGCGTACCTGAGATACAACACATATCACGAATCGTTAGATTCTTGGTATGTGCTTTAGAATAGGTTAACCAGAAGACTATTCTGTGAAGTCATGTGACGCAGTCAGTATGTATGTTCCCACTTCCCTTATATGTGTTGTAATTCAATCATGCACAGGATTATGGTAACGTCGCAGGATTCACTCCCGCACAGGGATCACCCACACATAGGAGTTTCTCTCCCACACGGGATCACCCATTCATCGCGGATTCCTCTCCCACAAAAGCATGACCCATCCAATACGGGCTCCACTACCACAAGGATCAGCCATCCATCACGAAATCCAATCCCACACGGAAACAACCCATACTTAAAATCCAACACCGAGATCACCCATACAGCGTGTGTCGTCAGACAAAATAAAAATGCAAGAGCTTAGATCACTCGATTACCTTTGCACTGTAGTTTATATAGATTGTTTACTCTATGGAGTGGTGGATGTTTCGTCCCCAAAACTTGCCATCTTCACATATCATTGTGGTTGAAATTTTGTAACTTGTTAACCTAGTGGAGAATGAAGCGTTCGGTCGGCGTCGGGCCTCACAGGTATTTGTTCTGAATAAGAAGTTTCTATACATTTCATAAGCACTCTCTCGTGTGGGCCGTTTTTTGCACTCGGTGGTGACATGATTCATCATTTTCCAACAGATTACTTGATAGCGCCGTTATATTATCGTTTTGAAATATTCGTATCCAATACCGCTCAAGCTGGTGAAAGGGGCAGTGTCGTTCAATGACAACATGAACAGTTAAAATAAAAGCATAGCTGGGATACAAATCACCACGGGGATCAGTTTTGGTTCTTGTGATACTTTTTCCGAAATATGTAGTGAGTATATTTGTTTGTGGGGTCATATGATTTCTTGTCAGTACGCCGTTTGATTGTTGCATGTATATGATGAGATTCTGCTGGTGGACGTTTCGTCTCCGAGGCTTGCCATCTGTGCAAATCATTGTTATTGTAATTTTATTTGTGAACATGGTGGAGAATGAACCGCTAAGACGGTGTCGGGCCTTACATGTATTTGTTCTGAATACGGACTTGCGTTCTATAAATACTCCCTCGTTTTGCACGTTTTTTTTCCATTTGGCGGTCACATAATTCATCATTTTCCAACAGATGAGTTAATAGGGCTATTGCATCATCGGTCTGAAATATGTGTATACAATGGCGTTCAAGCCGTATCTGGGGTCGCGTGGTCATGTCATTCTAGTTGACCACATGAACAGTTACAATAATAGCGTGTCTGAGATACATATCATCACAGGTATCTCTTTTGGCTCTTGTGATGTTTTTAGAAATATGCAGTTAGTATATTTGTTTGTGGGGTCATATAATGTCTTGTCAGTACGCCGGCATCGTTTTTCACCAGCCTTTTGATGTTGCGTTTAAATAATGCTGTTGCGTCTGCACAGGCACCATTCGTACACCGCGACATTCAAACCCACAAGGGGATCATCCAAACATCAATAAATCCATTTACATAAGAGAATCTCTCATCCATCGCAGGTTCCAATCCCAGACTAGGCTTAGTTATCCATCAAAAGTTTCATTAACACACGTTTATTATCCATACATCTCGTGTTCCACTGTCATACACGAGTCACCCATACATCGCTGGTTCCAATCCCACACGGATATCAACCATACATCTCTGGTTCCAATCCCATACGGAAATCAACCATTCATCGCTGGTTCAAATCCCACACGGAGATCAACCATACATCGTTGATTCCAATCCCACACAGAGATCAGCCATATATCGCTGGTTCTAATCCCACACGGAGATCAACCATACATCGCTGGTTTCAGTCCCACACGGAAATCAATCATATATCGCTGGTTCCAGTTCCACACTGAGATCAACCATACAGCGCTGGTTCCAGTCCCACACGGATATCAACCTTACATCGCTGGTTCAAATCTCACTCAACTATACATCGTTGGTTCCAGTTCCGCACGGAGATCAATCATACACCGCTGGTCGCAATCCCATACGGAGATCAACCATACATCACTGGTGCAAATCCCACACGGAGATCAACCATACATCGATGGTTCCAATCCCACACAGAGATCATCCATACATCGCTGGTTCCAATCCCACACGGAGATCAACCATACATCGATGGTTCCAGTCCCACACGGAGATCAGCCATACATCGCTGGTTGCAGTCTCATACGGAGATCAACCATACATCGCTGGTTGCAATCCCATGCGCAGATCAACCATACATCACTGGTGCAAATCCCACACGAAGATCAACCATACATCGTTGGTTCCAATTCCACACAGAGATCAACCATACATCGCTGGTTCCAATCCCACACGGAGATCGACCATACATCGCTCGTTCCAATCCCACATGGACATCAACCATACATCTCTGGTTGCAGTCTCACACTGAGACCAATCATACATCGCTGGTTCCAATCCCACACTTAAATCAACCATACATCGCTGGTTCCAGTTCCACACGTAGATCAACCATACATCTCTGATTCCAATCCCACACGGAGATCAACCATACATCGCTGGTTCCAGTCCCACACGGAGATCAACCATACATCGCTGGTTGCAGTCTCACACGGAGATCAAACATACAGCGCTGGGCCCAATCTCACACGGAGATCAACCATATATCGCTGGTTCCAATCCCACACGGAGATCAACCATACATCGCTGGTTCTAATCCCACACGGAGATCAACCATACATCTCTGGTTGCAGTCTCACACGGAGATCAAAAATACAGCGCTGGGTCCAATCTCACACGGAGATCAACCATACAACGCTGGTTCCAATCCCACACAGAGATCAACCATACATCGCTGGTTCCAATCCCACACGGAGATCAACCATACATCGCTGGTTCCAATCCCACACGGAGATCAACCATACATCTCTGGTTCTAATCCCACACGGAGATCCATCATACATCGGTGGTTCCGATTCTACACTGCGATTATCCATTCTTGGCGAATTCCACTCTTACATCGGGATATTCCATCACACACGGTGATCCACTATCCATCATGAGTTTCATTTGGATACCGTGATCGCCTGTCTATTGAGGATATCACTTGCACACGGAGATCAGCCATACAATGCGGGTCAAAATCCCAAACCACGATTACCCATCCATCACTGGTTTCCCTCCCACACAGGATCATACATCGCGAGATCCAATACCACACGGGGATCATCCAAACATCGGCGGTATTCACTTCCAGACAGAGATTTCACATATATATATCGGTGTCTCCAATTCCAAACGTGTGTAGCCCTGGAAAAGGGTATGTGATGTCAACATAGGAAAAACTTCTCTATGTATGACGATAATAAATCTGTGTTTTATTTTATTCCAAAATCTGCAAAATCGGTGTATTCCTGAAGTTTAGATACTGAAATATCAGCCTCGACCTTAACAGTGATTCATGTTTGATGAAAATGTGCTCCTTAGCATATTTTGGAGTCATATATACTGTGGATGTTTTCTTGTAGCACAAATTTGACGCTTCAAACCAAAACCAATTTTGGTTCTTTCAAATAATCAAATGATATACAGTTTGAAAATATAATTTTGGTTTGAGGTGTTGACCCTATCTGACCTGGGCTTTTCTGGACCTGTCCAGGCCTGGGAAGTCATTCCGCCCGCCCCCTAAATATTTGTCTTACCCCTGGAGCTAGGGGGCTGACAGTGACGTTATCTTCAACACAGGCATTTTTTACATTTTTACGAATTTTTACTTATCTGTTTTCTTTTACTGAAACTTCATGATACATTGGCAAATATCAGTCTGATATGAATATAGATTTTGTCCAATTTCCCTCGAGGAAAAGCTGGAATTTTGAAGACAAATTCCAAAAACATCACTATTCTGGAACCCATATGGCCGCCATCTTGAATTTACTCATGATCCTTTATACAGAAGGTTATGCAAATAGGCTCAGTATGACCCCAATATGATAAACTAAAAAAATGCGGAGGGTCAGCTTTCATTTTGTTGTTGTTCCGGAGATAGGGGACAAAGTTTGATAGGGGTGGAGGGGGCATGATGCTACCCCAGGCCAGATAGGGTTATTTTTTTTTGTTACGAGAAGGAATCCGCCATATATAGGCATCAAAAGCACCGTCCACTGACCAAGTGGTACATTTTGATCAATCGTAATCCATTTCTATGCAAATGGCCATCGCATTTTTTTCGAGACTGATTTTCAGCATGTAATCTTCCCAAGTAAGTGTCACATATCCTTTGATATAAACCACGTGACTTGCTACGAAGATTTAAAATGCGATGGCTTCAACACATGAGATTGTTGGGGGAAGATGACGAAATATTGTGGACAAAATGCATGGACGGAGGCTGGATAATTAATCTGATTGTCGGATCTTTCGACTAAATCCGAAATGGTACTTGTCGGAATAATATGGTAGCTGATATCTGCCATGTCGTTCCGACTGTCGCCCTATTTTAGGGTGGTACGACGCGATGACACGTTGCCATAATACGATGGTACAATGCGATGGTACGATGCGATGATACGATGGCGCGATGAGATGATACGATGGCACGCAGCGATGGTATGATGGAAATTTCTTCATCATATCATTTCTTCTTCTATCGCGATACTAGCCTGGTATCAGCCACCATAGAATAACGGGTTGTGCATGTTCTCATGTAAACATGATATGATGAAATGGTCCGCCGACATGCCAAAGTATCCAAAAGTAGAATATAGCATGACAAGTGACTGTTCTCGTGTAAACAAATGACATGATATCATGAAATGGTCCGACGGCATCCCAAAGTATCCAAATGTAGAATATAGCAAATTACAAGTGGCTGTTCTCGTGTAAACAAATGACATGATATGATGAAATGGTCCGACGGCATGCCAAAGTATCCAAATGTAGAATATAGCATTACAAGTGGCTGTTCACGTGTAAACAAATGACATGATATGATGAAATGGTCCGACGGCATGCCAAAGTATCCAAATGTAGAATATAGCATTACAAGTGGCTGTTCTCATGTAAATAAATGACATAATATGATGAAACGGTCCGACGGTATGCCAAAGTATCCAAATGTAGAATATAGCATTACAAGTGGCTGTTCTTGTGTAAACAAATGACATGATATAATGAAATGGTCTGACGGCATGCCAAAGTATCCAAATGTAGAATACAGCATTACAATTAGATGTTCTCATGTAAATAAATGACATGATATGATGAAATGGGCCGACGGCATGCCAAAGTATCCAAATGTAGAATATATCATTACAAGTGACGTATTTAAGAATACAGGATGACATCTTTTTTGTATCCACTATAGGCGTTTTCAAATGGACTTGCCCTGTGTCTATCGAAGATGGAGTGGATGGCCACGGAGACATCATTTTGAATAACAACACTTGCTATGTTATGACACGGGAAAAGTGAATCGCTGGCAAACCGCAAAAAGTCTGTGTGAGCAGATTGGTGGAATGTTAGCTAAGATTCCCACGGAAGATATACACAGAGTCTTCTCAGAGTACACGTATAATGGCACGTATAAATTTGGAGAGACCAAACACTGGTGGTTCGGAGCCAATGATGTAGACAAAGAACTACAATATGTATGGGCGGACGGTAAGCCGAATAAGTTACCATTGCGAATAATGTCTGACATGAATAACAACGTCAAGATTAACGTGTGATGTCATTGATTGGTATATCTAGATATGCAGATATGCAGATATATGTAGATATTTGTTAAAATTTGATACTTTTCACTAACCAATTTAACAACCTTGCCTGGGCCTGAATGTTGTCCTTCAAAGTAAGAAATCACCGACAGAATTTTGCCGAAGTATATCGGAAATTCGTATCTGAGAAAAGAACTACTAGGTCATCTAACTGATTTCTGAGCACGTCAGTTTTCGGGCGTTTTTTTCAATTTATTAAAAGGTGTGATAAATTCGAGTTGTCCGATTTTGCTCCAAATAAAATCGCACATCATCTAACGCCAACAAATGGGAACATTTCGGTCGTTGTCGTGTATACATTTGAAACTTCCATGAACATTGTTCCAGGGAATCGGCAAGCTATAGACGCATATAGGAAATTATTCCCTTTCCTTAATCGAGAAGACTGCGGCTGTTTTTTTATACTTCTAGAATAGTTAGATTTATTTGTCTTTCCAACTAATAATTAAAAAAGATGACTTTAGGTCACCGAACACGTTTTTCTTCTCAATCACTCGATGCACCCTTCATCTGAAAATTACTCACCCACAGTAAACACATGCATTATTACTAAGGCGTTCGTTTGAATATTGTTATTGTATTCATTACTATTTGTAGTCCAACCCAACCTGGGTGGATCCCTGTTGTAATCGTTCAGATTACTCTTCCACCGTGATTTGTTCTCAGCATAAGTACCAGAAAAATCACCGTAGAAAGTTGAAACTTCAAAACGTGGTAGTAGACCATATGAATTGGGAACATAATAGATGAATGTGTCTAGTCGTTTGGTATGGCGGAACATAATATCAGTCTTTTCTTCGAAATCGCTCTACCGATCGATGCGAAACTTGGTACAGTTTATAAATGGATCAAGATCTCTTAATTGTGTATACACAATGTTGCTCCGTGAAACAAGACGGATAGCATGGCTGTTCAAATGTAAGTCACATCTGGAGGTTAAAAGTGCCGAAATATATATTTTCAGACATCGTGATAATGAAAACATATTTCCCGCTGTCGCCAAATGTCGTAAATAGTCATAAAATTGATTCTGGCAATAGCCAAAAGTACTACCCATGTAAGACGACGTCAATTTTCCCATTCATTAATAGTGTGTAGCGGTGTACGGGCGTATAAGACGACACGAATTTCAGTGCAAGCAAAGAAGCTTCAACCCAGGTCGGAGATCGGTCAACTGCGACTCGCTACTGTTATGTTAATTCATCGCTCACGTGCCATGCTACACAATACACCATGCTACCATGTTCCAAGTCGAGCTTGTTGTCCCATATTGAACCTATTGATTCAGTCTCTGCCCCAAATAGCAATGGGCCTGGCCCATGACCGGCCTGTAAGTGTTTCGTTATACCCCCCGCAACGAAGTTAGGGGGGGGGCGGGGGGGGGTATACTGGAATCTGCCTGTCCGTCTGTCTGTAGACACAATTTTGTCCGGACTACTCCTCCCAAGATTTTGCTTCTATTTTAATCAAACTCTACATATGTGTTACCTATGAAGATGTGCATGTCCTATTTACAAGGCGAAATTAAATTTTTTGACATATTTATGACATTTTGAACTTTATAGGACTTTGCCATTTTCAGGATCTATTCCCATGTATAGACAAGTTTCTAGTGTAATCAACTACTCCTACTATTTTTATCAGAAGGTTCTGAAACTTTGTAGACATGTTTGAAGATTTGCATCTCCTATTTGTGGCATGAAATAGAAATTTTTGTCAAAATTACCCAGACTTGGACTTTGTCCATTTTCTGCATATATTCCAGTATATCGAGCATGTTCTTGTGTAATTAACTAGTCATACAGTTATTACTGGATTTCTCTAAAACTTTGTACACATGTTTAATATGGTTTGAAGATGTGCATCTCTTATTTAGAACCTGAAATATTTGGTCAAAATTACCAGGCCTTCAAATGAGTTTCTTCAAATATTCATGTAATGAGTGCTGATAACCTGATCAGCAAGCAGTATTTTACATTATAATATTCCATCATTATACTCCTCCCCCCGCCCTGCAATATATTTTTGCAGGTTGTTAGGTTGTGTCAGGTTGGTGTAAGTTCCTGCTATTTCGATTCAGTCTGCTGACAGACAATAATTTGCTCTTGTAATGCCATATCTGTATCTTGTGTTCTGTCTCATCTGTGTCTTGCTTGTTCCTGTTGCTTAATATGCTGTGTCTTTTGCATCTTGTGCGGTGTCTTGTGTTTGTGTATTGGTTTTCTCATTGCTCACACAATCACTTTTCAATGACCAGTATATTATTGTTTTTATACTGTATTGAAATATTACTCTGAATATCTCAGTTTCGCAATATTAGAACGGTTGACATCGGTAATAATTGCAAAAAGTGTCATCTCTTGTGGAACTCAAGAACGCTTCAGATTGCGTTAAGTGAAGTGTAGATTCTCATAAAACTTCTAAAACCCGCACATTTCGGATACCGATAGTCACTTTCGTACCACTGCAATGAGAAACGACTCCTCCCACCCCCAAATGCGTACGGGTCTGTTATCGATGTTTTCACAAGGCCGGTAAACTCAGGTTACGTGACATCGTGGCTGAACCATCCAGCGATTTCCCTTCCCAAGTATGGTACTATACTAAGAAATGACTGTCTTGTGTTAACTGAAAATATGAATATAATACTTTTTCTATAAACAGCTTATTACACCTTTGTTTTGCTTTTTTCGAGAAAACGCCGAAAAATTGACTCGGATGACTTAAATAAGATCATACTCGAATGGGAGGTTTTTTTTGCTAGATGTGATCATCTCGTAATGCGAAGAAATTATGTTATAATCAGAGGGTTTCTAGATAGAGTTTACATTTGGAATCATTCTTACATCTTGACGAATTTGCTCTAACTCACACTGCCTTGCTGATTGATGACAATACAGGCATGTGTAGAGTTAATCTCTGAGTTTTATAAATCAGCTTTACAAAGAACACGGAATTTGCGCATATCCCTTACAGTTTATTTTCTGGAGTTAACAGGCAAACCCAACATTTCCCTTAAATGACACCGAAACCGTATTTCACTCAAATAATTACCGACAAAATGCTGATTCAACCGTTGTATGCGATACTAGCTGCAGTTGTAGTTGGTCAACAATCTCCAAGTAAGTTTGTGTAGTGGAACAGTGCTAGTATATTTATTCAATCACGAACCTCGTACTGATAGGTTGTGTAATATAAATATGAAATCACGGCCGTTAATATGCATATAATCAATACAGATAACTTGACTTGATCGTGATATACTATAATAATATACACCAAAATTTGTCACTCTAGATTTTAATGTACCTTAGTTATTCTGATAATGCAATCAACGATAACTTAACTACATATTTTAACCTCTAGGTAAAACTATCTATCCACCCGTATGTTTAATCCCAAGTTACATGAATACATGAAGAAATTGCCTAAAGTGTAAAGGGATCGACTGTACATTAACTTATTGTCATCCAACACGATTACTACCTAAACCTGTAAATCCGCTTTCAGTTTCACACCACGGACGTCAAAGGAATCGCGCTTTAGAAGTTTGTTTTTTCATGTGCGCTCTACGGGTGCCTATATCCTGAAGGCGAGCATAAATCGTAATTATGTATATTAATCGATTATATTACGAATCTATTCAGTACAGTATACAGTGATTGCGGTTTGTCGTCAAGAAATCCGCAAACAATAGCACATGTGGTTCACAGTTCATGGATCTAGCGGCGTACGACTACAACACGACCTATATCACTCCATCTCGCGATTTTCCTGAACCTTGAACAAAACCGCGTCCTTCTCCCTCGGCGATTCACTATCATGAACGGATCGTATACCGGTAAATGTTCCAAACATGATATCGCGAGAGAATGTTTTTTAATTGAAAGACCACATCGTGCTTTAGAAGGGAAAACCATTAATGTGAACGCTCCATGAGCAAACAAACACACTTCATCTAGTTCTTCAGCTGAAGGATCAGTACTGGAACGGCAATATTGCAAATATTTCACAACAGCTATATAGAGCGATGTAGAGAGAAAAGATCCAAGTCTATTATTCGATTCCCTATCTACATTCATCTTGAAATAGTGCTGGCAGTCTCTTGCCCTCATGCTACCTTTCCATGTTGCAATAGGCAGTGGAATGCAGATTTTCGATAAACGTAGGCTACAGAGCAACGGAAGGAGAGTCATTAGAGCAGTTGGCAAGAGCAGGTTGCCAAGTCCATCATCGAGTCTTTCCATTGTTGGGTGGCAGAATAGGGGCACTGGAGAATCTTTCCAAACCAGATCCATTGTGGAGCAAATGTACTGAGGTGACACTTAGCGTGCCAAATCGTTGCTATTGTTATCACATCTGCTATCTATTGTATTTCATAGGCACGCCTATAGGTTACGGTATCTGGAATTTCGCTGATGCTGCATCTCCCTGGTACACGAGACTACTTAATAAGCTATGGGACTGTGGAACGTGTGGTATATATTCATACAGCAAGGACCAACAGATTGAGTGGAGAATGTCCACATGCTACAGTTCCGGTCGCCGTTATATATGTCAGTATGGTAAGAATCTAATCGTCTTCGACATTTCTAACGGAATTGAACTGATTTCTTTCTTTTTTTCAATCCTGAAAAATAAAATTATCTTATTTATGTTTTCACCAGCGATTCCCGATCAATCGTTTTTAATCAAGCAGACAGGACGAAAAATGTGAATAGGAAAGAGATCGAGGGAGACTGTTTTCTAATAATGTGACGACAGGAAACTTTGTGACCTTGTTGCATATGTCAACGGACGTATTTGGTTGATTCTTGGGGGTACTGTTAATTTAAAATGAATGCCATCCGGAGTCCTCAGTAAGTCACATTCCAGATGTGTTTTACTTTGATACACTCAAAATGAAGAAAAGAAATAATTCAAATCTCTCTTCTTTCTAAAATAAGTTATAAGTTTCAAAAAACTATAATATTACTATAGTAATATTAACCATAATACCTTTACAATGAACTGGACTAGGGGGGGGAATTTATTCAGCTACTATATTCGTATCTGTGAGGGGAGTATATCTTAATACTATATAAAAAATGATAAATAACAAATGGATCAGTAGATTATAATATAGTTACATTCCTACGTTGTGAAACGCTGCTCTACCGACTGGCTACCGAGTTCCGTCTGAAAGAGATTGTTAATTCAATAAATTTCACAAATCTCACAATGTACGAATATAATTACATTACAATTTATCCCTGGAACAGTAGATAAATAAAGAAAGAACAATTATTTTAATTAACCAAAAATATCAGTTAAAATGAAAACAATCAATTGTTTAAATAAATAGGAAACAATAGTGCATGTACTGCGAAGTTGGACGAATATGACTAAAATGTAAAAGCAATGATATAAAGCGTTAATAAAACAAGAGACGCATCCAGACGTCAACTTGAAACTGATTATACAGTGTTACTACACGTGTCATCTTGGCAGTTGGGTGCAGTCTAAGTTTTCGATTAATATTCAGGTTTTCTGCTGACGACTGGATATTCTTTGGGAGCGAGTCCCTTACTTTCGGGCCAATATACTTCAAAGAGTTCTGACCATCTAACTGTGTGTAAGCTAGGCAGTTGTACAGATAAGGGGTGGCGTATTAAAGTTGTAACATGGATTTGCATAAAATTTTCTCGAACATGTCTCGCTATTATGGTATTTCTAACAAGAATCGATCAAATCTCTCGAAACTAATTTTACTTCAGAAAATAGCTGCCAAGTGTTGAAAATACTAGCTCGCCCATCGTAGTACAGTGTATCAAAATTCGATTGCTGAGGCGTGCTCCGTCATCCCGAGGCGATATTTCAGGAGTGAATGAGTAGGATTTAACGTCGTTTTCAAAAAAAAAAAAATCCGATATTTCAGAATGACCTATCACCCATCGGGACAATATGAGTAGTAGAAACTGTTCACAGCTTAGCAGTTTTCGACTGGAATAGGAAGACCAATGACGTGCATTGCGTTGTAGATTTAAGAAATAATGTTTTCATAGGCGTGCTAAATCGTTCCCACACTAACCGTGCGTATAATAAAGATTTAGCACGCCTATGAAAGCATTATTTCCATTTTATTGCACTACTCAAATTGATTATCAACAAAGATTACATCGAAAGGTTGAAAACATATTTAAACTGTTTTTAAACTTATATAAACTTATATTTAAACATATTTAAACTTATTCAAACCGTTCTCCCTTTTTTGAAAAAAAAACGCATCCACTGATGTTGGGACGATACTCCCGTCTCCGTTGGCATCGTGCCAATATTAGTGAACAAGTTTATGTGGTCTCTCAAATGGGGAGTGAATTTGTCAGCTGTTGGGAAATTATATATGCCTATTTGTATCGCTTAGTCAATGAATCTTGTAATTTATTTGTTTGTTTTATTCGATTGTCACTTGTGTGAAAGCAGACGTCCCTTTCCTCATCCGACTTGTGAAATAGAATCTCCTAATGAGCACCTGCACTTGACACAGGCACATTTCACATAACCGTGGTAAATCTTGTAATAATTGCACTAGGTAGCTCGATGTTATTGACACAAGTGTTATAGAATCCTGAATTCTTGCAGATCTGTAGTGCAATTATGGACTTGAAGTTTCCTTCAGCGAAAATTGATCAAGACGCGTTTAATTTATTTTTCTTATTTTTCTTTCAACAGATGCTGTGTGTTCCGAAATAACGGATACTCTTGTGAAGGAGGAGAAATCGTTCTATCTTCAAACAAATGTTTCTTCATACATCGACCAGATGTGTCAGGATTTAACAGAGAAACCCCGAGTTCCACCAGCACAGCCGCCACGAGCTCCTCCAACACAGCCTCGAAGAGAAAGACTTCGTAAGGATAGACATCATTATCAGTTTATGAGTATCTGCTTCCATGATGAAATAATTAATTTTCTCGACTTTGGTCGCTTGGTCTATGTGTTTCTCTTGCGCGGCAACAGTGAAACAGTTTTACGTTTCTATGTGGCACTGAAAGTTATAGTTGGGTATAATATCCTTATATCATCATCAAATCAGTTCTGATTTAAACCACAAACATATGGATTCAGTTTACATGTATGTCAAGGATATAATCTGGGATATGAACTAGTGTAAGGGCCAGTACACTGTAGGGAAGCAATGTCTGGGTTACTTTAACGCCATCTGACGTTAACGGAGCAATGTAGAACAGACGGAGAGCTGAAACCATCTGACCTAGTAAATCTTCTTTAATAGTTGAAGATTATGAAGTAATTTAAAATGGCGGCCATGTGGGGCACTTTATGATGTTGTCATTTTCGTCAAAAAGCGTTTCTAAAAAATTGACAAAAGTTATTTTGTTTTACATGATTTTATTAATACAGATTTATCAAGAAGTTTTTCCAAGAAAATTGCTTGAATAAAAAATTCGAAGCATCGGACAGACAAATCGGCCGAGAAATGTCTTCTGAGGCAATGGTGTCTGTGTAACAGCATCAGGGAGGCCATCTTGAATTTGTTTACATTTGACGGTAGAGCTCAACTCAAGGATATAGTGTGCTAAATTTCAACTTCCTAATCTCAGAGATAACTATCTAAGAGCTCGGAATCCACATCCAACTCTCCACCAAGGGTGCGGTACACCCCAAATCGCTCAGACCAGATAGTGTAAATTTGCGATGCCAAAACAGAAATATTCTCAAATTATTTTTTATCGTTTCCAGGATACCAGCAATTCAATGGAAAGACGTCAGTTACCCTAATATCTGCTCCGGATTGGTCAACAAGTGCTTCATCAACATCTTCTTGTGCGAGAAAATGTTCAAGCCAGACAACCTGTTTCTTTCTCAGTTACCAGAAAATCAGACGCTCTTGTCATTGCTATTATTCAGCAAGTGTTGTGAGTGAGGGCATTACGGAGTCGGAAGGTTGGGTTACATGGGAATTAGTTAGAGAACTCTAAATATCTCTCCAATATAACAGACTACAGGCTAGTCTGATTTGGGAAAAAATCGAAGTATGATTTCCTCATTTGTTGGAAATTGTTGGATTTTGTTCACGATGAAGAAACGTAGGTTGGATTAAATATTCTAAAATTTTATTATAAGGGATCATGCATTCGGCTGATGAATCTGCCGTTAGGACGGCTCAGGAAGAAGAACATGTGCTGGTCATAGTTCTTGTCCATATCGACTTACTCAACGGACGGGTAGAATGAGTGAGCGAGTAGTAGGGTTTATCGTCGTTTTCGACCTTGTTTCACTCACATCACGACGGTGCCTACATGTGCCAGAACACGAGAGTGCTCACAGTTCCTATTACCCCGGACACTGATCAGCCCGGCCAGTACAGCACTCGGTCACCAATCCAAGTTTTGACCGAGCTTTATTAACGTTGCTTAACTTTGGTGATCTGACGAGAACCGGTGTGTCCAACGCTATAAGCCGTACCTCGGAAGGGTAGATTACCCTATGGAGTTAGCCCCCATACGGAGATATTTTCAGCAATTACAGAGAGCAAATAGCAAATATAAGTGTCAGGATATGAATATACGTTCGCGTCGTTTGATGTCGATTTGGGATGCATGAAAAAGAATTAATCTTATTGTAATACGAACCAAAGAAGTATGGAGAATGAAAAAAATTATGGAAAGAAAATATTTTCAAGTAGCCCTTTTCGTTCTAAAAAGAAAGTTTCTGGTTGTATTTGAGTATTCCATCTGGTTCGGGAGATATGGCTCTTTAAAGGCTAAAAGTCGCTGTCAATTCTGACAGTTACGTCACTGGGGAAAATCGTTTAACTTTCCGTATGTTTCAAAGCTGTGTACTACTGTCCCATGTAGCGTTCAATTTCTGGGGATTAAAACACCGTTAAAGCTTCTTTTCGAAAATATCCTAGGTATGTGCTTGAGAGAGTTGTCATAATATAAATGGACAGAAGCAGTCCTGCCAGGTGATCTGGTCTGTACATTTCAAGTGATCTTCACGCAGTATTCAGCGCCTTAAGCATTCCAAGAGAGCTACTATCGAAAGAGAATACATCCCACACAATCAAATTACGACAACAACGATAGAAATAGGACATCTCAGGTCTGACGACATAAATATAGATCATAAAAAACGAACGGAACGCGGATAGTGACCCGAACCAGGCAGAAAACTGCTCCCACTCCTTGCTCGCATTCACGTCATCGGCAAGCGGAAATAATCACTCAACATATAGCTGAGACATTCCTACCGTGTATAACAATAACATGTTTAGTTAAGCTGCATATCAATCTGCATTTAATAAAAGTTTTTCGCTATTCCAGTCGAGCTGTTGATCGTCATTGTCAGATATTTCAGAGTTATGTCGTCTGATGTAAAAAATATGCCATTACATTCCACCAAAATAATCTTTATGACCAAAGTATTTCGAGTTTATAGCATTGCTTGAATAGCTGTCTATATCGTGACCCCCTTTGCATATATTTTCATTGCATTCTGCTCTATACACTATGAGATTTTCGTTCGAGGACGTCACCAGCCAGGAGCCCTATTGTGAAAAAAGTGGCTCTCTATACTGTCGCATCACGCGTAGTTCTGATCGGATTGAAAGGACAAAAAAAGATCATGCAGGTTGAAGTATAATCTTTGATTTGCAAACACCTTTAGACGAACGAACTCCGTTTGGGTTTAACTTTATTATGTTCAATTTAGCAAATATTGCTTTCTAAGCAGACTTAGTTGGATTCCACTATACCGGACACCAACATGAGAAATAGATAGATAGATAGATAGATAGATAGATATTTATTAATGTCTCACCATCCATATACATCATAAGAATAAACACATAATAAAAAATTGTATACAGGTGCCACTCTATATAGAGTTGTGAGAGACAGTTAACCATAAAACAATATATTAAGGATACATTAGTTTTCTGCAACGCTCTAAGATTAAAAAGCAGGTTTTGGCACAACTCGCTATCACTTGGTCACAAGATAAAATTGTGCACAGAAGTTCAGAATTCGACATTCTGTGATAATTTTCCCCAAATATAAAGCTCACTTCAGACAATAAATCATATCGCAGATCATCATACACTGGGCATGATAAAAGTACATGTAACTCGTCCTCTATACCATTATTACACAGAATACATTTCCGGTCTTCGATGGAGAGGTTTTCATACCGACCCGTTTCAATACGAATAGGGGCAACCCCACACCGGAATTTAGCAAGGGCACTTCGATGACTCTTCTTTAAAATATTTTGGACATAGCATTCAGCACTATATTCAGTTTTGAATTTCCCATACAGTCGGAGTTTGCCATGCTCTCTATTTACTTCACGTAACCACTTATCCTTATATATATTATACAACTTATCCTCAATCTGTTTCCTAACAAATCTTTTCCCATAAACGAAATTGATATTCCCAATATGAGAGCAATCTAATTCATTCAGTTTATTGTAGACCCTAACACACCAGTTTTTACAGCTCTTGCCTGCTGAATTATAAGCCCATCTGAAAATCTTTTTACCTATTCTGTCTTCAGTTATAAACGTGAGCCTATTCCAAAGACTAATAACAGTTTTCCACTGCCTAATAGAAAGTGGCATCCAACCCATATCCCCGTTAATGCCTGCATTTGGTGCATACTTTCCAACACCCAGAAAAAAACGTTCAGCCCTGTGTTGTATGGCATTTATGCACGATACGTCCGAGGTACCCCAAATCATGTCCGATAGCCCAGCCATGATGTCCGATAGCCCAGTCATGCTGTCTGATAGCCCAATCATGATATCTGATAGCCCAGCCATGATATCTGATAGTCCAATCTTCATGTCTGAGTAGATATCAATCGGTTCTGCTTCATGAGGATGCATAGAACATCCATGGCGCTATGGTTACGTATGAACCATTCTCATGGCATCAGATTGTATTCATCCTACTGCCAGATATACCCTCTGATTGCACTGGGGTTGAAGAAATGACACGAGCACGTTTTGTGCACATAGCCCTCGACCAATCGGCACCCTCTGCTTGTTAAACGTGCTTTGTGGGCTAGGCATGACACAGCTGAATAAGACGTTGAACTGTGTGTTCTTGTGCAATAATTCAACATAAAACTTTTTAATTTTTTAACAAGATATACTGGATGCATTTTCCCCCTCTCAATCTAGACAGATACATGCTCGCTGTGTCGATCAAAATCGATACAGTTCGAATTGGCATGCGCGTCGCGTTTTTCTGCACAGTGCAGTCAGCGGGTGTTGGACCGACCTTAGGGAGATTACACACACTGACAATGGGAGAATGCGTTTGAAAAGTAACTGTTCTTTGTCAGCGGTCTGTCGATTTTGGCGTGTGCACGACAATAGCGTGACCTTTTCGTGACCTCTGCACATTGCCACAGTGACTCGGCCGTGCATAATGAAACATATTTGTCTGAACATCGATGCTTATTTTAACAGTCGATATTTATCCACACCGATTTTCTGAACTGTAGAGATCGTGATTCTTCAAGTGAGAAATGGTGATACTAATATCTTATCAAAATCTGTAGGCCAAGTATAAATGGAATTTTAATTTGTATGTATGTGTCATAATTAGCGTTTCGACGGGAACTTTAGCAAAACGAGGTGTTGTTGTTCCTGCTGTAATCTATCGGATAACTGTTACGAACCTTCTGCGAGATTTTCTGCTATGTTTATATTTCCTTTCATTGCTGATGACTGAGTTATTTTGATTTGCTTCGCGAAGAGTCAACAGATCCTTGCTCCTGAAAGATTGTTGAAAGTGACTTTAAATCATACCCATTCATAGTCCGAGCTTCCTATGACCCTTCAGCCACACGATCGATAATTTGTGATAGATTGCCAGACATTATCTGTAGTGTGGATGAAGGGTTATATGAAGCGTGGACTAACCCATTCGCTCTGGTTCGAGGGTGCATGCGCATTTTGATATTTGACTGTCAGTTACGCAATTTATGGCTGAAATGATAGTAATCTTTTGTTTATTTTACAGATTCTCAGTTATTCGTGTCTGCCATATCATGCTGTTTAATTTGAAGTGTAGTATACAAACGTGGATGCATTTCTAAGAGATTTACGGATTAAAAATTACTTTCAATATTTTTATCAAAAAGTTTGCTCTCAAAAACATTAAAAGTGGATTTTCACCCAGAATGCAGCAGCTTTGACCACCAAGACGCGCATTTCTGGATTCAGCATCGAATTTTGATTTAGAAAACATCTTCAAACCTTTTGGCCTCCGACAGACAATTAAAAGTGCCCTAGCTCTCGCACTAATCACCAGCTTTAAACTTTAAATAAATACTCAAAATCACAGAGCATCAGTCTGACTACATCCTGGACCCTATTCCATGTTACGCGAGAACCATTCTCGTGTGGTTACGTGAGAACCATTTTCATGACAGTGGATTGTTTACATCGTCAGATATACCGTCTGGTTGCATTGGGGTTGAAAATATGACGCAGATTGTGTGCATGTAGCTCTCGCCCAGTCAGCATCATCCGCTTGTTGACGGGGCCCAGCATGACACAGCTGAATAAGACGTTGTACCGTGTGTTCTTGTGTAATAATTGTGTAATAAGAAATTCTGGTTGCATCTCGCATGTCCCTCCCCAGATGGATACAGCCAGATGCTCGTTGTGTCAATCAAAATCGATACAGATCGAATGCATATTCGCGACGCATTTTCTTTGCACAGTGCAGTCAGACGGTATAACAACGACCCCGACTGTGAGGTTACAAACTCTGGCAATGGGTGGATGCGTGTGAACACGAACTGTGTTCTATGTCCGTAGTCGATTTTGGCGCGTGCAGTGCACTTGCGTGACATCTTCATGACCTCTGCACATCGCCTCCGTGATTAGGTCGTGCATCATGAAACACATTTGTCTGCATATCAATCCTTATCTCATTCTCGTCTCGCGAGACTCCCTACCGCGAGAAAGAGTCTCACGCGTAAATGGGAGCCATCCCCCCAAAATTTGGGGGGTGAGTAGGCGGCGTATGATTATCTGGCTTGTCACTGACCTGCTGACTCCGCCGAGTTAGAAGCGAATTGCTAAACATAACGTGGGCTATATAATTGGGAAATGACTCTTTCCGTTTCGGAGCATATCAATCGCGAACAAATTATTGTCGGTATGTATACTTGGCCGTGAAAGCGAGTTATCTAATACAGGAAGTAGTTCGCGGGTAGACACGGCTCGCTTTGAGAATGATGTCATGCTGCCTCGCTTTGAGATTGGAGATTCAAAAATGTCACCAGTTTACATGAGAGTCGCTTTCGTCTCCCGCGGGTAGACACGGCTCTATTTGAGAATGTCCTTATCTTTAACAGTCAACATTTATTCATACCAATTTTCTGAACTGTAGAGATCAAGTGAGAAAAGGTGATAATAATATCTTACCAATATCTTTAAGCCAAGTTTAAATGGGATTATATATTGTATGTATTTGCTTTTCTGCAGCGGTAAATCTTTGTTTCTACTCCCAAAGTCCCCAGTTTACTCATAAAAAGGGCCACCCAGCAAAGGCCAAGAGACATGCCGGAAATAGAGGGTAAATTTCATTGAGATTCCGTCATAATTTCCAAGTATAAGAGAAGTGGGAAGAGCAATAAACATACTGCCGAATTTTAGATGTTTTATTCAGTAGACAACGGCATACACTTATCATACATTATTAAATCATCACATGAGTACCAACTTTGACGATTATATCAAGTGTATAGAATAAAATCTAGGCTTGATATAATCAGCTTTTCGAGGTGAATTTTTGTAAAACGAGTTATTGTTCCTGTTGTAATTTATCCGATAATTTTTACCAACCTTCTGCGAGATTTTCTGCTATGTTTATAATTCTTTTTATTGCTGATGACTGAGTTAATGCGATTTACTTCGGGAAGAGTGAACAAATCCCTTCGTCATAGATTCAGCTTTCATTTATTCATTTCTTCTAAAAGACTGCGGAAAGAAACATACTCATTCATAGTCCGAGCTTCCTATGACCCTTCAGCTACACGACGGATAATTTGTGACAGATTGTCAGACATTAACCGTCGTATGGCTGAAGGGTCATAGGAAGCTCGGAGTAACTCCTGCACTCCGAATAGAGGGTACATTGGCTCTTTAAATTTTTGTTTATACCAATGTCCTTATTGCCGTACCTGTTCCAGAAAACATCTTTCTCTTTCATCATGAGTATTTTGTTTTCTGAAACTGACGTTATAGTTTTGAAAATATCGCCATTTATATGACACACCTTCAGACCATATCTTTGCTTTTAGAGAATATCTCGAACTGACGCCTATAACAAATAGTGACCTGAAGAAAAACGTTATACCATAATTTGACATAACACCTGCTTTAGAAATGCCACAGTGGGGGTGTCCTACCATAATATGCAGTCAGATCATTTATTTTAAGGCCCTTTAAGAAAGAGTTTCTGCAGCTCAAGCTATAAATAGCTCAAGCAGCTGAATTATAGATTGGTTTGGGGTTATCGGCGATTTTGTTTTACGTTTTTGTATACCTGAATAACTATTGGAGACGGCAATGCAATTATTGTCTTCTTTACTAATTATTCCAAGTGATACGTACTGCACCTGAAACAAATTGCACATAGATTCTTGTAGCATTCGTACGAGTATGTACAAATTACAATTACATTTTTTGAATATCGATCACGTATGTGTATGTGGATGACAATATAGGTCACATGGACTAGGAAATATGGATGTGGTGAGCATAAACCCCTCCCTCATTTTCCCGATCCCGAGCTCCAAAATAATGTAATTATTTCTATATTTGCAAAGCGTATGATTACACCTTACCTTTCTTCTTGGGAGAATAATTGTTTCCTTATGCTAAAATTAAGCCCTCGACATTTAAGTATCTGTGTAAGAAAGACTAGTTAGTCCCGAGCAGATTACTGGATTAACACTTCATGTGGAATCACGTGGTGATGGAGAACATAACACGAAGTCGCATCGACATTTTGACCATTCTCTATCCAAATGCATACGAATGATCGGGAGTGATAGATTGTTTTATAGTTGTTAACGGTTGGCACCTTACCATGGGATGACCACACGACCCCCAGCACCAGCTTATGAGGAATGGGCAGTTTGTATTATAGTTCAAATTAATCTCTGGACAATGGTGGCCTCGATGGCAGAGGTTGATGCACCGAGACTGGCTGACCACATGGATTTTCGGTTCGTTTTCGTGATCTCTCCTCTATGTTTATAGCACGGAGCGGCGTTTTTATCTAGTGATAACTGGAGTAAATATGATAATATGGATCAAATATTCCTAATTCCCAAGAGAGGACCAATAAGCTTTAATTTATGATAATTTTGGCAACTTCAGGTTGAAAATATGCCAGTTGAACACATATATAGCGAAGGGCTCGGATTGACGAACCAGATCTCAATGCGACCAGCCAGTGTCAGTCCAAGGCCGACTGCCATCAAGGCCAGACAACCTTGTCCATGGATTAACTTGAAATATACTGCAAATTGCCCATTAGATACAAATATAGAACAACGAATGATGTAATAGCTCTGCCAACACATTTGGTGGAAATTGTGTAAACGTCACAGACCGTTAGATTAATGTCAATCGTCGCGTACTACAACGTCGAGCTTTTGCCCCGAAATTTGACGAGAATTCAGTTCGCCCTAGGTTAAAATTGCCTCGGCTCTCAGACAAAGCCATGTCCTATGCGTCGTAGCAAAAAACAGTCAACAGCAAGGACACAACAGGTTAATAATAAATATGATTAATAATAAATATCAATACCATTCACGGAAGAGTGGATAATTTGTTTTTGTGCGTAGACCACCCAGGAAGAAAAATACAAACGAAAGTATACTTGAGAAAGACTGATCAATAATGAGGATCACGTGATTAAGATGGGATTCAGGGAGTGACTTATTGATCTGCTGGTTAACTGGGTCATACCGGTAGGAACTGGTTCATACCGGGACGCCGTACGTGGGAGAGACTGGGACTTTGTATTTTGCCTGAAGTATTGTTCTTCTATCTTGGCTGATCACAGAACGTGTCTGGTAAATACAGATGTTATATCCGATCGCATGTCCTACCGATGGGCACTTTTTAAAATTATATTTGCTTTTTTTCTCTACATAATCCTTTATGTTAAGTGAAATTTACTCATCATAATGTAATGCAATATAATGATCTAACATTCAGTAGCAATCATTTGTTCATGAAAAAATACTCCATCCACAATCGAATACTGTAACCCTAACAGGCCTAGAGGTCATCATGTCCTCCTACCAAACTTTTCACTCTATTACCGGAAGGAAAAACAAATGAGAGCTGACAACCCGAGAATTTGTAGGCTATCGTATTGGGATCAATCTGAGATTATTAGCAGGACTCGGCTAGTAAATAATGATAATGGGTAAATTCAAATTGGCGGCTATGTGGGGTACCCGAAAAGTTATGTTTTCTTCATTTTTCTTGAAAATTTCTGCTTTTCCGCGAGGAAATGTGGACACAACTATTTTATTTCACATCAGATTATTATTTACTAATGTATCATGCAAATTGAGCGAAGAAATAACATCAGTACAAAATATCAAAAAAGTCTGACTGAAAAATCGACCAGAAATGCTGTTTTACATTTTCTTGTAGTGCTCGACCCAAAGGTATAGTGTGATAATTTTCACCTCCGTAGCTCACGGGGTAAGATAATTAGGTGGGCCGGAATGATCCCCCAGGCCTGGGTAGATACCAAATATGCCGAACCAGATACACACAAATGTATGGTTAAACATAAACACGCTTAAAGACAATGTAGTTTCTTGCTAGAAAGGAGCAGTGAACAGTTTTGATTGATGCCACAATACATCGCGATTGTCATATCGTTCAATCTATATAACTGGCCGATATTCTTCTAACGAAATTAATTTATAAATCATTTAAAACAGAGTAAAATGAAACTCTTTTCATTTGAACACCAAGAAGGTCTCGTATTACATTACATTCATATGGCGAAATAGACACAAGTTACGAAACGTATAACCAAATACATTGTACACAACGATCACACTAGCAGTGTATGATATTCCTTGTGAAGGTGCTTGTGGTATACTCGTGTGAAACCATTTCTCCAAAAATTGTCTGCGACGTTGATGGAAATAGTAATATTCTTCACCCTTCGTTTGACTGATATTCCAACAAAGGTCGTTGTGTGCCATACCAAGACATTTACCATTTAGTCTTCAGTGGTTTTGGAATGCTACTATGACTACACTTACAAAATTGTGCTCATGTCCTGACCGTCGCAGGACGGTTTAAGTTGGGACAGTTAAGTTCACATTCTTGTGCACATATCATGCAGACTAAGGCGTATTATGTGGATGAATTCTTGTGTAGAATTATTGAACGTTCATTCGAACATACCCCCGGTCCGTCTCAATGTTATAGCATTGTACCGAAACTGGTGTTGATTCCCCGATAAACACTGGCGATCACCTGCAGAGCTGTGACGTTGTCGGCTAGTGGTGACAACTATAGTGAGCGCGCGCGAAATGTATACTTTTCCGCAGTTTGCAACAATGTTCGCATTGACCAGCTGGGATGTGACGCCTCATTCAAAAATTGTTTTGATCAATGTGGAATTACAAGCGTCTGGTCCGTCATTCATAATTCAGCCGTCGTCCATTAGAGAATATTCGCGTCCATAATCCAAATTACAACACATATAAGGGAAGTGGGAAGAGGTGCCGACATACTGACTGCGTCACATGACTTCACAGAATAGTCTTCTGGTTAACCTATTCTAAAGCACATACCAAGAATCTAACGATTCGCGATATGTGTTGTATCTCAGGTACGCTTTTATTGTACCTGTTCATGTGGCAACTTGGATGATATGACCACACGGCCCCTAGCACCGGCATAAGCGGTATTAGATACAAATCTAGAGAGCTATGATGGAAATGCTCTGACAACTCGTATACTGGTAATTGGTGAGCTGTTTCGCTGTGACAACTCGTACATTGGAGATTGGTGAGCTGTATCGTCGTCAGATGTAAATGACGGCATTTAACACAAAAGACTAGTCTGGAATGCCCGATGTCGACCCAGCATCAACTTCCCACAAGTGCCAACATATATCAAAGACCTAAAGGTCTGTACAGGGGGCGGGCCTCGGGGACGAAACGTCCACCAGCAGAATCTCGCCATATACAGGAAAAAATTACAACACATATAAGGGAAGTGGGAAGAGGTGCCGACATATTGACTGCGTCACATGACTTCACAGAATAGTCTTCTGGTTAACCTATTCTAAAGCACATACCAAGACCATACATATTCCATATAACAGTATTAGCACCAAATTCAAAAAGACAATCTTAGTATACATAAACATAGGCTTGTTTCCTGCAAGAGAGAAGCGGTCAACAGTTTTCAATGATACCGGCAAGACATCATGATGTTCTAAAAACATCAAATTCGTATCGCTGATCAGTATTCTTAATCCTTAATATTCTTTGTAAAATCGTCATCTAAAGAATGATGTATCTCAGTCACGCTTTGATTGTGTCTGTTCATATGAATACCATGAGGATCTTGAAGTACACCGGCAAGACATCATGATGTTCTAAAAACATCAAATCCGTATCGCTGATCAGTATTCGTAATCCTTAATATTCTTTGTAAAATCGTCATCTAAAGAATGATGTATCTTAGTCACGCTTTGGTTGTGGCTGTTCATATGAATACCATGACGATCTTGAAGTACATGGGTTCATACGGCCCCTAGCCCCGGATTAAGCGGAATTAGACACAAGGTATGAAACGTAACGCCATAGATCTTGCACGCTATGTTCGTATTTTGCTATCAGCATGCGATATGTATCGCCAAATTTGAGAAACTTTGAGTGGAGGCGCTTGGTGGTGTAGCCCTGTTTTATAATTTTCTGCAACAATGTTTTGTGACGTTGATTAAAATCGTCACATTTAACACAGGATCTAGCAAATGCTACTAGGCGTGATATGCATACGCTATATGCAGGTCCCATTGGAATATTACTGTCCAGAAAGGGATACATTACGATGTCGAAATTGTAATCATCTCTTTTGTCATACAGTCAACAAGAGAGAAGACCCGTACCTTTTCAAAAGATGCCAAATTTATTTCAGTCAATTACCAAATCACATTTATTTGCCACCAATGGGCCGACGTATACACATCAGGTCCACGGAGATACACATCAATCTTCGCTTCGGAGAGTATGTTGGTGCGCGATCTATGGGGGGAACTCTTGGTCCGGCAAATGTCGTCGTGGAACAATTTGTCACGTTCAACTTTCTGCCGTGGTACTTGACATTTATTCAACGGTAAGGCAAGATATGACTGCATCATCACTGATCATCACGGTTTGTCGAATGACATGTGACAGGCTGTCAACCAATGAGAACATTACAAATTTACATGGGGTATAATAGTACAATTTATACAACAAACAGTATACCGCTCTCAAATAATCTGATATATAATCTAATTTTACCCGACTAAAACGATCTTCCAAAGTAGCTGTTCCATAAAAGTTATCTTTTACAATCTTAGAATCTGTTCAGTCGATAAGAATATGTTTCACTGTGAGATCTTCGTGGCATGGAATACACCTTGGGACTGGCTTTTTTTCAGTAAATGTTCATGAGATAATCGTGTATGGTTGATTCCATATCGTCTAATCATGACACGATCAACGTTTTTGGCTGTTCAGACGAGTATAGCCTACAGTTTTTTTTGAAACTCACGAAGTTTGTATCCCACAAAGATTAAAACAACTTTCTCGCATAAGCACAGAGATGGTCTGAAGTCACTGTATGGGATTCCAACATGATCAGCTTCATTATCTAGGCCTGCCTTAGCTATTTTATCAGCTTCAGTATTACCTTTGATGTCAACGTGACTAGGTAAACAACAAAACACGATATCAATTTTCTGATCAAAACTTACGTGTGTATATACCACTTGCTGCAAGATTAGATTTTCTGCTTGCCTATATTGTGAGGGGTTCTGTTTCGGTTCCACAGCTCAAATGTTGAATTGTCTCGGTAGTTCACGGCTTTCAGCACGTTTTGCCTCTCTATGGTTGCGGAACAGTATCCCTAGTGATCAGGGCACTTTTCATACTCACTGGGTTTATTACCTCTCGCCCATAGGGCTGTGGGGTCTTGTCGTTGCCATGTACGGACGTCCGTCCGTTCTAGCGTCCGTCCGTCAACATGTTCTTGTCCGTTGAATATCTGCAGATCTATGAAGTCCAGCAGTATCGAACAACCCTGGTTAGGATTGAATTTCACGTCGCCTTAAATGAAGGACAACATTTTCCTTCAATTTTGCTACAACGATTTATCCGAAAGCTTTTGCACAAACCATATTTTATTTCAGAAGTATAATATGAAATAACTGGCAGAGGAATCCCTGCAGTATCGAACTTTTGCATGAACCATATTTGCGTCCACCCATATAACTGGTACAACAATGCTTCAATTTTTATCACCAAACCTTGGAAATTATTTTCAAATGAGTGATCAGGAGAGCCCATTTTAGCCGGACTCTGGGCAATTTTGAACCAGTTTGCATACCTGGAGCTTATCCCCCCCCCAATACTGATAATGGGGGGGGGGGCTTGTGTCAATCATTGTGTTTCAATGCCATTAATTTGTTATCACACGTGTGCAATGCATAAATTGCCACTGATAATGCTGCACTTTCTTGCATGCTGTAATCTCAGCACACCACTCGCGTGAAAACGAAGTCTATTATATACGGTACAGAAATCACACAAACTGTATCCGCAAGGCTGTATCCAGGGGCTTTTTTGCAGGTTCCGATTCCAAACTCCCAGTTCCTTTTCGTAATTCATTATTGAGGGTCCAATTTTTTTAGTGAATTTCGGCGCAACGAGCCTGGTTTATTAACATGAAATTCAATACGCAGCTATGCAATCGGAAATGATAATATTGAGGCTTCCAGAAGCTTTCTCTAGGAGTAATTCCTTCAGAAATCCTATGAAATTGAACAATAACAACACCACTTTGTTTTTTGTTGTCCCCCGCCGCAACGCGACCGGGGACTTTAAAATGGTTCTTGCTTCTATGTGTCCGTGCATGCACGGACATGTCCGTGCAAATACTTCGTAAGCAATAACTTCTAAATGCTTTGTCGGATTCCTCCGAAATTTTTCATCTGCATTCTTTGCGAAAAGACGTCTCTTGGTATTATGTTTCAGCAAGATCCGCCTGTAGGTGGCGCCACTGGGGTCTTGCTTCTATGTGACGGACATGTCCGTGCAAATACTTCGTAAGCAATAACTTCTAAATGCTTTGTCGGATTCCTCCGAAATTTGGCATCTGCATTCTTTGCGACAAGACGTCTCTTGGTATTATGTTTCAGCAAGATCCGCCTGTAGGTGGCGCCACTGGGGTGTTGCTTCTATGTGACGGACATGTCCGTGCAAATACTTCGTAAGCAATAACTTCTAAATGTTTTCTAGGATTCCTCCGAAATTTGGCATCTGCATTCTTTGCGACAAGACGTCTCTTGGTATTACGTGTCAGCAAGATCCGCCTGTAGGTGGCGCCACTGGGGTCTTGCTTCTATGTGACGGACATGTCCGTGCAAATACTTCGTAAGCAATAACTTCTAAATGCTTTCTCGGATTCCTCCGAAATTTAGCATCTGCATTCTTTGCGACAAGACGTCTCTTGGTATTATGTTTCAGCAAGATCCGCCTGTAGGTGGTGCCACTGGGTCTTGTTCCAATCTTTAGTGCATGTCCGTGCAAATACTTCGTAAGCGATAACTCCTAAATGCTTTGTCGGATTTCTCCGAAATTTGGCATTTGCATTCTTTGCGACAAGACGTCTGTTGGTATTTCGTTTCAGCAAGATCCGCTGTAGGTGGCGCCACTGGGTCTTGTTCCAATCTTTAGTGCATGTCCATGGATGTTCGTGCAAATGCTTCGTAAGCGATAACTCCTAAATGCTTTGTCGGATTCCTCCAAAATTTGGCATCTGCATTCTTTGCGACAAGACGTCTGTTGGTATTACGTTTCAGCAAGATCCGCCTGTAGGTGGCGCCACTGGGTCTTGTTCCAATATTTAGTGCATGTCCGTGCAAATTCTGCGTAAGCGATAACTCCTAAATGCTTTGTCGGATTCCTCCGAAATTTGGCATCTGCATTCTTTGCGACAAGACGTCGCTGGTATTACGTTTCAGCAAGATCCGCCTGTAGGTGGCGCCACTGGGTCTTGTTCCAATCTTTAATGCATGTCCGTTCGTGTTTGTTCAAATCCTTCGCGAGCGATAACTTTCGAACAATTTGTCGGATTTCTCCGAATTTTGGTAAATGCATTCCCTGCGACAAAACACCGTTGGTGATGCGTTTCAGCAAAATCCACCCGGAGGTGGCGCCACTAGAGTTCATTCCATTATTCCATGCTGCAAGTGATAACTTAGAAACACTTGGTCGAATTTCTTTGAAATATCCTACATATGTACCTGTCTGGGTAACATGAGAAACGTTGCGGCTCATCGGATTCTTCTCAAATTTGGCATGCATTTACCATGCCAGGAGCTGTTGCTTGGGATTGCCTTTCGCTCACTTGCACTCACAGGTGACGCCACCTGGTGGCAACATCACAAATTTGTTTCCGGGTAATAACTTGAGAACTGACCATCGGATTCTTCTCAAATTTTGTATGAATGTACCGTGACATAAGATGTCGCTTGATAATGCATTTCACTGACTTGCACCTAGAGGTGGCGTCACCTGGTGTCAAAATCTAAATTTGGTTTCTGGGCAATAACTTGAGGACCCTCATCGGATTCTTCTCAAATTTGGTATGCAGATGTCCCCACGATACCATGTTCCTTGGGATTGTATTTTTCCCGCTTCTGCCTACAGGTGGCGTCTCCTGGTGGAAAAAATTTGTTTCCGGGCAATAATTTGGCAACTGCTCATCAGATTATTCTCAAATTTTGTATTCATATGTGACCCGCCCCAAATAACATGAACACCGGTGGGCATCTAGTACCGGCAATAACTTGAGGACCCCTCTTCAGAGTCTCAAAGTTCATATGCCGATACCATGACATGAGATGTCATTTGGGATTGTGTTTTGCCTGCTTGCACCTACAGGTGGTGACTCCTTGTGGCAAAGTCTAAATTTGGTTTCTGGGCAATAGGTTGAGGATGCCTTCATATTCTTGTCAAATTTAGTTTGCAGATAATATGCCATGAGTTGTCTCTTGGGGTTGCATTTCGGTTACATAATTTTCGTGCTACATGGTAAAGAAAATATATTACAGTAGCAATCAACATTCAGTCAGCCATTCGGAGTTGATCTCAAAACCTGGGAAGGTGAACTAAATTGACTCTAGATGCAGCCCTGATCCTACGTGACTAATAAAAACGGGCTGAGGGATCCACGCACCTTTTAGGTGCTTGCCTGCAATTCATGTTTTTTATTTGTCTTGCTTTCTGACATACCGTAGCTTGTTTGTCAGTAATACATGAATTATTTTTTTCTCTTTTCCAACGGCTGTCAAACTAACTTGGGTAACTGCCTGGAATGTAATCTTCGACACACCAGCATATTGAGCACTGTTGTAACGGGCATCGACTTCAATATTTGGTGAACCTGCAGGTTAGTCTTTTCGTCATATCAAACTTTCGAATCACTCATGCGATGCTATATGATCTTCTGTCCCCTTCTCAGTACACGCGTAAGATATGACTATGAATCTCTCTCACACTGTTGATAGCATTTTGTATGCCCCGGAGGGACCTGACAAATTCATACTGCTTAACAACACTTGAAATATCTGTAGACACCTCTGTAGACCGTAGTTTGGAGAGCTATCGGATTACTTTTATTCCTTCCGGTATTCACTTCACATGTTTTTTTTGCTTTTTTATAGCAGCCTTTACCACAAGCCAGGTTTATTAAGCATACACCTTTTATAATCTCTCATTTGAAATTACATGCTAGGTTTGCAGTACGCAATAGGTGTAGCTTCAGGTACCGGTATCACAAAGTCATATGGATTAAGAATACTGATTAGCGATACGGATTTGATATTTTTGAAACATGATTTCTTGCCGTCATCATTGAAAACGGTTGACTGGTTCTCTCTTGTAGGAAACTATCCTATGTTTATGTATATTATAGATGCTTTTTTCGTGATTTTGCGATTATATGAAATATTATTATAGTTTCACAGATCTGCAGTCTTTTCTATGTGTATAATCTGTAAGTGGCCAGTTCAGGTTATCGAGCTAAATCCCACTAAAAGTACTCATCCGTTGTGTTTTGAGATGGGGGAGGTCCAGTTTGCGACTGAACTGACTCAATTCTCATTTCAGACCTGTGCTACATGGCCACACGGATGAATCTATCAGGTTCACCGCTTTATCCCAAACTCCTTCCCCCGTTTGCTTTCCACATAGCTATGACATTTCCCTCATCCATTCAGAGTTACTTTTTTAAGGTTGTGTTGTCCATGTATTATTTGAGACAAGTCCTTTCTAAAAGCCAAAATATCTTTGCCTACCTCTTATCATTTTTATTCTGTTCCCCACAAGCCTTCTTATGCTCTATTCTGTTGAATTTCCAAGAAAAATTATAGGTATACTGAATATTATGCTTCTGTCAATTTTACCAGAAACCTCCGTTTCTATCACTCAACTGACCCTGCCGTTCCCTGGATTTCCATCAGGTGCGTGTCATCATGGTCACAACATATCACAAGGTGGTGAAATGTTTTCAACCTGATAAATTCCACAATTCGTCCCAATTACAGTTTCTTTCTGTAGAATTACAAGCGTCTAGTCCGTCATTCATAATCCAGCCGTCGTCCATTAGAGAATATCCGCGTCCATAATCCAAAGACCTATTCCATTTCCATATAACAGTATTAGCACCAAATTCAAAAAGACAAAAGTATACATAAACATAGGCTTGTTTCCTGCAAGAGAGAAGCGGTTAACAGTTTTCAATGATGCCGGCAAGACATCATGATGTTCCAAAATATCAAATCCGTATCGCTGATCAGTATTCTTAATCCATAATATTCGTTATAGAGTCGTCATCTAAAAATGACGTACCTCAGTCACGCTTTGATTGTGACTGTTCATATGAGTACCATGAGGATCTTGAAGTACATGGGCTCATACGGCCCCTAGCCCCGGGTTAAGCGGAATTAGACACATGTTACGAAACGTAGCCCCATAGATCTTGCACGCTACCTTCGTATTTTGCTATCAGCATGCGATATGTATCGCCAAATTTGAGAAACTTTGAGTGGAGGCGCTTGGTGGAATAGCCCTGTTTTATAAGTTTCTGCAACAATGTTTTGTGACGTTGATTAAAATCATCACATTTAACACAGGATCTAGCAAATGCTACTAAGCGAGATATGTATACGCCATATGCAGGTCCCACTGGAATATTACTATCCAGAAAGGGATAGTTTACGATGTCGAAATTGTAATCATCTCTTTTGTCATAAAGTCGACGAGAGAGAATGCCCGCTTCATTTTTATAGAGATAGAGATCTAAATAAGATGTGCCTGTAGGGCTATCTGTAGTTTCCTTCAAATCCAGTGAAGGTGGATATATATCCTTCACTGCGTCATTTATATAGCGATTATCCACAGCGAGAAGATCGTCTATATAGCGTTTGGTGAATGAGAAGGAACGGGCTTTGAATGGATCGGTTTTTGAAAGCGCCTGCATATAGTCATATTCATAAGAGAACAGATACAGGTCAGCCAACAGGGGTGCACAATTAGTACCCATTGGAATACCTATATGCTGCTGATATATTGTGTTGCCAAATTTCACATAGATATTTTTAATGAGAAATTCAAGCAACTCTATAAACAAAGAAACATCCCATGAATGATATCTCTTGTATGTAGTCGAGCTAAAGAATGCTTTATGGCTTCCGACATTAATATATCTACGATCAGTTTTCTTGAACACAGATACTATTAATGAACTTATACGGTCAATAAGGTCCTGATGAGGGATTGTAGTATAGAGAGTCGAGAAATCCCATGTGGATACATGTCTGTACGGTATGTGACCTTTAGCATCAAGTTCTTCCGTAAGACATTTTGAGTTTTTCAATATCCACATACATTCAACGCCAGAGTTCTTGAAAATAGTGGCGCAATACCTTTCCCAAAATGCTTTTACCTCATGAAGGGCACTCGTCAATAGGGTTGAAAGAAGCTTAGTGGTGCAGCTTCTAGAACCAGCTATGAATCTAGCTTTGTATGGTGATTTATGCATTTTGGGAGTCCAGTATATTTTTGGTATGTCGCTATGATTGGTTGGAAGAAAAATACCTCTTTCCCTGAGAAACTTTTTGTGATTGTTAAATAAATCTTCCAGAGTAAATGCAGTTTGGGAGTAAGTAGACGTATTTGATGAAGATATGTCTACACTCAATTCTTTAACCAGCACCTGGTAATAGTAATATTTACATATGAATATTATATTATTCGGAGCTTTGTCTGCTGGGACTATGACGAATTTACTCTGGAGATTTGCTAGAACTTCTTGCGAATTGAGGTTTCTCAGTACTTGTTTTGCTAGGGGAAGAGAACTTCTGTCAATATGGCGGATTGTTTCAACGACCTTGCTCTTGGTGAGGTCCAGCCAATCAGCGAGTACTGTAGGTTCAACTTTTTCTCGCTTAGACCAATCAATAACGTACTGTTCTAATGCAGACAGGACTATCTTCTGGTCCGCCTTCAGATTGACACTAAAGTAGGTTCCTTCATTTCAGATAATACAACATGGCAATTGACCAGATTTTACTCCAAAGTTAGGGGAGAGGGGTATTATTCTGTAGCATAGCTCAGGCTTGTTAGATAACAAAGGAATTCCTTACATTGACAACTTATAACAGCAGACAGAGAGAGTTCCAAGTTAAATACATTTATTTCAAAATCACTGATTTTATAAGTATTCTCATCAAAAAGTATATTTTATAAACAGGAATAGAACAAAAACAAGCAACGCATATTTTCATCAGTATCTCTGTAGCCTGTGACCATGAATCCCAACATGAATACACGAGTTTACTCATGCCTCAAGGATTAATACCTCGTAGTAGTTTTGCCTAATTCTGCTCATCTTTGTATCTTTGTGGGTTACACATCACCAAATGGATCATTTCTTGTACCGAATATAATCTAGGAAAGTAACGAGAGATCCTGAAGGATCTTTGTGTCCACCATTGTCCGATAATTGTAAGCTAATGACAAGAGGATCTTTTTGTCCATTGTTACTAAGAATAAACGATTGATTTGTAATTTTGTTTACAGAATTTCGAATCTGAGATATCATCTTTCTAAGTTTAAGGAGTTTCAAGATTTCTAGAAACTGTACTCATGTCAGTTGTTATAGTACAAGAGAAAAGACCAAAGTTAGTCTGAAACTGAATGTCCGGAGGATCATTCGTCTTCGTTTAGTAGTATTTTTTTTTGCACGTGTCATCATTGGGTACTGGAAGCGAATACAAATGTCTTTTACCTTTTGGCATGAGCTATGAAACATACTTAAGGTCTTATAATTAGGAACGAATGCTAATTCTGTTCTGTTTACTGGGCTAGTTTGAGATATCTCTTTTAAGATACCATGCTCGAAAATAGTAACATGGTACAATATTTAATACTGAAGGGATCCGCGCAGTGATGTTGAAACTTCGAAAGTGTCTGAATCCTGATTATCTCCATTGGATCGAAACACGCAGTAGTCTAAAGTTGTCGAGTTGTAACGTTGTGTCACAAAAGTGACGTCCCTTCATGTAGCAGACCCGTCGGCAGGCGAAACAGTTCATTGGACTAAGAAAACTGATTTAAAATTTGAAGAAATACATTTTAATTCCGAATTATTGGGAAGGGAAGGTGAAGGTATGGATATTCTCTATGGTCACTATATAGAATATGTCCCACTGTTTGATCCGCCGACTCGTGTGAACGTCACACCTCGGGAATACCGTATTAATTTTACGCGTAACTTGGATTTTCGAATCGGGCCAAAAAAGGTATCTGGCACAACTAGGCCCCATGTGGCACCTGTGTACCAAATTTCAGAAAGAATCCATGAAGTAGTTCCTGAGAATTGACGATAACAATGTTTCATGGGGAAATTCAAGATGGTCACCTGGCGGCCATATCGGATTTTCGAATCGGACCGAAAAAGGTATCTTGCACAACTGAACCACAAGGGGAACCTGCGTACCAAATTTGAGGAAGATCCATGCAGTACTTCTTGAGAAATCGCGATAAAGTTTCATGGGAAATCCAAGATGGGCGCCTGGTGGCCATAATGGATTTTCGAATCGGACTGAAAAGGGTATTTTGCACAACTAGACCCCAAGGGGAACCTATGTACGAAATTTGAGAAAGATCCATGCAGTACTTCCTGAAAAATCACGATAACAAAGTTGCATGGGAAGATCCAAGATGGCCGTCTGGTGCCCATATAGGATTTTCGAATCGGACCAGAAAAGGTGTCTTGCACAACTAGACCACAAGGGGAACCTGTGTACCAAATTTGACAAAGATCCATTCAGTAGTTCCTGGGAAATCGAAATAACAAAGTTTCATGGGGAAATCCAAGATGGCTGCCTGATGGACATATTGGATTTGGGAATCTGACCAGAAAAGGTGTCTTGCACAACTAGACCCTCAGGGGAACCTGTGTACCAAATTTGAGAAATATCCATGCAATACTTCCTGCGAAATGACATTAACAAAGTTTCATGGGGAAATCCAAGATGGCCGCCTGGTGGCCATATCGGATTTTCGAATCGGACCAGAAAAGGTATCTTGCACAACTAGATCCCAAGGGGAACCTGTGTACCGAATTTGGAAAAGATCCATGCAGTAGTTCCTGAGAAATCGCGATAACAATGTTTCATGGGGAAATCCAAGATGGCCGCCTTGTGGCCATATTGGATTTTCGAATCAAACCAGAAAACGGATCTGTACAACTAGACCCCAAGGGGATCCTGTGTACCAAATTTCAGAAAGATCCATGCAGTATTTTGCTGAGAAATCGCGGTAACAAGGTTTCATGGGGAAATCCAAGATGGCCGCCTTGTGGCCATATTGGATTTTGGAATCAGACAAGAAAGCGTATCTGTACAACTAGACCCCAAGGGGAACCTGTGTACCAAATTTCAGAAAGATCCATGCAGTATTTCTTGAGAAATCGCGGTAACAAGGTTTCATGGGGAAATCCAAGATGGCCGCTTTGTGGCCATATCGGATTTTCGAATCGTACCAGAAAAGGTATCTTGCACAACTGGACCACAAGGGGAACCTGTGTACCAAACTTGACAAAGATCCATGCAGTATTTCCTGAGAAACCACGATAACAGGGTTTCATGGGGAAATCTAATATGGCCGCCTGGTGGCCATATTGGATTTTCGATTCGGACCGAAAAAGGTGTCTCGCACAACTAGACCCTACGGGGAACCTGTGTACCAAATTTGAGAAATATCCATGCAGTACCTGTGAAATCGTGTTAACAAGGTTTCATGGGGAAATCCAAGATGGCTGCCTGGTGGCCATATTGGATTTTCGAATCGGAGCAGAAAAGGTATCCTGCACAACTCGACCACAAGGGGAAACTGTGTACCGAATTTGGGAAAGATCCATGCAGTAGTTCCTGAGAAATCGTGATAACAAGTTTTCATGGGGAAATCCAAGATGGCCGCCTTGTGGCCATATTGGATTTTGAAATCGGACCAGAAAAGGTATCTGCACAACTAGACCCCAAGGGGAACCTGTGTACCAAATTTCAGAACGATCCATAGTAGTTCCTGAGAAATCGCGATAACAAGAATTGTTTACGGACGGACGATGGACGAGGGACGGACGACGGACGACGGACCACGGACGAAAAGCGATTTGAACAGCCCACCATCTGGTGATGGAGGGCTAATAAATCGGCTATATGGGTTGGTCCAAATTCAATCGAGAAGTGGAATGGTTAGTTTCATATTTTTATATTTCTTCAGGAGTATGGAAGTCATCTGATCACATAGTAGATAAAAAAAATGTAAAATCTTCTTGACCCCCAATGGTGGTCATAGTGAGTCTGATGCGATTACCTCATTCACAATGGACGTTGTAGCTGAGACAAATGGCGCATAACTTATCTTCATTTTTTTTTATATGTTTGATGGCAACGTCCAATCTGTCTGATGATTTCTGTCATTACTGGCCGTGAAATGTTGGGGAAACTTTTTTTCTGCCATGTGCCACGTCAATTTATTACATAAATAGTAAGTCAATAATTGCGTGGTGTGCAAACCTGGAAAGTCAAAAATACATCGAGGAATCGTGGATACATGCAACGCTCGGACTAGAGAAAACACTAGATATGTCAACCAAAAATCCTGAAAAAGACCTCTACATGAACCCATGGAAATTTTGCTTGTGGAGCAATGTATAGAGCGTGGCTATTTGTTCGATTTGGCCGACGCTGTAGAATGCGACTGGAGGAGTCTCGGAGACGTTGGTTGATGTTTGCCGTTGGTGGGCCATCGGTGGTTCATTTGCTCTTTGCAGGGTATCACATTGAAGCGCTCTTGCGGTAGAGTAAGACTGGCGTGGTTTTTGTTTAAAGTGACGATGGTCGTCCGCTGTCTTGGAGTAGTAGGGAAAGGGCATTTGACGTGTGAATTTTCAGCGAGTTTTGTAAGTTGTGGGCCATCCCAGATAATTTTCGTGGTCGGATCACCTTCGATCACAGTTTAAATGGTCGGAGCGACCACATATTTTTAACAGTGTATTAGCGAAGTAGTAGTCAAAGGGCAGTTTCGAAGGTGCGCATGTACATGCCGTGAATAGTTGAGAAACACAATGACACATTATTGCTGGGAAATAATATCCCTGCAGATATATGTGGTCCCTACGCCAAACAGTTTTACCATTCCTTGTGCATTTGGCGAAGTACTATGGTTAGCTATTATATACTGGCGAAGATTCAGAGCTTATTATCCATGTTTTGCAAGGTACGCATGGGCCAGAGCTGAAGACATTAAACCAGGGTCCTGGTAAAAAATATAAAAGATAAAAAAGAAGTTTTTCAGCTTCATTTCAGACAAATAATGACAAGGATATTCCTTGCACACCGATATCGAAAGAGTAATCCAATCGAAGATAAATCCAATTCCAAGTTAAATACAAGGCAAATCCATATTATTGTAAACACAAAGGTAAATTGCAAGCGGTGTTGTTGTTGTAACACAGGAACTTTCTGAAATTATATAAAGAGGGCGCGATCGAGTTAGGGGCCACGTCCAATCGGTCGAGACGTTTTCTCGATAAACGAGTAAAAGCGATAAATATCTCGTCTCGAATGGTCCCGGTTTCTCTCGAAGCGCAAGACCATCTCGATCCTCCTCGAAATAACTTCACATGCTTCGAGAATGGAATCGAGATGCAATCAAATGAAAGTTTGAACCATTGGGAAGGCGTATACTCGGTATATATATACTCTGTGGCAGACAGATTAATCTCGGCGAGTACATACGCATTAAAACACGGATAACGAATTAGATTGAATATGAATTATTTAATATTATTTTGCTATTCCTTCTACAGATCTGTAGTCGCATACTTGCTCAGACAGCGCAATTTCTTTAAATTTCTCTTTACGGAACATAAACGCTCGATCGAAGTTTTCGGACAAACATCACGCGGTATCGTTTATAGTAAAATGTATGTAACTGTTGGTATAAAGCGTGATTGCCCTCTGAATTAGGCGGTAATTATTTCCATTATTTGGTTACCATTATTTGGTTACCATTATTTGGTTACCATTATTTGGTTACCATTATTTGGTTAATTTCCCCAGACACACGAACGGGTATCTTATCAAGCCCCAGACAACAGTGTTGTTTCAGTTTCTTTCTTTCAAATAAATGAATACCGCTCCATTCGCTGTTGTTTCAAGTCGAAGGTTTTGACAGACCGACTGTGGCGTGAATTATCGACATCTCTAGCTGCGATTGTCAGTATTTCCGCTTACCACTTCAGGGAAATCTTATGTACGAAATAAACTTGATATAATTCCCTTATTTGAAATAATTGCCCCCCCCCAATGCAATTTACAATGAATACTACCAAATCATCAAACAAATTACGCATCGAGGTAATAAATCGTTCAAACCCTTCACATAGCTTTCATTTTTCGGTTGAAACGATCCATATTTTGTAAAAACAAACTTTATAGAATAATAATTAATGCATGCTTCAATATCATTATTATTCATATCATATCCAGTTGATGTGTCATTGATTCCGCGACGGATACTAGTCAGATATACAATCAATTATCCACTCAGTTATATATTCATAATTTATATATAGATAAATGAAAGTTTTCGTTCAATTGGATTAAAGAAACATCAGGACATAGATATATCGATAAAACGATGAATAATATGGAAAACATTTTTTAAAAAAATCCGTTTTCTGAATTATATTTTGGTCATGATATACGTAACAGCTCGAAAATCGGGACGATTCGATCGAGATAGAACCGGGAGCAAACCGGGAGACATCGTTAGAGGTCCCGGTTCTGCCCTCCCGGTTTCAGGGAAGAAATTTCTCGATCCATCTCTAAGGCATCGAGAAAGTGGCTCGAATAATGGGACGCGACCCCTTAGTAGGGGCACGTGAAAGGCACAGACATGCGCAATGGACGTCTTTTGGGTTAATCTCAAATCTCCGTTTGAAGTGGAATACGAACTGGTGAACATATAAGTTTATACTACTGTTTTTTGTCTAGATGGTAATAAAAGTATGGCGTGTCGTCGGTGAGATAATGCATAGACTCGAGCAATCTCGCAGCATTTTCTGGAATATATTATATACTTGATATATTCCGTTACCATTGCAGCATTGATTATCTGCATGTCTTGCTATGGTGCTAATATTTTTTCGTTATTTTGGTATCTATCTATATATATTATTCTGCAGGTACAATCACATATGTGTGGATTAGACGTATACGCTTAAATCAGTTGTTTGAGTATATGAGTAAAAACACATCATTGAAGCAGAACATAGCCCTTAATAGGTGGAAGCCACGTCACATGTATAGATAAAACAGCACGGACGTTCCAGCAAAATCGATTTTAATGAATAAATTATTGAGTTGTCCGTGGAAGTTCATAGACTGGTCAGTTCTCGGACTCCAGTTGGATACGGGTCGGCATTACGGGGAGAAGGAAGAGATAGAGAGAGTGAGAGAGCCACAGACATAGATAGAGCTAGGGAGAAACATGAACTTCGCTTGGATTATTGGCGTATAGATCTTGCATGGATTATGGCACTGTTCTTGTAAGTAAATTCTGGTGTGTTATAACTACGCCGCCAAATCGTATCTGTTCCGTTGTTTTAGAGCACCCGTCCTGGTCATATGAGAGATAATCTGTAATCTGTAGCTCGTATTCGCGATGTGCTCCTGCTGAACCAGGTAAACGTCGTTGAGTCAGATTGACATTCTAGATCTAGTGGAGGTTACTACATTTGAGTGCCAGTGCTGCGGGACCAGGCATTTGAAGAATTTGAGTTATCTGGGAGCCCGGATGTAGAGAGATTAGGAGTTGGGAGTGCATGCACTTTGATCTTAGTTCTGATGTTTGTTTATTATATCGCTTTTGACAAGTATCTGAAGTGAAATTTTGAAAATATTTCTCAGTTTTTCACTGTTCAAGGCATTTTTTGTCTCTGTCAGTTCAGTCCAGTTCGAGAACAGAGAGGTCCGCCATTGCTGCCCTCTCTGTCTTTTTGACTGAGAGGGTTGGTGGATATATTATGTCTCTCCCATTTTTCCCCTCTGTTTGTACACTGTAAATATTTCTTATTCTGTTAGTGTAGATATTTTGTATTTTTGTTTTGGTTTAGTTTAAGGTTGGTTCGTTTTTCGTTCTGTTTAGCTTAGTTTGATTTGCACATTCTATTGTGTGTATATCAAAATAGGCTAAATACATGGGCCATAGTGAAGGCATAGCTCCATGTAGGCACCGTCGTGATATAACTGAAACAGGGTTGAAAAGACGCTAACACTGGTTGTAGAAAGGATACACATACTCTTTGGAGTGAGGCCTCCTCACGCTGTTTATACATATCACGGATTGAAAGATCCGTCCTTGAAGGTCTAGTACAGGTGTCAAAGACCCTATGGAGCGTAACAGTAGCAGAAGGGGTTAAGGATGACCTAATGTTAAACGGTATATACGTTGGAGATCAACGTAGTCATTTTGAAGAAATAGAAGCAAGGAAATTACTTGTAAAGATGAAAGCACCAGTCGAGTTCCCAGAATTTGCGATTAGAACCGCATTTAAGTTCTTTGGTAATGTTCTTGATATAGAATACGAGTTATATTCTTTCGATAGAGAGTTGAAGTCAGGAGTTCGAAGAATTTGGATGTCGAAGATCAAACGAACTCTTCTTTCTTTTATTTTAGTTGGAGGTGTAAGACTTCTTGCTTGGTTTAAATGTCAAGTTAAAAACATGGTATACTCGTGGATCAGAAGATCGTTTGACCTGGGCATGTCCTTTAAAAGACAAATGTCTAATTTTTCATCAGGAAGAACATTTGAAAAAAAGTTATCTACAGATGCCGTGATTAGCAATAAAAAAATGATTCATTGGATAATCCTCCTGTTACCCTCGCGAAAGTTCGTAGAGATCTTTATGCAGAGACTCTCAAGCGGAAAAAATATATGTCGGCTGGGGAGCCTCAGAGTGAAGCAGTAGACTTATGAAAACGTGTAGGACCTGATGGCAAGCCCATCAAAGAAAAAACAAATGACATCAGTCATAAGAAACAGACTCCACAAAAGGAAACGAGAAAGCCAAAAACCGCTTCGCACCTCTCCTTGATGAGGTGGAAGAAAAGTGTGATTCAGAAGTTAACGATATTGACAGTGAAACTAACAATGGAAGAGTAAATACCAAGCCAAATGATCAGAAGTCTGTTTCAGATCACATCACATCCACCACGGTCCAGATGAACCACAGGCATGTTACCTCATCTGAATTGGACGTACAGACTTAACGGATGCCAGTTATGTATCAAATCAGGATACACCTAGGAAATCTGATGATTCAAACGTTAATCCTATTTACTCTGTTGTGGATTTGAACTTTACACAAAGTGAAGAAATAATAAATGAATTCACAGATGACGATATTAATCAAAAGTCTTGTAGTAAAATATCTATCCCTAATCCGCAAAAGAAAAAGGAGAAAAAAGGAAAAAATATTGAAACCGGTTAGAAGCCTACAATAGACGTTACTACCTCCACTCCTTCCAGCCATTCACCTATGTTCTCTGATGATGAGCATAGTGAATTAAAAAAAGTCGAGACCTCTTTGAACCAAAGGTCGAAAGTTTTGTTGGGACAAAAGCGAGATCAAGACATTTATGCGAAAAAAATTAAAAAGAAGAGAAAAGAAGAAACGAAAAATGAACTGAAAACTCAGAAAGAATTGTCCAAACTAAAACGTACATAATTGGAGCGATAAGTAAGAAGTGGGGAAAATTGACGACGTTTGGCGATTAAAAAGCAACCATATGACTCTACAGGTAAGAAATCGTCAGTATCTCAGCCTCGCTTTTCAGTATCTCCGCCTCGCTTTTATTGCAGCTGTTCATGTGGAACATTCAGTATCTCAGCCGCGCTTTTATTGTAGCTGTTCAGGTGGCGACTATGAAGTATCACCGGCTTAAGGGGAATTAGATACTCTGGATCGGGAGTTGTGATGACAGATCAGCTCAAACAACACATCTGATGTTAAGGATGAGCATCATTGACGTCTGATGGAGTAAGTTAACCTTACTCCATTCACTTAGCCTTCTATAGCTTGTCTTGGGCAGTTTTGTATGTCACTTCTTTATATAGACTAAAAATGAATCAGTCACCAACCATCATTAAGTGGAACTGCAGAGGGAGTTTGGCCAAATTTGAATGAACTTCAAGTCGTCAAGATTATGAACCATCAGCTTTTTGTCTCCATGATATCTTTCTGAAGAAATCAGATAAAGATAAATTCAAATTTCGCCAATATACACCTTATCATTCCTACGCTTTAGAAGAGCATGGAAAAGCTACAGGCGGCTCTTCAATATTAATTAAACTGGATGTTTTACACAGCCCTGTTGATTTAGTGACAGACTTACGAGCTGAAGCAGTTCGTATTACCTCGCATTGTTTTCACATTATGCACAGTGTAATACCTTCTTCTTGTAGTGTCCGTCTTATTGAACTTCAGAATCTTTACGATCAGCCCTCGAAACCTTGTTTATTGATGGGTCATTTTAACGGTTGTAATATCCTCTTGGATAATGAAGACACTTGTAAAGGTAAAATTCTTGAAAATTTTATATCAAATAATTCTTTGTGTATTTTTACTGATGGTTCTTATACGCATTTGTCCTCAGCTCATGGAACTTATTCAGTATTAGATATCTCACTTTGCGACCTTTCTATTCTCGAAAATTTACTTGGTCGGTTCATGATGATCTTTGTGGAAGTGGTCACTTTCCCACTGTTTTAAATGCTGCTCATTCAACTGATGACCCCCCTTTAACAAGGCATAATTTTAAGAAAGCAAATTGGATAGAATTTGAAAAGCTTTTTCACAAAAACTACAAGCAGTCTCTTTCGCTGATGTTCCAGATCCTATACAGTTATTCTCAGATATACTGACTGAAATTGCTAACCAAACCATATCCACATCTTCAGGAGTTGCAAATATTAAATCAACGCTGTTTAATGATGACTGCAAAGAAGCAAGAAAATGTAGGAAGACAGCTGAACGGTATTTCCGCCGACATTCTAATCTTGAAAATTTGAAAGATCGAGTTACAAGAGCTAAAGCTCGTAGAACCACGAAACAGAACAAACGTGATTCTTGGAAAAAATTGTTTCCAAGACCAATACACATACTCCTATAACAAAAGTATTGGAATATGATCCAAAGAATAAAAGGTAAAAGTCCAGCGATCATCATCTCAACGATGGGAACCAGTATACATTGCAAATAAATTAGGCGAAACAATTGCCAACAACTCTTCGTCAAATAATTATGTACCTAAATTAAGTTTCCAAAAAAGAGAAGAGAAAAATGAAATTAAATTTCCCTCCGGTAACCGTGAAAGCTATAACGCTTTGTTTGACAACTTCTCATGCTTCTCTCGTAAAAGCTAATGATTCTGCTGCAGGCCCTGATAATATTTCATTATCGACTTTTGAAACATTTAATCGGATCATCTCTAAAAATCCTATTACACATATTCAACAAACTTTGGACGACAGAAGACTTTCCACCGTCATGGCATAATGCCATTGTTATACCAGTACCAAAGCCTGGCCTTAACCATACAGACCCTGGTAATTATCGTCTGATTTCACTGACTAGCTGTGTTTGTAAAATAATGGAACGCATGATAAATGATCGCCTTGTTTGGTAAAAATAGAAGTACAATTGATCATTTAGTCAGATTAGATTCCAATATGAATAATGCTTTCGCCAAGTTTCTATCTTTTTTGACTTAGAAAAGGCATATTATACTACATGGAAAAACGGGATTCCAAAAGATCTTAATAATACGGGATTAAAAGACCGTTTACCCGTTTTTATTTTCAACGTTTTGATTGATAGACAATTCCAAGTTCGGTTGGGTACAACCATGTCTGATCATTTCTATCAAGATCAGGGGGGTCCCACAGGGCATTATTTTGTCTACTGCTCTGTTTGGTATCAAGACCAACAGCTTAGCTGCAGTATTGAATAAATCAATTGATGGTTCACTCTTTGTAGACGATTTAAACATATCGTGTAGTGAAAAAATTATACACAATATTGAGAGAACATCACAACTTTGACTAAATAGAATTCAGAAATGGTGTCTAGAAAATGGCTTCAAATTCTCCAGAGCTAAGACAAATTGTATACACTTTTGCAGAAAATATTTCCAGCACAAAGATCCAGTACTTAAACACATTAGATGGAAGTGAGTTCAAAGTAGTAAAACAGATCAAATTCTTAGGAATATTGTTTGACCATCGACTAACGTTCAAATCGAATATAAATTGCTTGAAAGTCAGTGCACGAAAGTTTTAGATTTGTTGAAGGCAGTTGCCAGCCATAAGTGGAGAGGAGATCAGCAAAAGCTTCTCCATTTATATCGATCACTTGTTCGTTCTAAACTTGAGTATGGCTCTATTAAAAACAACGGTGTAATCAAGTCAAACTTGGCAAAGCTAGATCCTATTCTCCATTAAAGTCTAAGACTTCACCTCGGAGCGTTCAGAACATCCCCTAAGGAAAGCTTATATGTCGAAGCAGATAAATTTCCTTTAGAACTTAGAAGAATTAAACTATCACTGCAACATATCACAAAATTGCGAAAAAATCACTCAAATCCTGCATATAGCCTTGTTTTCAACCCTCAGTACGTGGATTTCTATTTGAAGAAACCTTCCATTATTCCACCTCTTGGAATTCGTATGAAACCACACATTGTAGCAGCTGGTATTAAGTTTAATCAAATTTTACCTGAAAAGCTCTTACCAACTCCACCATGGCAGTTAGTCAAACCAGAAGTAGATATTACATTTACGAAATATAAAAAGGCAGACACAAGCCAGATAGTGCATACACATGAATTTGTTATGCTGAGAGAGATCGAATCAGGCTATTTATATAGATGGTTCTAAAGATGGTGAGAGAGTAGCATGTGCTACTATATTTAGTTCCGAATCTAAGACATATTGACTACCAGGTAAAAGTTCGATGTCATATTTTCAGATTCACTGTCATGCCTTCCAAGGAATTAAAAGTGGAAATTCCACATATTGATACTGTGTTTTGTTGGGTGCCTAGTCACGTTGACATCAAAGGAAATACCGAAGCTGATAAAATGGCTAAGGCAGCCCTAAATAATGAGATTGATCCATAATAATCCATTGATCCATAATGAGATTGATGAGAGTTGGAATCCCCTACAGCGAGTTCAGACCATTCTATCTGTGCTTATGTGAGAAAGTAGTTTCAATCTTTATGGGATGCTATAAATAATAACAAACGTCACGAGTCCAAAAAAACACAAAAAACTGCAGGATATACTAATGTGAACAGACAGAAACATTTCGATCAAGCTATGATAAAACGATGTAGAATCGGCCATACACGATTAAGTCGCGAACATAAACTTAAAAAAAAGAGCCAGTCCCAAGTTGTATTCTATGCCACGAAGATCTCACAGTGAAACATATTCTTATCGACTGTATAGATCTTAACCCTATCTGGCCTGGGCGATTTGGGGTGTACCGCAGCCTGGTGGGGGGGAAGGCGGGAAGTGCCCCCCTATAGATTTTCGCTATCGCTAAGGCTAAGCGGCTAAAACTTACCATACTGTATCATTCAGTCAAACTCTTGAAGAAAATGTAAAAACAATCCAAGATGGCCTGCATGATGACGTCACTGTAACGTCATATTCAAAACGAGCATTTTTGGACAATTTTTTGGTCAGAATTTTCGAAAAAAAAAATTCTTTTTTTTTCTTCGCAATAACTGCATGCCAAATTAGTAAATAATATAATAATCTGATATGAAATAAAATAGATTTTGCTCATTTTTCCATACAGAAAAGCATCGCTTTTCTGGTACCCCACATGAGCGCCATTTTGAATTTGCCCATGATCATGGAAACAGGCTCAAAATGACCCCACTATGATAATCTAAAAAGTCAAGAAATTTCAGCTCTCAATTTTTTGTCGTTTCGGAGACAGGAGTAAAATCCCAACAGGGGGCGGAAAGTGCCCCTCCCCAGGTCAGGTAGGGTTAAGATTGTAAGAGATACTTTTTATTGAGCATCAACTTTGGAAGATCTTTTTAGTCGAGTAAAAGAAGATAATTGTATTTTAGACTATTTGAGAGAGATCGGTTTGTTGTATACATTTTAATGTAAGTACATGTTTTTAATGTATTAGATTATTGAGTTATTAAATTAGATTATATACTTAGAATTTTGTTTGATCGTCGCTATATAGCTGAAATATTGCTGAACGCGACGTTAAACCTGAATTCTCTCTCTCTCTCTCTCCTGTGTTATCTGTATGTCTTGCTATGGTGCTATTATTTTGGTATCTATTCTGCAGATACAATTACATATGTGTGGATTAGACCTATACGCTTAAACGAATTTGTTGAGTATATGAGTAAATGAGGAAAAAAAATGAGCCATATATGCAACAAAAAAAAAATAGCTAAATTATCCATATTTATTCCACCCTGGGAACAGCAGAATGGCTAAATCATCCACAATATAACATTGTGTCTTTATTTCCGGATCATCGATCCGAAAAATCTTTATTACTGGATCATCAATCCAATACTGGTGGATCAGTGATCCAACAAGGTCAGAACACTGCTGCAGACCCCACAGGGGTCAGTAATTTGTCTCACCACTGGACCAAAAGATCACTGAAGTTTGTGGGCCTTTATGTGGATGCACACATCCATTTCTCATGAAGGTGTTTATTGTCCAATGCTCTCGAGAAATTAATAAGAATAAACATTTTAAGTGATCATCATTTCAGTTGAAAATAGGTTCAGCACTTCGGAATATTTTTCCTAAGATTCTGCTTTTAAGCAAATTTCGACTGTTCATTTTATTTACACCGAAAGTCGAAATTCCTCCAGGGATGCTAATAAATTATTACATGGATCAATCATGGTTATTGGGGAGGAAAGAAAGTGGTCTCGCTTTATTTATTGGTGCTGTGTTTAATAGAAGGGCATTCTTATTTAAATAAGTTCACCGCTATGGAGGGAGATGTACCAGATTGAATAGGGAAGGGGATGGTACACAGAATTTCTTGGTACCGCACATGTACCGGCAACCAGGTGTCATCGTAATTGTTTGTGATTATTAGGCTAAGAGCAATCACAATACCAACAAAAGCTGACTAAAACTGTCAGGCTTCTCTGGATGATTAATAAACTTGGTACACATGTTTCATATGATTGGAGGATTCATGTTGCTATTTGCGATAAGAAATATTAATATTTGTCCAAAGTTTATGAGGGTTTGGTAAATTTCGAATTATAAGAAATTAGGTTATGATGATATGATGAAATATGTCTGAATATTTTCTGGTTTGATGAAAAGCAGCAATGCTGTCATGCTTTACAATAAGTGTTGAGCTTAAATGGCGGATCGCCCATGAGGCCAGATGTTGGGGTTCTCAGAACGCTTGTTAAATAAAAATGAAAATCAGTGTCCTACCAGCTGTGTGTATAAAAACGTGTTGAGGATGATTACCTATATGTAAACACAATACAACCTTTCTTTGTATGAACAGGTTGACATTCACTGTTTATATTACAGGAAGTCCCCTTCTCAGATTTGTATTTTTTGTCATTCATGGAGGATTTGCTTAAAATTTTTTGGTATTGTTAATGAAGCACACTGTCAGTATAATTCATTTTTATATGAATATATATGTATTATTGTCAGCCCAGAGCACTACATTTTCGATGAACAAGTTGGACAACAGTTCCATTGAGTCAATTAGATTTATATTACAATTTGGCAGTAATTCATTATGTTTTAACTTTTGGGGGATGTTCACCTAAAAGACGAGTGGAGTTGCACGTGAGAGGTTTTTTTTTCAGTTTACTTCATTCTTGAAATGAACACGAGGGGAGTTAATGTATACATGTAACACCACACTGCACATTTAACTACCAAATTGCAGATTACTGCCATATACATGTAGCTGGACCAAAGAATATGAGCTTTATAACATGTCTACAAAGTATTCACACAAGTGTCATTTGGTTACCAAAAGCTCTGTATTGTATGACCGCATAATACTGCATGTAAAAACTGTGTGTATATGAAATTGTATGGAATGAAAATTGATAAGAATTTTAATTTTGTTACCTGCTTGTTTTATTATCAGACATCAGTGAGCAAAGGAATTTGCTGACGTGGAAAACTTGTTCGCATCAATTCACGTTTATATACTACAAACTCATGAAGTGCTCTTGTCCATTGTTCACTGAATCAAGGTCATGTGACTGAATCAGTCCACAGTCAATTTTAATAATCAGAATTTGGTATCATAGTCAATACTGGATGAATGATCCATTTCCACATCGTTAGATTTTATGTCGGCTGCAAGGGACAGCAATGGATCACAGAGACAATTTCCTTCACACTGGATGAGAAATCCATTCAGATCCTGCATATTCGGTGGACCAATCCCTGGAAAATTTACAACTAAGATTGTATCAATTTGGATCACAATACCCTCAAAGTGCTGACTGAACAATCCATTTCTGTTTCACCGCGACACAACTGATGGATCAGTGAGACATATCACTGTGGATTTGGATCATACTAACTTTTTTATCTAAGATAATCTCATTTATTGGATCACCCGTGGATAAAATGCTTAGATGACTGTATCAAACTGGCTTACTTTTTTCTAGTGTAGCCTTACATAGGTGGAAGCCAAGTCACATGTATAGATGAAACAGCACGGACGTTCCAGCAAAAATCAATTTTAATGAATAAATTATTGAGTTGTCCTTAGAAGCTCATAGTCTGGTCAGTTGTCTGGCTTCCATTGGATACGGGTCAGCATAACGGGAGAAAGGAAGCGATAGAGAGAGTGAGAGATCCAGAGACATAGACAAAGATAGAGAGAAACATGAACTTCGCTTGGATTACTGTTGTATTTCTCTTGTATGGATTATTGCGCTGTTCTTGTAAGTAAATTATTGTGTGTTATAAATGCTTCGCCGAATCGTATCTGTTCCTTGGTTTTCGAGCACCCGTCCTGGTTATCTTCGACCTTTATGAGCAAATGAGGGATCCCGGAACACTTTTTTATAATCTATAGTTCGTCTTCATGATGTGTCCCTGATGAACCGGATAAACGTCGTTGAGTCATACACTTTGGCAATCTACATCTAGATGGACGGGGTGCGGGAGGGGGGGGGGGTGATTCGCAGTTGTGTGTTACCAGGCAGTTGATGGGCTTGAGCCCATCAGAACCGAGGACAGAACTGATAAATTCAAAAATAGTAATGACGTCTATGTCATGAGGAGATGACACTGTGTGATCCTGGGTACAGACTGGCATTGTGAATACCCTCCAAATCAGACGGTATCGGTCGGTGTTGCTTTGGCCACTAATAATCATAGCGTGGAATTTTAGATAATAGATTGAATCCTTCGCTGCTTTCAACACCACGCAGACATCACCCATACATCGCGGGTTCAATGTCACACGTCGGATCACCCATACATCGCGGGGTCAATGTCACACGTCGGATCACCCATACATCGCGAGTTCCACTCCCACACAGGGATCACAAATACTGTGTTGGTTCCAATCACACACAGAGATCAGCCCTACATGTCGACAGCTTAAACCACTCCCACAAGGTGATCAACTATCCATCGTAAGTTCCAGTCAGTCACCCGGTTCACCCATCTATCTCGGGTACCTCATGCAGCTTTGGTTCCAATCTCATATAGGCGTCATCAAAAACATCCAAATCCACACGGGGTTCACCCATACATCATGAGGTCGAACCCCACACGTGCATCACGCATACATCGCACATTTTACTTTCACACGTGGATGATCCATATATCGCGGGTTTCAATCCCACAAGTTGATTACCTATTCAATCCAATGGGTCACCAGGATCAACCATCTTTCAAGGGGTTAAGTTCTACATAGCGATCACCCATACACCCTGGGTTCCAATCCCCAAGCAGACATCACCCATGCGTCGCGGACTCTTATCCCACAATGGATTACGAATCTAGCTCCAGATGGGGGTCACTCATTCATCGCCGGTTTCGACCCATCCCGGAATCACCCATACATCGTGAGTTCCAATCCCAAACAGCGAGCACCCATCCATCATCGGGTAAGTTGATGCTGGGTCGACATCGGCCATTACAGACTAGTCTTTTGTGTTAAATGCCGTCATTTACATCTGACGACGATACAGCTCACCAATCTCCAATGTACGAGTTGTCACAGCGAAACAGCTCACCAATTACCAGTATACGAGTTGTCAGAGCATTTCCATCATAGCTCTCTAGATTTGTATCTAATACCGCTTATGCCGGTGCTAGGGGCCGTGTGGTCATATCATCCAAGTTGCCACATGAACAGGTACAATAAAAGCGTACCTGAGATACAACACATATCACGAATCGTTAGATTCTTGGTATGTGCTTTAGAATAGGTTAACCAGAAGACTATTCTGTGAAGTCATGTGACGCAGTCAGTATGTCGGCACCTCTTCCCACTTCCCTTATATGTGTTGTAATTCAATCATGCACAGGATTATGGTAACGTCGCAGGATTCACTCCCGCACAGGGATCACCCACACATAGGAGTTTCTCTCCCACACGGGATCACCCATTCATCGCGGATTCCTCTCCCACAAAAGCATGACCCATCCAATACGGGCTCCACTACCACAAGGACCAGCCATCCATCACGAAATCCAATCCCACACGGAAACAACCCATACTTAAAATCCAACACCGAGATCACCCATACAGCGTGTGTCGTCAGACAAAATAAAAATGCAAGAGCTTAGATCACTCGATTACCTTTGCACTGTGGTTTATATAGATTGTTTACTCTATGGAGTGGTGGATGTTTCGTCCCCAAAACTTGCCATCTTCACATATCATTCTGGTTGAAATTTTGTAACTTGTAAACCTAGTGGAGAATGAAGCGTTCGGTCGGCGTCGGGCCTCACAGGTATTTGTTCTGAATAAGAAGTTTCTATACATTTCATAAGCACTCTCTCGTGTGGGCCGTTTTTTGCACTCGGTGGTGACATGATTCATCATTTTCCAACAGATTACTTGATAGCGCCGTTATATTATCGTTTTGAAATATTCGTATCCAATACCGCTCAAGCCGGTGAAAGGGGCAGTGTCGTTCAATGACAGCATGAACAGTTAAAATAAAAGCATAGCTGGGATACAAATCACCACGGGGATCACTTTTGGTTCTTGTGATACTTTTTTCCGAAATATGTAGTGAGTATATTTGTTTGTGGGGTCATATGATTTCTTGTCAGTACGCCGTTTGATTGTTGCATGTATATGATGAGATTCTGTTGGTGGACGTTTCGTCTCCGAGGCTTGCCATCTGTGCAAATCATTGTTATTGTACTTTTATTTGTGAACATGGTGGAGAATGAACCGCTAAGTCGGTGTCGGGCCTTACATGTATTTGTTCTGAATACGGACTTGCGTTCTATAAATACTCCCTCGTTTTGCACGTTTTTTTCCATTTGGCGATCACATAATTCATCATTTTCCAACAGATGAATTAATAGGGCTATTGCATCATCGGTCTGAAATATGTTTATATAATGCCGTTCAAGCTGTACCTGGGGTCGCGTGGTCATGTCATTTTAGTTGACCACATGAACAGTTACAATAATAGCGTGTCTGAGATACAAATCATCACAGGTATCTCTTTCGGCTCTTGTGATGTTTTTAGAAATATGCAGTCAGTATATTTGTTTGTGGGGTCATATGATTTCTTGTCAGTACTCCGGCATCGTTTTCCACCAGCCTTTTGATGTTGCGTTTAAATAATGCTGTTGCGTCTGCACAGGCACCATTCGTACACCGCGACATTCAACACCACAAGGGGATCATCCAAACATCAATAAATCCATTTACATAAGAGAATCTCCCATCCATCGCAGGTTCCAATCCCAGACTAGGTTATCCATCAAAAGTTTCATTAACACACGTTTATTATCCATACATCTCGTGCTCCACTGTCATACACGAGTCACCCATGCATCGCTGGTTCCAATCCCGCACGGATATCAACCATACATCGCTGGTTCCAATCCCACACGGAGATCATCCATACCTCTCTGGTTGCAATCACATACGGAGATCAACCATTCATCGCTGGTTCAAATCCCACACGGAGATCAACCATACATCGTTGATTCCAATCCCACACAGAGATCAGCCATATATCGCTGGTTCTAATCCCACACGGAGATCAACCATACATCGCTGGTTTCAGTCCCACACAGAAATAAATCATATATCGCTGGTTCCAATTCCACACTGAGATCAATCATACAGCGCTGGTTCCAGTCCCACACGGATATCAGCTGTACATCGCTGGTTCAAATCTCACTCAACTATACATCGTTGGTTCCAATCCCACACAGAGATCAGCCATTCATCGCTGGTTCCAATCCCACGCGGAGATCAACCATACATCGATGGTTCCAGTCCCACACGGAGATCAACCATACATCGCTCGTTGCAGTCGCACACGGAGATCAAACATACATCGCTGGTTGCAATCCCATGCGGAGATCAACCATACATCGTTGGTTCCAATCCCACACAGAGATCAACCATACATCGCTGGTTCCAATCCCACACGGAGATCGACCATACATCGCTCGTTCCAATCCCACATGGAGATCAACCATACATATCTGGTTGCAGTCTCACACGGAGACCAATCATACATCGCTGGTTCCAATCCCACACTTAAATCAACCATACATCGCTGGTTCCAGTTCCACACGTAGATCAACCATACATCGCTGATTCCAATCCCACACGGAGATCAACCATACATCGCTGGTTCCAGTCCCACACGGAGATCAACCATACATGGCTGGGTGCAGTCTCACACGGAGATCAAACATACATATCTGGTTGCAATCCCACACGGAGATCGATCATACATCGCTCGTTCCAATCCCACATGGAGATCAACCATACATCTCTGGTTGCAGTCTCACACGGAGACCAATCATACATCGCTGGTTCCAATCCCACACTTAAATCAACCATACATCGCTGGTTCCAGTTCCACACGTAGATCAACCATACATCGCTGGTTCCAATTCCACACAGAGATCAACCATACATCGCTCGTTCCAATCCCACATGGAGATCAACCATACATATCTGGTTGCAGTCTCACACGGAGACCAATCATACATCGCTGGTTCCAATCCCACACTTAAATCAAACATACATCGCTGGTTCCAGTTCCACACGTAGATCAACCATACATCGCTGATTCCAATCCCACACGGAGATCAACCATACATCGCTGGTTTCAGTCCCACACGGAGATCAAACATACATCGCTGGTTGCAATCCCATGCGGAGATCAACCATACATCACTGGTGCAAATCCCACACGAAGATCAACCATACATCGTTGGTTCCAATCCCACACAGAGATCAACCATACATAGCTGGTTCCAATCCCACACGGAGATCGATCATACATCGCTCGTTCCAATCCCACATGGAGATCAACCATACATCTCTGGTTGCAGTCTCACACGGAGACCAATCATACATCGCTGGTTCCAATCCCACACTTAAATCAACCATACATCGCTGGTTCCAGTTCCACACGTAGATCAACCATACATCGCTGGTTCCAATCCCACACAGAGATCAACCATACATCGCTGGTTCCAATCCCACACGGAGATCAACCATACATCGCTGGTTCCGGTTCTACACTGCGATTATCCATTCCACTCTAACATCGGGATATTCCATCACACACGGTGATCCACTATCCATCATGAGTTTCATTTGGATACCGTGATCGCCTGTCTATTGAGGATATCACTTGCACACGGAGATCAGCCATACAATGCGGGTCAAAATCCCAAACCACGATTACCCATCCATCACTGCTTTCCCTCACACACAGGATCATACATCGCGAGATCCAATTCCCACACGGGGATCATCCAAACATCGCGGTATTCACTTCCAGACAGAGATTTCACATATATATATATCGGTGTCTCCAATTCCAAACGTGTGTAGCCCTGGAAAAGGGTATGTGATGTCAACATAGGAAAAACTTCTCTATGTATGACGATAATAAATCTGTGTTTTATTTTATTCCAAAATCTGCAAAATCGATGTATTCCTGAAGTTTAGATACTGAAATATCAGCCTCGACCTTAACAGGGATTGATGTTTGATGAAAATGTGCTCCTTAGCATATTTTGGAGTCATATATACTGTGGATGTTTTCTTGTAGCACAAATTTGACGCTTCAAACCAAAACCAATTTTGGTTCTTTCAAATAATCAAATGATATACAGTTTGAAAATATAATTTTGGTTTGAGGCATTGACCCTATCTGACCTGGCCATCGCATTTTTTTTCGAGACTGATTTTCAGTATGTAATCTTCCCATGTAAGTGTCACATATCCTTTGATATAAACCACATGACTTGCTACGAATATTTAAAACGCGATGACTTCAACACATAAGGTTGTTGGGGGAAGATGACGAAATATTGAAGACAAAATGCATGGAATGAGGCTGGGTAATTAATCTGATTGTCGGATCTTTCGACTAAATCCGAAATGTTAGTTGTCGGAATAATATGGTAGCTGATATCTGCCATGCAGTTCCGACTGTCGCCCTATTTTAGGATGGTACGACTCGATGACACGTTGCCAAAATACGATGGTACAACGCGATGGTACGATGGTATGATGCGATGGTACGATGGCGCGATGCGATGATACGATGGCACGCTGCGATGGTACGATGGAAATTTCTTCATCATACCATCGTTTCTATCGCGATACTAGCCTGGTATCAGCCACCATAGAATAACGGGTTGTGCATGAAATGGTCCGACGGCATGCCAAAGTATCCAAACGTAGGATATAGCACTACAAGTGACTGTTCTCATGTAAACAAATAACATGATATGATAAAATGGTCCCACGACATGCCAAAGTATCCAAATGTAGAATATAGCATTGCAAGTGGTTGTCCTCATGTAAACAAATAACATGATATGATGAAATGGTCCCACGACATGCCAAAGTATCCAAATGTAGAATATAGCATTACAAGTGGCTGTTCTCATGTAAACAATGGCATGATATGATGAAATGGTCCAGCGGCATGCCATAGTATCCAAATGTAGAATATAGCATTACAAGTGGCTGTTCTCATGTAAATAAATGACATGATATGATGAAATGGTCCGACGACATGCCAAAGTATCCAAATGTAGAATATAGCATTACAAGTGGCTGTTCTCATGTAAATAAATGACAGGATATGATGAAATGGTCCGACGGCATGCCAAAGTATCCAAATGTAAAATATAGCATTACAAGTGGCTGTTCTCATGTAAACAAATGGCATGATATGAGGATATGGTCCGACGGCATGCCAAAGTATCCAAATGTAGACTATAGCATTACAAGTTGCTGTTCTCATGTAAACAGATGACATGATATGATGATATGGTCCGACGGCATGCCAAAGCATCCAAATGTAGAATATAGCATTACAAGTGGCTGTTCTCATGTAAACAAATGACATGATAGGATGAAATGGTCCGACGGCATACACGACCTAATTCACTCCGCCTCACGATTCTCCTGAACCTTGAAAACATCTCTGTCCTTCTCCCTCGGCGATTCATGAACGGATTGTATACCGGTAATTGTTCCAAACACGATATCGCGAGAGAAAGTTTTTTTTTAAACACCACATCGTGCTTTAGAAGGGAAAACCCTTAATGTGAACGCTCCATGGCCAAACAAACACACTAGTTCTTCAGCTGAAAGATCAGTACTGAAACGGCAATATTGCAAATATTTCACAATAGCTATATAAAGCGAAATAGAGAGAAAAGATCCAAATCTATTATTTGGTTCCAATCTCATATAGGCGTCATCAAAAACATCCAAATCCACACGGGGTTCACCCATACATCATGAGGTCGAACCCCACACGTGCATCACGCATACATCGCACATTTTACTTTCACACGTGGATGATCCATATATCGCGGGTTTCAATCCCACAAGTTGATTACCTATTCAATCCAATGGGTCACCAGGATCAACCATCTTTCAAGGGGTCAAGTTCTACATAGCGATCACCCATACACCCTGGGTTCCAATCCCCAAGCAGACATCACCCATGCGTCGCGGACTCTTATCCCACAATGGATTACGAATCTAGCTCCAGATGGGGGTCACTCATTCATCGCCGGTTTCGACCCATCCCGGAATCACCCATACATCGTGAGTTCCAATCCCAAACAGCGAGCACCCATCCATCTCGGGTTTCAATCATGCACAGGATTATGGTAACGTCGCAGGATTCACTCCCGCACAGGGATCACCCACACATAGGAGTTTCTCTCCCACACGGGATCACCCATTCATCGCGGATTCCTCTCCCACAAAAGCATGACCCATCCAATACGGGCTCCACTACCACAAGGATCAGCCATCCATCACGAAATCCAATCCCACACGGAAACAACCCATACTTAAAATCCAACACCGAGATCACCCATACAGCGTGTGTCGTCAGACAAAATAAAAATGCAAGAGCTTAGATCACTCGATTACCTTTGCACTGTGGTTTATATAGATTGTTTACTCTATGGAGTGGTGGATGTTTCGTCCCCAAAACTTGCCATCTTCACATATCATTGTGGTTGAAATTTTGTAACTTGTAAACCTAGTGGAGAATGAAGCGTTCGGTCGGCATCGGGCCTCACAGGTATTTGTTCTGAATAAGAAGTTTCTATACATTTCATAAGCACTCTCTCGTGTGGGCCGTTTTTTGCACTCGGTGGTGACATGATTCATCATTTTCCAACAGATTACTTGATAGCGCCGTTATATTATCGTTTTGAAATATTCGTATCCAATACCGCTCAAGCCGGTGAAAGGGGCAGTGTCGTTCAATGACAACATGAACAGTTAAAATAAAAGCATAGCTGGGATACAAATCACCACGGGGATCACTTGTGGTTCTTGTGATACTTTTTCCGAAATATGTAGTGAGTATATTTGTTTGTGGGGTCATATGATTTCTTGTCAGTACGCCGTTTGATTGTTGCATGTATATGATGAGATTCTGTTGGTGGACGTTTCGTCTCCGAGGCTTGCCATCTGTGCAAATCATTGTTATTGTAGTTTTATTTGTGAACATGGTGGAGAATGAACCGCTAAGTCGGTGTCGGGCCTGACATGTATTTGTTCTGAATACGGACTTGCGTTCTATAAATACTCCCTCGTTTGGCACGTTTTTTTCCATTTGGCGGTCACATAATTCATCATTTTCCAACAGATGAATTAATAGGGCTATTGCATCATCGGTCTGAAATATGTGTATATAATGCCGTTCAAGCTGTACCTGGGGTCGCGTGGTCATGTCATTCTAGTTGACCACATGAACAGTTACAATAATAGCGTGTCCGAGATACAAATCATCACAGGTATCTCTTTCGGCTCTTGTGATGTTTTTAGAAATATGCAGTCAGTATATTTGTTTGTGGGGTCATATGATTTCTTGTCAGTACTCCGGCATCGTTTTCCACTAGCCTTTTGATGTTGCGTTTAAATAATGTTGTTGCGTCTGCACAGGCACCATTCGTACACCGCGACATTCAGCCCCACAAGGGGATCATCCAAACATCAATAAATCCATTTACATAAGAGAATCTCCCATCCATCGCAGGTTCCAATCCCAGACTAGGTTATCCATCAAAAGTTTCATTAACACACGTTTATTATCCATACATCTCGTGCTCCACTGTCATACACGAGTCACCCATGCATCGCTGGTTCCAATCCCGCACGGATATCAACCATACATCGCTGGTTCCAATCCCACACGGAGATCATCCATACATCTCTGGTTGCAATCCCATACGGAGATCAACCATTCATCGCTGGTTCAAATCCCACACGGAGATCAACCATACATCGCTGGTTTCAGTCCCACACGGAAATCAATCATATATCGCTGGTTCCAATTCCACACTGAGATCAATCATACAGCGCTGGTTCCAGTCCCACACGGATATCAGCCGTACATCGCTGGTTCAAATCTCACTCAACTATACATCGCTGGTTCCAATCCCACACGGAGATCAACCATACATCGATGGTTCCAGTGCCACACGGAGATCAGCCATACATCGCTGGTTGCAGTCGCACACGGAGATCAAACATACATCGCTGGTTGCAATCCCATGCGGAGATCAACCATACATCGTTGGTTCCAATCCCACACAGAGATCAACCATACATCGCTGGTTCCAATCCCACACGGAGATCGACCATACATCGCTCGTTCCAATCCCACATGGAGATCAACCATACATATCTGGTTGCAGTCTCACACGGAGACCAATCATACATCGCTGGTTCCAATCCCACACTTAAATCAACCATACATCGCTGGTTCCAGTTCCACACGTAGATCAACCATACATCGCTGATTCCAATCCCACACGGAGATCAACCATACATCGCTGGTTCCAGTCCCACACGGAGATCAACCATACATGGCTGGGTGCAGTCTCACACGGAGATCAAACATACATCGCTGGTTGCAATCCCATGCGGAGATCAACCATACATCACTGGTGCAAATCCCACACGAAGATCAACCATACATCGTTGGTTCCAATCCCATACAGAGATCAACCATACATAGCTGGTTCCAATCCCACACGGAGATCGATCATACATCGCTCGTTCCAATCCCACATGGAGATCAACCATACATCTCTGGTTGCAGTCTCACACGGAGACCAATCATACATCGCTGGTTCCAATCCCACACTTAAATCAACCATACATCGCTGGTTCCAGTTCCACACGTAGATCAACCATACATCGCTGGTTCCAATCCCACACAGAGATCAACCATACATCGCTGGTTCCAATCCCACACGGAGATCAACCATATATCGCTGGTTCCGGTTCTACACTGCGATTATCCATTCCTGGCGAATTCCACTCTAACATCGGGATATTCCATCACACACGGTGATCCACTATCCATCATGAGTTTCATTTGGATACCGTGATCGCCTGTCTATTGAGGATATCACTTGCACACGGAGATCAGCCATACAATGCGGGTCAAAATCCCAAACCACGATTACCCATCCATCACTGGTTTCCCTCACATACAGGATCATACATCGCGAGATCCAATCCCACACGGGGATCATCCAAACATCGCGGTATTCACTTCCAGACAGAGATTTCACATATATATATATCGGTGTCTCCAATTCCAAACGTGTGTAGCCCTGGAAAAGGGTATGTGATGTCAACATAGGAAAAACTTCTCTATGTATGACGATAATAAATCTGTGTTTTATTTTATTCCAAAATCTGCAAAATCGGTGTATTCCTGAAGTTTAGATACTGAAATATCAGCCTCGACCTTAACAGGGATTGATGTTTGATGAAAATGTGCTCCTTAGCATATTTTAGAGTCATATATACTGTGGATGTTTTCTTGTAGCACAAATTTGACGCTTCAAACCAAAACCAATTTTGGTTCTTTCAAATAATCAAATGATATACAGTTTGAAAATATAATTTTGGTTTGAGGCGTTGACCCTATCTGACCTGGCCATCGCATTTTTTTTCGAGACTGATTTTCAGTATGTAATCTTCCCATGTAAGTGTCACATATCCTTTGATATAAACCACATGACTTGCTACGAATATTTAAAACGCGATGACTTCAACACATAAGGTTGTTGGGGGAAGATGACGAAATATTGTAGACAAAATGCATGTAATGAGGCTGGATAATTAATCTGATTGTCGGATCTTTCGACTAAATCCGAAATGTTAGTTGTCGGAATAATATGGTAGCTGATATCTGCCATGCAGTTCCGACTGTCGCCCTATTTTAGGATGGTACGACTCGATGACACGTTGCCAAAATACGATGGTACAACGCGATGGTACGATGGTATGATGCGATGGTACGATGGCGCGATGCGATGATACGATGGCACGCTGCGATGGTACGATGGAAATTTCTTCATCATACCATCGTTTCTATCGCGATACTAGCCTGGTATCAGCCACCATAGAATAACGGGTTGTGCATGAAATGGTCCGACGGCATGCCAAAGTATCCAAACGTAGGATATAGCATTACAAGTGACTGTTCTCATGTAAACAAATAACATGATATGATGAAATGGTCCCACGACATGCCAAAGTATCCAAATGTAGAATATAGCATTACAAGTGGCTGTTCTGATGTAAACAATGGCATGATATGATGAAATGGTCCAACCGCATGCCATAGTATCCAAATGTAGAATATAGCATTACAAGTGGCTGTTCTCATGTAAATACATGACACGATATGATGATATGGTCCGACGGCATGCCAAAGTATCCAAATGTAGAATATAGCATTACAAATGCCTGTTCTCATGTAAATAAATGACATTATATGATGAAATGGTCCGACGGCATGCCAAAATATCCAAATGTAGAATATAGCATTATAAGTGGCTGCTCTCATGTAAATAAATGACAGGATATGATGAAATGGTCCGACGGCATGCCAAAGTATCCAAATGTAGAATATAGCATTACAAGTTGCTGTTCTCATGTAAACAGATGACATGATAGGATGAAATGGTCCGACGGCATGCCAAAGTATCCAAATGCAGAATGGCGTATTTAAGAATACAGGATGTCTTCTTTTGTATCCACTATAGGCGTTTTCAAATGGACTTGCCCTGTGTTTATCGAAGATGGAGTGGATGGCCACGGAAACATCATTTTGAGTAACAACACTTGCTATGTTATGACACGGGACAAAGTGAATCGCTGGCAAACTGCAAAAAGTCTGTGTGAGCAGATTGGTGGAATGTTAGCTAAGATTCCCACGGCAGATATACACAGAGTCTTCTCAGAGTACACGTATAATTACACGTATAATCAGGGAGAGTTCAAATACTGGTGGTTCGGAGCCAATGATGTAAACAAAGAACTACAATATGTATGGGCGGACGGTAAGCTGAATAAGTTACCATTGCAAATAATGTCTGAAAATTAATAACAACGTCAAGATTGACGTGTGATGTCATTGATTGGAGTATGTAGATATGCAGATATGATATGTAGATATTTGTTAAAATTGAATACTTTTCACTAACCAATTTAACAACTTTGCCTGGGTCTGAATGATGTCCTTCAAAGTAAGAAATCATCGACAGAATTTTGCCGAAGTACCTCGGAAATTCGTTTCAGAGAATAGAACTACTAGGTCATCTAACTGATTTCTGAGCACGTAACGTCAGTTGTCGGGCGTTTTTTTCAATTTATTAAAAGATGTGATAAATTCAAGTTGTCCGATTTTGCTCCAAATAAAGTCGCACATCATCTAACGCAAACAAATGTGAACATTTTTGTCGTTGTAGTGTATACATTTGAAACTAGCCCAAATCAGACTGAGTTTCAAGAAACTCTAGAGAATCGGCAAGCCATGGACACACGTTCCCTTTCCATAATCGAGAAGATTGCGACTGTTTTTTTTTTTACTTCCAGAATTGTCAGATTTATTTGTCTTTCCAACTAATAATTAAAAAAATGAATTTGGGTCCCTTCATCTGAAAATTAGATTCACCCACAGTAAACACATGCATTATTATTAAGACGTTCATTTGCATATTGTTATCGTATTCATTACTATTTGTAGTCCAACCCAACCTGGGTGGATCCCTGTTGTAAATGTTCAGATTATTCTTCCACCGTAATTTGTTCCCGGCATAAGACACAGAAAAATCACCGTAGAAAGTTGAAACTTCAAAACGTGGTAGTAGACCATATGAATTGGGGAACATAATAGATGAATGTGTCTAGTCGTTTGGTATGGCGGTCACCTTGGAAAATTGCATTAACCTAATATCAGTCTTTTCTCCGAAATCGCTGTATCGATCGAGGCGAAACTTGGTACAGTTTATAAATGGATCGAGATCTCTTAATTGTGTATACACAATGTTGCTCCATGAAACAAGACGGCCAGCATGGCTGTTCAAATGTAGGTCAAATTACAAGTCACATCTGGAGGATAAAAGTGCCTAAATATATATTTTCAGACATCGTTATAATGAAAACTATATACCGCAGCCGTCAAATGTCATAAATAATCCTAAAACTGATTTTGGCAATAACCAAAAGTACTACCCATGTAAGTCAACGCCAATTTTCCCATTCATTAATAGTGTATAGCAATGTACGGGCGTATAAGACGAATTTCAGTGCAAGCAAAAATGCTTCAACCCAGACCGTAGAGCGGTCAACTCTGACTCGCCATTGATATGTTAATTCATCGCCCGCGGACCATGCTGCACAATACACGATGCTACCATGCTCCAAGCCGAGCTTGTTGTCCCATATTGAACCTATTAATTCAATCTCTGCCACAAATAGCATTGCGCCTGGGCCATGACCGGCCTGTATATATTTTGTTTAAATTAAACCTGCTGTGTCATTGCGCCGTGTGGTTACTTGATATTTTCCACATGAACAGCTGCAATAAAAGCGCGGCTGAGATATCAAGGGTACGTCTTAGAATCCTCCGTATTCTAGTCTGAATGTGAGGTGCCGAGGGAGTCTTTCCTGTGCAGTCCTATGGGTTGCTTTATAGTCACTACTCGTCGTCGACTTTTCCTACCTCTTACACATTTCACCAATTTACTAATAAAGGAGAAATATGTGAAATATCTGTGGATATGTAACTAAAATGTCCGAATTTATTTTCTCAGTCCTGGATTTTGTTTCTGATGATATACGCGACACACCACACCATGGTTTCTCATACTGTTCAATCTCCAGTATTATGAGAACGTCATCCAAATCACAATTTATATTGTTTGTGTATGGGTTTGTGGATCTTTATTAGGAACGAAAGAAGCGCTTTTTTGAATACTCGGAGTAATTTCAAGGCACTGGCCATGTACTTTATGCCCATCGAGTAATTACTTTCATAGCTGAAATTTTATTTTTGACACTTCAACTGGGAACGACGAATTCGCTCTAACTCACACCGCCTTGCTGATGACAATACAGGCATGTGTAGAGTTAATCTCTGAGTTTTATGATTCAGCTTTACAAAGAACACGGAATTTTCGCATATCCCTTATAGTTTATTTTCTGAAGTAAACAGGCAAACCCTACATTTCCCTTAAATAATACCGAAACTGTATTTCACTTAATAATTACCGACAAAATGCTGATTCAACCGTTGTATGCGATATTAGCTGCAGTTATAGTTGGTCAACAATGCCCAAGTAGGTCTGTGTACTGGACAAGTGCTAGTATATTTATTCAATCACGAACCTCGAACTGATAGGTTGTGTAATACAAATATGAAATCACGGCCGTTAATATTCATATAATCAATACAAATAACTTGACTTGGTCGTGATATACTATAATAACATACACCAAAATTTGTCTCTAGATTTCAATGTACCTTAGTTATTCTGATAATGCAATCAATGATAACTTAACTACATGTTCTAACCTCTAGGTAAAACAATCTATCTACTCGTATGTTTCATCCCAAGTTACATGAATACATGAGGAAATTATCTAAAGTCTAAAGGGATCGACTGCACATTAACTCTTTGCCACCCAACACCATTACTACCTAAACCTGTAAACTCACTTCCAGTTTCACACGGACGTCAAAGGATTCGCGCTTTAGCAGTTTTTTTTTCATGTGCGCTCTACGAGCGCCTATATCCTGAAGTTGAGTATAAATCGTGAATTATGTATATTAATCGATTATATTACGAATTTATTCAGTACAGTATACAGTGATTGCGGTTTGTGGTCAAGAAATCCGCAAACAATAGCACATGTGGTCCACGGTTCATGGATCCAGCGGCGTACGACTACAACACGACCTATATCACTCCGCTATGGAAGCCGATAGCGGCCACTCGCGTTCTCGCTATCTCGCCCTGTAGATTTGGCCAGGCTTTATGGCGAAAATACGAGAATTAGGGGCGCGAATGGCCGATAGCGGCCATCAAAAAGGTCGCGGCACGATAACACGAGAACACGCGAACGATGTCATTAGCGAGTCGCGACCTACCATTCGCGTGTTCTCGTCTTCTCGCATACTCGCCTCGGGATAGGTCGCGGCACGCGAACACGCGAACGCGCGACTGGCCGATAGCGGCCATCAAGAAGGTCGCGGCACAATAATAAAAATCTGAATATAATTTAATACGAAACGAAATTTAGTATTTTTCCGTTTTACAAAATGAAATCCGATGAAACAGTCAAGCGACAGAGAAAGGAACAGTACTTCATTCAGAAGTTCAAATGTGAATTAAACTGTTAATAATACCTTTATTGATATATGAACTGTGGAATTGAACAATTAATTATTTCTTTTATGCATGTATCGACTGAAAAAGAAGATGTCAGACAACTGTCGGTAAAAACTAACCCTGCATTTATCAAGTCTGGACGTGTCAGGAAAAACTAACTCAACGGACATGTCATCTTATGTTCAACATCAGGGCAATGCAGCTAATTGTTTAGTTCTTGTTCTGTAGTATATATCATTGTCGGATTATAACAAACTGTTTTACGATTTGGCGTCTCCAGTATATTGTAAATATGTCTCCAGTGTCTAATTTGTATAAAAAATGCGTTTCAGCATGTTCAACAGCAAGGCAACTATATGTATATATATAACTTCACATAGGAAAAAAATATATCATTGCTATTGAAAAGACCATAAAATGGACGAAACCGGTTTAGCAGTACAATATACAGTTTAGCTCAAAACTCTGCATTTTATTTTTTATTTCGAATTTAATTCGCATACATATCTCCCGACCGCAGTTTATGCCCCAACATAGCCCCATATTGGCATCTGCTTTTTGACCTAGTTTAGGACTGACAATTTCAATCGGTTAGGACGATTACGGGCCCAGCTTGTGCCGTATCCAAGTTGGCCCCCAGAGGCGTGGTACAATGACATCTAGAGCAAGAGGCATTTATAATGGTTTGCTTCACTTACACTTTGGCCAAAATGTAAAAAAGAAAAAACAAAAAAAAAAAAACAAAACAAACGTGTTTCTGGCTTTCAGACCATATTTTGCGTATTGTTATTTATTTCAGGAAAGTCCCGTTTTAGGACAGCTGTAGGTCAATAGGTTGAGACACAGTGCCACGTCTCGAACCAGAAACATTCATTCTCCAATACAGCCAGAAAAAAGGTGATGGCCAGTTCTGATCATCAATGAAGAGTTATGATGGTCATCATCTTTTAAGGGTGATGATTTTGCCTCATCACCTTTAAAAGGTGATGAGCTAAATTTACACTCATTGCTCATCACTCTTCAGATGTGATGTATATCGTTTTTAAAAGTGATCGTAAAAAAAGAGTGATGGCCCAAACTCATCACTTTCTCGGGGTGATAGTTGTCAACCTTTTCTATCTGTGAACACTATGTGAACAGCTAACGGCCTTTTCTGACTCTCAACATCACATTGCAGACAAATGGAAGGTTGCAGATCTCCATTTTATCAAGGGAGACCGTTCTGCTGATATGTTTGGGGGAAAGGGTGTTCATGCGTATTTTTGGAGGCGACGCGCGAGCTGACATAAACAAGAGTAGAACACGACAGAGCAAAGACCATGTAGTTTCCATCTCTTTATTGATTTTCGTTCATTTTTATATGCTTGCTGATGTTTTTCAAACCAAATTTCGAGAAGAATATTTATTATCTGAGAGTTTTGGGAGTTTCAAAATATAACAGGTTACACGTTTTTTAAAATTTCGGTAGGCTTGACCTCTCCTTTTTCAATCGATACATGCATAAAAAAAATAATTAATTGTTCAGTTCCACAGTTCATATATCAATAAATGTTTAATTCACATTTGAATTTCTGAATGAAGTACTGTCCCTTTGTCTGTCGCCTGACTGTATCATCGGATTTCATTTTGTAAAACGGAAAAATACTAAATTTCGTTTCGTATTAAATTATATTCAGATTTATATTATTGTGCTGCGACCTTCTCGATGGCCGCTATCGGCCATTCGCGCGTTCGCGTGTTCGCGTGCCGCGACCTATCCCGAGGCGAGTATGCGAGAAGACGAGAACACGCGAATGGTAGGTCGCGACTCGCTAATGGCATCATTCGCGTGTTTTCGTGTTATCGTGCCGCGACCTTTTTGATGGCCGCTATCGGGCATTCGCGCGTTCGCGTGTTCGCGTGCCGCGACCTATCCTGAGGCGAGTATGCGAGAAGACGAGAACACGCGAATGGTAGGTCGCGACTCGCTAATGGTATCATTCGCGTGTTCTCGTGTTATCGTGCCGCGACCTATTTGATGGCCGCTATCGGCCATTCGCGCGTTCGCGTGTTCGCGTGCCGCGACCCATCCTGAGGCGAGTATGCGAGAAGACGAGAACACGCGAATGGTAGGTCGCGACTCGCTACTGGCATCGTTCGCGTGTTCTCGTGTTATCGTGCCACGACCTTTTTGATGGCCGCTATCGGCCATTCGCGCCCCTAATTCTCGTATTTTCGCCATAAAATCTGGCCAAATCTACAGGGCGAGATAGCGAGAACGCGAGTGGCCGCTATCGGCTTCCATACTCCGCCTCACGATTCTCCTGAACCTTGAAAAAATCTCTGTCCTTCTCCCTCGGCGATTCATGAACGGATCGTATACCGGTAATTGTTCCAAACACGATATCGCGAGAGAATGTTTTTTTTTAAACACCACATCGTGCTTTAGAAGGGAAAACCATTAATGTGAACGCTCCATGGGCAAACAAACACACTTCATCTAGTTCTTCAGCTGAAAGATCAGTACTGAAACGGCAATATTGCAAATATTTCACAATAGCTATATAAAGCGAAATAGAGAGAAAAGATCCAAATCTATTATTCGATACTCCATATTCATTCATCTTGAGATAGTGTCGGCAGCCACATGCCCTCACCACTACCTTTCCATTTTGTAATGGGCAGTGGAATGCAGATTTTCGATAAACGTAGGATACAGAGCAACGGAAGGAGAGTCATTAGAGCAGTTGGCAAGACCAGGTTGCCAAGTCCATCATCGAGTCTTTCCATTGTTGGGTGGCAGAATAGGGGCACTGGAGAATCTTTCCAAACCAGTTTCATTGTGGAGCAAATGTGCTGAGGCGAAACTTAGCGCGCCAAATCGTTGCTATTGTTATCATATCTGATATCTATTGTATTTCATAGGCACGCCTATAGGTTACGGTATCTGGAATTTTGCTGATGCTGCATCTCCCTGGTACACGAGACTACTTAATAAGGTATGGGACTGTGGAACGTGTGGTATATATTCACGCCGCCAGGACGAACAGATTGAGTGGAGAATGTCCACATGCTACAGTAACGCTCGTCCTTATATATGTCAGTATGGTAAGAATCTAATCGACTTCGACATTTCTTACGGAATTGAATTGCTTTCTTGAAAAATAAATTGCTTTCCTGAAAAATAATCTTAGCTTATTTATGTTTTCACCAGCGATTCCCGATCAATCGTTTTTAATCAAGCAGACAGGACGAAAAATGTGAATAGAAAAGAGATCGTGGAAGACTGTGACCTTGTTGCATATGTCAACGGACGTATTTGGTTGATTTTTGGGGGTACTGTTGATTTAAAATGAATGCCATCCGGGGTCATCAGTAAGTCACATTCCAGATGTGTTTTACTTTGATACACTCAAAATAAAGAAAAGAAATAATTCAAATCTCTTCTCTCTCTAAAATAAGTTATGTTTCTAAAAACTATAATATTAATATAGTAATATTAGCCATAATACCTATATAAATGAGGCTTTTACAATGAACTGGACTGGGGAGAGGGGGGGGGGGGTTATTCAGCTACTATATTCGTATCTGTAATCTTAATACTATATAAAAAGTGATAAATAATAAAATTAAAGCGACAAATGGATCAGTAGATTATAATATAGTTACATTCCTACGTTGTGGAAGAGATCGCTAATTTAATAAAGTTGTGTCTCACAATGTACGAATATAATTACATTACAATTTATCCCTGGATCAGTAGATAAATAAAGAAAGAAGAATTATTTTAATTAACCAAAAAATATCAGATAAAATTGGATAGAAGGGAAAGGACGAAAACAATCAATTGTTTAAATAAATAGGAAACAATTGTGCGTGTACTGGTAGGATGGACGAAAATGACTAAAATGTAAAAGTAAGCGTTAAGATAAAAGAGACGTATCTAGACGTCAACTTGAAACTGATTATACAGTGTTACTACACGTGTCACATTGGCAGTTGGGTGCAGTCTAAGGTTTCGATTAATATTCAGGTTTTCTGCTGACTGGATATTCTTTGGGAGTGAGTCCCTTATTTTCGGGCCAATGTACTTCAAAGGGTTCTGACCATCTAACTGTGTGTAATCTAGGCAGTTGTACAGATAAGAGGTGGCGTATTAATGTTGTAACATAAATTTGCATAAAATTTTCTCGAACATGTCTCGCTATTATGGTATTCCTAACAAGAATCGATCAAATCTCTCGAAACTAATTTTACTTCACAAAATAACTGCCAAGACCTGCCAAATCGTGAAAAATACTAACTCTCTCATCGTAGTGCAGTGTATCAAAATTCGATTGCTGAGGCGTGATCCGTCATCCCGAGGCGATAATTCAGAAGGAGTAATTGAGTAGGATTTAACTTCGTTTAAAAAAAGAATTCCGACATTTCAGAATCATCCATCACCCATTGGGACAAGAAAAATAGTAGAAACTGTTCACAGCTTAGCAGTTTTCGACTGGAATAGGAAGACCGAAGACGTGCATTGCGTTGTAGATGCCTGAATTCTTGCAGATCTGTAGTGCATTTATGGACTTGAAGTTTCCTTAGTCGAAAATTGATCAAGAGGCGTTTAATTTAGTTTTCTTTCAACAGATGCTGTGTGTTCCGAAATAACGGATATTCTTGTGAAGGAGGAGAAGTCTTTCTATCTTCAAACAAATGTTTCTTCATACAACGACCCGATGTGTCAGGATTTAGTAGGGAAGCCCCTAGTTCCACCAGCACAGCCGCCACGAGCTCCTCCAACACAGCCGCGAAGAGAAAGACTTCGTAAGGATAGACATCATTATCAGTTTATGAGTATCTGCTTCCATGATGAAATAATTAATTTTCTCGACTTTGGTCGCTTGGTCTATGTGTTTCTCTTGCGCGGCAACAGTGAAACGGTTTTACGTTTCTATGTGGCACTGAAAGTTATAGTTGGGTATAATATCCTGAGATCATCATCAAATCAGTTCTGTGTTTCAACCACAAACATATGGATTGAGTTTACATGTCTGTCCAGGATATAATCGTGGATATATACTAGTGTAAGGGCCAGTGCACTGTAGGGAAGCAATGGCTGGTTTACTTTAAAGCCATTTGACGTTAACGGAGTAAATGGAGAGCAAACGGAGAGCTGAAACCATCTGACCTAGTAACTCTTCTTCAATAGTAGATGATTATGAACAAATTCAGAATGGCAGCCATGTGGGGCACCATATGATGTTTACATCAATTTTCGTCAAAACGCTTTCCTAAAAAGTTGACAAAGTTATTTTATTTCACATGATTTAATTAATTACTCATTTGTCATGCAGTTTTTGCCAAGAAAATTGCTCGATAAAGAAAATCGAATCATCGGACAAACAAATCAATGTCTTCTGAGACAATGGCGTCTCTGTGACCGCATCAGGGACGCCATCTTGGATTTGCTTACAGTTGATGATAGATCTCAACTCAAGGGTATTGTGTGCTAAATTCCAGCTTCCCAATCTCAGGGATAACTATTTAGGAGGTCGGAATCCACACGCTACTCCCCCCCCCTCCCCCACACACACACAGACACAAAGGCTGCGGTACACCCCAAATCGCTCAGGCCAGATAGTGTTAATTTGCGACGTCAAAAGAAAACATTCTCAAATTATTTTTTATCGTTTCCAGGATACCAGCAATTCAACGGAAAGACGTCAGTTGTCCTAATATCTGCTCCGGATTGGTCAACGAGTGCCTCATCAACGTCCTCTTGTGCGCGAAAATGCTCAAGCAAGACAACTTGTTTCTTTCTCAGCTACCAGAAATCCAGTCGCTCTTGTCATTGCTATTATTCAGCAAGTGTTGTGAGTGAGGGCATTACGGAGTCGGAAGGTTGGGTAACATGGGAATTAGTTAGAGAACTCTAAATACCACTCCAATATAACAGGCTACAGGCTAGTCTGATTTGGGAAAGAATCGAAGTATATGGTTTGCTCATTTGTTGGAAATTGTTGGATTTTGTTCACGATGGATTAAATATTCTAAGACTTTATGATAAGGGATCATGCATTCGGCTGATGAATCTGCCGTTAGGACGGCTCAGGAAGAAGAACATGTACTGGTCATAGTTCTTGTCCATATCGACTGTGAGCGAGTAGTAGGGTTTAACGTCGTTTTCGACCTTGTTTCACTCACATCACGACGGTGCCTACATGTGCCAGAACACGAGAGTGCTCACAGTTCCTATTACCCTGGACACTGATCAGCCCAGCCAGTATAGCACTCGGTCACCAATCCAAGTTTTGACCGAGCTTTATTAACGTTGCTTAACTTTGGTGATCTGACGAGAACCGGTCTGTCCAACGCTATAAGCCGTACCTCGGAAGGGTAGATTACCCTATGGAGTTAGCCCCCATACGGAGATATTTTCAGCAATTACAGAGACCAAATATAAGTGTCAGGATATGAATATACGTTTGCGTCGTTTGATGTCGATTTGGGATGCATGAAAAAGAACTAATCTTATTGCAATACGAACCAAAGAAGTATGGAGAATGAAAAAAATTATGGAAAGAAAATTTTGCCAAGTAGCCCTTTTCGTTCTAAAAAGAAAGTTTCTGGTTGTATTTGAGTATTCCATCTGGTTCGGGAGATATGGCTCTTTAAAGGCTAAAAGTCGCTGTCAATTCTGACAGTTACGTCACTGGGGAAAATCGTTTAACTTTCCGTATGTTTCAAAGCTGTGTACTACTGTCCCATGTAGCGTTCAATTTCTGGGGATTAAAACACCCTTAAAGCTTCTTTTCGAAAATATCCTAGGTATGTGCTTGAGAGAGTTGTCATAATATAAATGGACAGAAGCAGTCCTGTCAGGTGATCTGGTCTGTACATTTCAAGTGATCTTCACGCAGTATTCAGCGCCTTAAGCATTCTAAGAGAGCTACTATCGAAAGAGAATACATCCCAACAATCAAATTGCGACAACATCGATAGAAATAGGGCATCTCAGATCTGACGACATAAATAAAGATCATAGAAAACGAACGGAACGTGGATAGTGACCCGAACCAGGCAGAAAACTGCTCCCACTCCTTGCTCGCATTCACGTCATCGGCAAGCCAGCGCAACAGCGGAAAATAATCACTCAACATATCATAATCTTGATATAGCTGGGACATTCCTACCGTGTATAACAATAACATGTTTAGTGAAGCTGCATATCAATCTGCATTTAATAAAAGTTCTTTGCTATTCCAGTCGAGCTGTTGATCGTCATTGTCAGATATTTCAGAGTTATGTCGTCTGATGTAAAAAATATGCCATTACATTCCACCAAAATAATCTTTATGACCAAAAGTATTTCGAGTTTATAGCATTGCTTGAATAGCTGTCTATATCGTGACCCCCTTTGCATATATTTTCATTGCATTCTGCTCTTTTCACTGTGAGATTTTCGTTCAAGGACGTCATCAGCCAGGAGTCCTATTGTGAAAAAAGTGGCTCTCTATACTGTCGCATCACGCGTAGTTCTGATCGGATTGAAAGGACAAAAATGATCATGCAGGGTGAAGTATAATCTTTGATTTGCAAACACCTTTAGACGAACGAACTCCGTTTGGGTTTAACTTTATTATGTTCAATTTAACAAATATTGCTTTCTAAGCAGACTTAGTTGGATTCCACTATACCGGACACCAACATGAGACATGTCCGATAGCCCAGCCATGATGTCCGATAGCCCAGTCATGCTGTCTGATAGCCCAATCATGATATCTGATAGCCCAGCCATGATATCTGGTAGTCCAATCTTCATGTCCGAGTAGATATCAATCGGTTCTGCCTCATGAGGGTGCATAATAGCTCCATGGCGCTATGGTTACGTATGACCCATTCTCATGGTATCAGATTGTATACATCCTACTGCCAGATATACCCTCTGATTGCACTGGGGTTGAAGAAATGACACGAGCACGTTTTGTGCACATAGCCCTCGACCAATCGGCACCCTCTGCTTGTTAAACGTGCTTTGTATGCTAGGCATGACACAGCTGAATAAGACGTTGAACTGTGTGTTCTTGTGCAATAATTCAACATAACACTTTTTAATTTTTGAACAAGATATACTGGATGCATTTTCCCCCTCTCAATCTAGACTGATACATGCTCGCTGTGTCGATCAAAATCGATACAGTTCGAATTGGCATGCGCGTCGCGTTTTTCTGCACAGTGCAGTCAGAGGGTGCTGGACCGACCTTAGGGAGATTACACACACTGACAATGGGAGAATGCGTTTGAACAGTAACTGTTCTTTGTCAGCGGTCTGTCGATTTTGGCGTGTGCACGACACTAGCGTGACCTTTTCGTGACCTCTGCACATTGCCACAGTGACTCGGTCGTGCATAATGAAACATATTTGTCTGAACAGCGATGCTTATTTTAACAGTCGATATTTATCCACACCGATTTTCTGAATTGTAGAGATCGTGATTCTTCAAGTGAGAAATGGTGATACTAATATCTTACCAAAATCTTTAGGCCAAGTATAAATGGAATTTTAATTTGTATGTATGTGTCATAATTAGCGTTTCGACGGGAACTTTAGCAACACGAGGTGTTGTTCCTGCTGTAATCTATCGGATAACTTTTACGAACCTTCTGCGAGATTTTCTGCTATGTTTATATTTCCTTTCATTGCTGATGACTGAGTTATTTTGATTTACTTCGCGAAGAGTCAACAGATCCTTGCTCCTGAAAGATTGTTGAAAGTGACTTTAAATCATACCCATTCATAGTCCGAGCTTCCTATGACCCTTCAGCCACACGATCGATAATTTGTGATAGATTGCCAGAAATTATCTGTAGTGTGGATGAAGGGTTATATGAAGCCCGGACTAACCCATTCGCTCTGGTTCGAGGGTGCATGCGCATTTTGATACATTATTTCAAAGCTGCACGTAGCCCCACAAAAATTGTCCTGTTCTCTCTATTTGAGTTGAGATTTTTGTTATCATATTCACATTTGTCTTGAGGTGTGAAATCTTGGTGTTGAAAATGTTGATTATCCTCCTCGATCTTACTTGGTATCAGATACGATGATGTACTAGCCCAAACAAGTCATCTGTTGGACCGACCATAGATATCGAGATACATTGGTGTCCTTAAATTTGTACGCGGAACAATGATACAATGTAGCTATGTGTGTTTTTTTTCCTGGAGGCAACTGCCTCTGTACTGTAAAATATTAATTATTGCCGTAGACGGGATATTTTTCTTGTGACCAATGGTTACGGTAAAAAGATTCTTAAAGCAAGCAAATAATTGATGAGAGATTTCCAATGTATATTATAGTAGTAATTTTCCATTCAGCCGCACTCCTCTCAATGATCACACGAATTTGTGAAGCTCAATTACATTTTCGACTATCCAGCACGTATATGTATTTGGATGACAATAGATCTCACATGGATTAAGAAACATGCATGTGGTTGGTCTACATCCCTCCCCCATTTTTTCGATCCTGACCTCCGAAATACTGTAATTAAATCCATAATTCTAAAGCACTTGATTACACCTCACCTTTTTTCTGGTGTGATTGCATGGGAGAATAATTGTTTCCTTGCACTAAAATTAATTCCTCGACATTTACGTATCTGTTCAAGAAAGACCAGTCAGTCCCCAGCAGAGCACTGAATTTACACTTCAGGCGGGGTCACTTTGAACTTGCGCTTACTAACGCCTTTATCTTGGACTTCTTTTATCCGTGGAGGTCGAGAACATGACACGAAGTCACATGACCCCAATGACGATATTCTAACTGCACTCTATCCAAAGATATGCCAAGGATATGGACTGATTGAAATTGTAGTTTAATACGGATTTCGCGGCCCATCAACTCAATGTTTTACTTTAATTTCACGTTACATTTCATAGTTCCTTTAAGATGTTTACAAGAGAGGTATTTTAAAATAAATAATTAAATAACAAGGAGAGAGCGGAGGAAGAAATAGAAGAGAAGAATTGACTATGTACAAGTTTCTCGGTCAGTTGTTTTGAGTGAGTGAGTGAGTGAATACGTCGCTTTCAACATTTATTCAGCTGTATCACGACGGGGAAGGGAAGGGAGGGGAAGGGCAGGGATACCTACTTGTAACAGAGCAGATCTAATGCTGCTATTTTATAGTGCTGTCCCACTGAAATATCATGCCTACGGCAGACATGACACCCCACTCAGTTACATTATACTGACACCGAGCTAACCAGTCCTTGTTCTATCCTCTTAATGCTGAGCGTAAGCGAGGGAGCAACAAGTTCCATTTTTCAAGTCTTAGGTATGACCCGGCCTGTGATCGAACCCAGTACCTACCGCTTACGAGGCCGACGCTCTAACCATTAGACCACCGCAGTGCGGTCCAGTTGTTTTGATCAGGTTATACTGGAGGATGTGATCATTGTGCATTGTAGTCGTGTGGCAGATTCCTTTGTCTTTGTACCTCTTCCTAACACAAAAAGCCGCCCAGAAAAAAAACTGGGAGAACCATGTCGAGGATAAGAAGTGATAGTGTGTTTTATAGTTGTTGACGGGGAAAATGATAAAGAACATGAAATGATCAATCTACCCCTAGCACCGGCTTAAGCGGAGTGGCCAGTTTGCACTATATTTCGAGTTAATCTCTGGATAATGGCGACCTCGATGGCAGCGGGTGGTGCATCGACACTGGCTGACCGCATTGGGCTTCGGTTCGCTCTTGAGATTTCTCCCCTATTTTCATAACATAGAGCGGCGTTTCAACTGGCGTAAATATGATAATATGGATCAAATATTCCTACTATTCCAAGAGAAGACTAAGCTTAAACTTCTGACAATTTTGGCAACTTCAAGTCGAAAATATACCAGTTATCATCGATTAAAAATATTCTGAGTAAAGACATAGCGAAGCGCTCGGATTGACGAACCAGACCCCAATGCGGTCAGTCAATGTCAATGCCAGACAGCATTGTCCAGTTATTAGCTTGATCCATAATGCAAATTGCCCATCTGATAAAAATATAGAACAAAAAATGATGTAAAACCTCTGCAAACACATCTATTGAAAGTTGTGTCACCGTCATGGACCGTTAGATTAGGGGAAATAGTCGCGTACTACAACGTCAGCTTTTGCGCCAAGGTTTGGCAAATTTTTTTTACACGTCTCAGATTAAAATTTCCTCAGCTCCCAGACAAGCAGTCAACAGTAAGGCCACAACAACCAATGATTAATGGTAAATATTTATACCATCCACGAAATAATGATTAATTTACTTTTGCGTGTAGACCACCCAGGAAGGAAAATACAAACGAAAGTATATCCAAGAAACACTGATCAATAATAACACGTGAACAAGTTAGAATTCAGGGAGTGACTTGTCGATCTGCTGATTAACTCTACAAAAAATGGATCATACTGGGACGCCGTACTTTGGAGAGATTGGTAATTTGTACTTTGAAGAATTGTTCTTCTTATCTTGACTGATCACGGATCAACACGTCCACGACTGGATCAATCAACCACAAAGTCCTTGACATTCATTAATACGTACAACCCTAATAAAGACAACTTTTCTCCATTGTTAAAAACAACTTGAACAAGCTTGAATCGAATGACCGACTGAAGAAATCTTTGTAAGTCCTCAAATGTAATGGTTGTGGTGCTGCATATATAGGGGAAACGGGTGATAGACTTTGGAATCGAATTTGTACTTTGTACACCGACAACAAATAGAAACACCAAGATTACGCCAATGAGTAAACATATTGCAAGCTGTGCCAGTCCCCTCGAGATTAAGTTTTCCCATTCTTTAAATTTAAAATGGAAGATCTAAACATACGTATGAAAAAAGAACAAAAATATCATTTAATAATACGGAAAATTTATCAACTGCTTATTAAGAGTTCGTGTGCCCCTACATCAGCGCAAAAATTAAATGATTCGTTGTGACAGGAACTGCCTAGTGCACATGTCTTTAGGTACTTGGAAACGCGCATGCCAACAGGCACAAGCGAGGGGAATGCGCCAAGTACATATGCGTTTCAGTCCTTAGAAACGTACATACCGACATGCGCGAATGTCTCACTGTAATACAGACTTTGATTTGTTATGCGGATATTCTTTATTGGAAGAGGGCTGAATAATGAATGACGTACCAGACGCTTGTAATTGTTATATTGACCACTTTCTGTAACCATGCAACAACAACAATTGTAAACTATCACACTATATTTATATTGTATTAATAGCATGTAAATTTTGTCACTTGATGAGCTCTAAAGGAGCGAAGCCGGTTATTACAATATAATGTTACCTATGGGAAGAAAGAAACATCACGAATTGAACTGGTATAAGCTGGTTCATTATTAGTCAGTATAGCCTACTTATTTCGAACCAGCTTTAATAATTTGTATCACTTTACATGATTTAAACTGTATATTTATTTCAATTGAAAATTGGGATCGGCGAACAGGCGCATTGCCTATATTAACGCCTTTCCCAAACACTTTAAAAAAACGTAATGTACAATGGCGGATATATAGTATATAGGTCAAATTAGATATAAATGTATATAAGATTAAGTGAATATATAAATCAACCGATTAATATAAAGGGCGTGCTGTGTATCAATATTTGCACCGGACGTGCATATGTGCATGTATACACATCTAAATAAATCATTAATTAATTGGCCTATTGCAATATACGCAGCGGAGCAAGATTTATCAAAAACAGTTGCACATCATATTGTGCACATGTAGATAATGAAATAATACATATACCATAAAATGAATGATGATATTATCGTGTATATATATATGGGTTCATTTGATTTGAATACATATCAGTGACGATAAACCGAAATGATATAAATAAGATAAGATAAATGCAAGCAGAAGATATGATGGATTTGATAGACCTAAATGCAGTTCAAATTATTCACGAAATCTGTTGGACTGTACAATGAACATGTGAAAACAGGTAAAAATGTTTGTGTTTTTAGCAGATATCAACAATGGATTTCCGAACAAAGGAGTTTCAGTGTCGTGGTTTGGTAGTACCCTCATCCAGAGCTTTACATATAAAATTGTAAATATCAGTAGTTGATAGACTGTACTATCACCCAGAATAAAGCATTACTGGAGATTGGAAAGAAGATTACTATCCAGAAGAAAGTTGAAGAGATATTTTAAAAATACACTTTTCGAAAACTTTGCTGATATTACTTCTTAATAAGGATATGGGTCTATAATTTGTAATTTCATTTTTGCCTCCTTATTTGTGAATTGGGGTTACGTTTGCCAATTTCCAGATTCTGGGCATGCACTCTTCCAAGAGACATTTGTTAACAAAATTTTATTAACGGATATGCAAGTACAGAGGCTGCACATTTTAACAGTCTGTTACTTATACGATCCGGTCCCACTGCTTTACTTATGTCGAGCCCGAGGAGGATGTTTCTGACATCGTCATACGTTATGATAGATAATGTTGTCAAGAATGTTATTATGAAGAGGTAATACACTCAAAATAAAATTCCGTTTACTCGAACGGAAAAAATCCGTCCCCAGGGAATCAAGGGAATATTCCGTTATTGTAACGGATTCATATTTTTTAACGGATTCAACGGATTTTATTATCCGTTAAATTTAACGGAAAAGTCCGTCCCCAGGGAATCGAGGGAATATTCCGTTATTGTAACGGATTCTTATTTTTTAACGGATTGAACGGATTTTATTATCCGTTAAATTTAACGTAAAAGTCCGTTCCCAGGGAAACAAGGGAATATTCCGTTATTGTAACGGATTCTTATTTTTTAACGGATTCAACGGATTTTATTATCCGTTAAATTTAACGGAAAAGTCCGTCCCCAGGGAATCGAGGGAATATTCCGTTATTGTAACGGATTCTTATTTTTTAACGGATTCAACGGATTTTATTATCCGTTAAATTTAACGGAAAATTCCGTCTATAGGTAATCAAGGGAACAGTCAGTTAATATAATGCAAAAAACATGTACAAAGACACAATAAACATACTCCACATAATATTATCATATATTTTGATTAGACGGACTATCCATTTTACGGATAAAGGAGAAGACACACTGTAAATTTGGCGTTTAGATCCTAAACATAAATCTAAACACAAATTTTGTCCATAGTTTTTGACACGTTTAAATTCCAACATGTTTAGAAATATTGTGCTTAGACCGTAAACACATAGCTAAACATGTTTAGAAAGTTTGTATTTAGAGCCTAAACACAAGCTAAACATGTTTAGCAATATTGCTAACATGTTTAGGATTATTGTGTTTAGATCCTAAACACAAAGCTAAACATGTTTAGGAATGTTGTGTTTAGACCATAAACACAAAGCTAAACACGTTTAGAAATATTGTGCTTAGAGCCTAAACACATAGCTAAACATGTTTAGGAAGATTGTGATTAGACCCTAATCACAAAGCTGAACATGTTTAGGAATATTGTGTTTAGAATCTAGACACAAAGTTAAACATAACCCTAAACAGAAAACTAGACACACAATTTGTCCGCTTTTTTTAACATGTTTAAATGCACACATGTTTAAATTCATTACATGGATTTAAACACAAATTTTGTGTCCTGTCTGTGAACATGTTTCAGTACAAAAATATTCTCCCTGCATGCTGGTTTGCTGTGTAATACACTCGGACTCAAGAATTGTATGTCGGAAGTGAACTGGCCTTCATTCTGATGTCAACGGTGGTATATTCCCAATATGACTTTCGATGCCTGCTGATATGTGATATCCAATAACACCATACATTTCACAAATCAGATGATGAGTATCCAGGAACAGCAAAACACAAATTGATGGAGAGGAAATAGCTGCAATCTGATGAATTCACAATTTTGCATGGACTACAAGTTGTAAGATATAGGTGCTGTTGCTTATTCCTAGATATTCACAATCCTCAATGAAAAAATCTAACAATAAATGAAAGGAATAATAGTAAAGTTCTCAGTTAGTTGACTTTTATTGTCAATTAGTGCACTGCTACCATGATCATCACACCCGCGCCACTGATATTGGAATTTCGTGAAATGAACTTTCATCGTAACAAGAACGGAAGCTCAAGCGATCCCAAGATCATATGCCCATGAACAAACATAGTGAGCTAGCAATGTGGTTACTCCTCAGATGGAAAAAGTGGTCACACAATATGAAAATGCATGTCCTTTCCGTGGTGTGCGAATGCCCCCGAAATCATGGAATGCACATGGGCAAAAATTATGTACATTCAAAGTACTGAATAAATCTATATAGACAGTGTACCTTCATTCAAGAATTGTATTGGGTTCCAAGTTCTATAAGGAAAGTTCCAATCGAATTCAGGTGTATGTTGTAGCCAAAAATTCAACAAAAGTTAATACTTCATTTAAACTTAGGAACAAGAGCTGCATGGCATTCGTGATTTCACTTCCAGCTGATATTTCCAACACTGAAACTGTTGTTGACAGTTCGGCCATCTGTGAGGGTGATTAATATCAACGACTCTGGCTCCTCAGGCTCTTGGTATTGAAGTCCCACTTGACTCTTTCAGCTGTGAAACAACAGAGAAGGAACATTAATAAAAATCCGAGTGACAGAAATCCCCAAAGATTGACAATTGTAATTTGACCCCAGGATGTGAATGGGTATGAATGGTGGTGCCTCCCCTCCGTGGTCAGACTGTCATAAACATGAAGCTGCGCTATCCTATCGAAACCCCTCGGCTCTGAACCCAAGCTATTATAATGTAAGGGTGTCTCTACCAATTGATTGGCGTGTGGGAAGAAATATTTACCCCTGGTATTGTAAGTCTACTTTCTTTGAAAAAAAAAAAGTTTTCCTCCCCTTAAATTAATTTGTTTCTGGAATAAATTGAAAGAGCTGTGTCGATGTCTCACCAAAACAACAGTACACACGGCTAGATAAATACAGTACATGTATACTAAATGGCACATGTATGTCATTTTCAAAACAGATTTGCAAGCATTCTTCGCATTGTCTAAGAGAATAAATCAATAAATCAGTCATCCAATCAATAAATAAATGTGATAGTATACTAACATGATATAGAAATAATATGCAAACTTAACATAGGAATTAGTGGATTTTATTAGACAAGGGGCATAACTCTGCAAAATACTTTCTGACACGACTCATTTTCGATAGGCATCTAGTTCAGGTCAAGAGAAACAACTGTATCACGTTAGGATGTTGTATATGGAACGGTTCTGAAATTATCACAATAACAAATCATAAATGGATTTTTATTTGTAAAAAGGGGCATAACTCTGCAAAATATGGTCCGAGATGACTCATTTTCGATAGGCTTCTGATTTACGTGAAGATAAATAGATGTAACAAGTTTGGTTGCCATGCATGAAACGGTTCTGTAGATATCGCGGTAACGGACGTACGGACGGACGTACGGACAGCTGTACATGATGACGACAATACCCCTAGGCCAAAGTTACCGGTAAGTTTTTTTTAGAATTTATTTTATGTTCCAGACAGACCCAATATCAGTGTAGTCCTTTCCGGCCTCTCAGGCTGAATGTTATCCCGACACAGGGACCCCAGCCTTTGATCTATCCTCTTAAAACTAAGACCAAATTAGTAAGCAACAAGTTACAATTTTCAAACTGACCCGGCCCAGGAGTCGAAATATTAAAATTAATTTAACAGTCACACGAGATAGCAGATCAAAAAGTGTACCCATCACCTTTAAGAATAACCTGAACAAGCGGTCGTTAAAATTGTCGAGTACATGTAATTCACAATTAACGACAAAGCAGCTACACGTTACCAATAAATTAATGACACCTTGTTTCCATGCACTAATTTGCAGCTGTTTGAATGAATTTTGTCAAAGATATATTTTGAACACCAAAATAAAAATAAAAAAATTATTGGCTACCGGTCACTGGAGACAGGCATTTTATTTGTCTACCTGTCTTTTTACAAAATTACCTGTCAGGGGGGCAGACATGAGTAAATTTTGACTCCTGCGGCTTGAGATTGAACCCAAAACACATGGCTTGTAGGGCAGATGTTCTTATTCATTAGGCCATCACAATTGACCAGATTAACAGTTAACAACAGAAGACAGTAATCCTACAAGGGTAACACACCGGTTCTTGTCGAATCACCGAAGTTAAGCATTGTTAAGCTCGGTCAATACTTGGACAGGATGCTGTACTGGCTGGACTGATCAGTGTCCAGGGTAATAGGAACTGTGAGCACTCTCGTGTTATGGTACATGTAGGCACAGTTGTGATAGGACTGAAACAAGGGTACCTAATTTAAATTACACTATATTAAAGGCACAGGCCTCAATTTAAGGTGTTAACCTGTTTTCGGGTTGCCTGGAGGTGGCCATATGAAAAATAGTGGTAACCTATTTTCTGGTCCCCATAATTTTGACTGATAATTGACAATAGGTTAATAATTATGCAATAGGTTACCATAGGTTACCAATTTAGATTTCATGGTAACCTGTTGAGAGGTTATCATCAGCACTCCTTAAATTGAGGACTGCGGCAATCACAGATTGAGAGTTTTACATCTCAACTGGTCAAATGGGATATGAAATGCACTCAATGATCCAGAGAAATGATTCTCAACAGAGAATAGATGAAGTGACCTTTTGTATAGAAATTATTTAGGCCGTTGTCAGTTAATGGGTTGTTTAGCATGACCTCCTGTCAAAACATACATGCTAGATGCTATAATTATTAATTATTAATTATTGAAGGTAAATTTTCTACCATGGACTCATTCCATATCAAATCAAAATAATCTCCCATTAGCCTGTTCCATAAAGCAAATCAACAGGACAATGTGTATAAGTATTCTCTAAAGAGACATTTTAAGTTTGCTTTAATTTAATTGAAACATTCTGTAAATAATTATGGTAGATAGTAAAACTCAAATGCACACAGTGTCATGATTGTGTGAACAAAAATCAAGGGAAACAACTCTTACTTCAATGTGACTACTATAAAAGATATCTTGCACGATTTTGTAAATTGATGAATCTGAATACTTCTAGTGAGTAGCTTGTCCTTGAGGGGGGTTATATATGCATACTATATTTCGCTTAGTATTCCGCAGATATATTGAAATAAGAAATATATTGGTGTTAGACGTTACATTTGATCTTTATATATAATTTTCTACCCTAACACCCAGCCATGTGGGCATTGTAAGGGTACATTGTAAAACCGTAGCCAGAAGAATGAATGAATAAATGCCCAGTCAGTGGCTTGTTCCAGGGCTTCAACGTCAGGAGTCCCCTCTTATTGAAATCTTCTTTATTTCTTTTTCACTGACTGAAGATAGGGATTCTCTGTCCAAGGCAACGAATTTTGTATGTCCATCGTCCTTAACTTAAGCTTACGAGAATTTTGACGCGCACGTCGACAGCATGTGTTGTAGTTGTTGTTGTGGGGACTGAAGAGGTGAAGCGCTCGACCACTTCGCTCAAAAGCGTTTCATCAGAGAAATGGATGGTTAAATTAGGCACGATGTACCGACTGGTTGATGAGGAAACAACTGATCCATCATGATTACTTTGGTACATAACCGTCTAAACTGCCGGAGTTCTAACTTTACTGCAACGTGCTCGACACGTGGGAATCCCCGCTAGAGATGCATGCCGGGATAACGACTTCGCCTCGTTTTGAGAGGGTTTCCCTCAAGAATGTGAACCAAAATGGCGAATTTTGATCGCCTCCGCGGCTGACAGCACGGTCAGCTCATTCGTTTTCATGGATTTGCTTACTTATTTTTTTACGGCCAATAATTACTGATAATTAAAATACATGCGGCATTATTGATCTCCAAAATATTGATGCGGGCGGGTCATGCGAAACAACCTATCAACTGCCTTTAATAGGGCATAGTACTGCAGGGGACGAAAATGAATGTATTATGTCTGCTATCTTCTGATGAGCTCTTCCCTGCCCACAATTAGGCTTTTTTCTTTAAATTTTGTACCAATACATACTTGGAAGTCATTGTCTGTTTTCCTCAACATTGAAAGAAAAAGCATGGTTTGACAATCAACAACTTGCCCAGGTGGAGTTAAGAGTTTTATGGTTCTTTATAGCTGCATGGGCAAGCTATACAAAGAACTGGAAGACAAGGAATGCCAGTATTTTTAACTCCAAATGAATAAGGTTCTTTGGGGCTCTAAAGTTATAAATCAAACAGAAGAAGTTGAGATTTCTCATTAACAGTACTTACATCCTTAAAGGCTTTCTGAAAATAAAATCTGTAGTGATGCAGGAACTCTTCTGTTCGAGTGAGGTGTTCCAGTACAGCGTAGCTTTTCATTCTGGCATCTTCCTTCTATAAAAATATTAATATATTATATAAATAGGCATACATGTATCATATTGTGTGTCATATTACCAGTATTGTTTGATTACAATCATGTGAATGTACAACTACAAGGGAGTATGAAACACCATTACTGTATTCGATGGATTATTAATATATGTAATTCAAGCTTTCCAAATATATATGGCATAAAACTGTAAAACAGAAATGTCAAAAAGGGTTGTCACTTTCACTGACCCAGAACACATCCTTCGTGATTATATCTCCCATACATTTATAAAGAACAGAGATTATAGACCTATACTTGTTTATACATGCATTTGAAGTTTTGATAAATCATATGAAATATTTTCACAAAATACATATACCATTACTCTAACACTAATTACAGTGAGATTTAAAAGTTGCCAACAAGAGGCAAGAGGTGCACTTGAATGGCTGTTGGTAAATTTGAGTAAGAATTAGGCCCCCCTCAGCCCCACAACCCACCCCACTCCGAGATGTTTGAATCCCCTGTATGCTCTGATGCATCCCCCCCCCCTTCCCCCCAACAAACTGAGTTATTACTTTGTGGATCGCCTACTCAGGAAATCATATATTTACAAACCTTCAACAGAAGCCTGTGGCAGAAGGAAAACCGGCACTTTTCAGTTTGATCTGTAATATCAACATAGAGACATCCCATAGTCTATCCACAGGTACAGAGGAGTCTTCTAAGTTCTAGTCAAAATCCTGAAAATAGTTGCATGCAGGCAGTTTTACTATAGTGAGTAGTTTGTCATTGACAGAGCGAACAAATTCATTCTGACCCCCTCGACCAGCACTGCAACTTTGTAAGAATTTTGGCAGAATGTGACCACGGTCCACAGTGTCCTTATTCCTATGAATTGGGCTCTCATTACGGCAAAAAAAGAGAACTGTTGACATTAGAACCTTGAGTTTTGGCATGAAGGTGCATTAGGGGAGTTCTGAGCTGACCTACTCTTGATGGCAATTTAAAATCACTGCTGATTCTGACTTGGGCAGTTCCCAACTTAATACAGGCAGGATTCAACTGGGGGTAGGGGAGAGGGATTTCCAAGAGTTTAGCTGGCGTCCTAATGCCTACTCTTCGTACATGTCGTAGGTCCTGTGATATTAGTCACACTGCCAGCTAAGAAAATGAACAGAGCAAATTGAAAAAGTTAATACCTGTACTATAGTACTAAACTATTTCAAACTGTTAAACTAATTCGCCACTATCTGTTAGAAAGTTCACCGAAGCTTCTTACCGAGGTTCTTATAAAACTACCTTTATTTATCTCCAGTACAGAAGAGCAGCTACGGGTAATAACTCAGTGCCTGAAAAGCATAAACTACATGTGTACTGGAAAAAAAATGTGTACGGTACAGGGAAATCCAACAAATCAAGTGTACCGGTCACCACCATGGTTTGTCTGTCCTTGGGTGTCTTCGTAGATATTTCTGATGTTAATAAAAATATAAATATCTTTCTTTTTTTCCGGAATATAATTATTTCCAAAATTTTCATACAACACAATGACAGTGCCCACATTTGGGCCATTACATGCCGAATGAACAATGCATTTATGAATGGCAATGAAGCAAAGACTACGGTCAAATAAAAAAGACCTCCCCCCCCCAACCACCGCAATTGATGTTAATATAAATATTTTTTCTTTTCCCGAATATAACTATTTCCCAAATTTTCATACACAATGATGAGCAATGACAGTGCCCACATCTGAACAATTACACATGCCGAATGAACAATACATTTATAAAAGACAATGAATTATGAAGCAAAAACTACGATGAAATACGCCCCCCCCAACGTCATCAGTCATCCCAAGTCTAGTGGTCCGACACGCAGCCCCTACAAGATATTTTATAATACTGATTTCTATTGAATGTAGGGTCTGCCAGTTTAACCGGCAAAATCTTCTAGCTGTCGGACAGTCCCCGAACGTGGAGGATGTAGCGGTAGTGAGTTTAAACATGGCGGAAAATTTGTCTTCTCGGTTCAGGAAAGCTGTGAAAATGCTCGAATAAACTACCCACGGAAAGTTCAGAACGGATTCCAAGTCCGAGATTTAACTTAAAAGGTGGGTTTCATTATTATGAGTCAAGAAAATGGCGTATAAAATACCATTTTTTGACTGCCGGACACTTCGGTCCGGCAGCTAAGTCGATTTTGCCGGTTAAACGGGCAGACGCTACATTCAATAGAAATCAGTATTATAAAATATCTTGTAGGGGCTGCAGTCGGACTATTCCAAGTCAGGATGCGACACCACAGTTCAATGCATCAAGGCAACACACCTCCCCCGCCCCCCCCCCCCTCCCCCCACCATCGTGATAAAAAAACACGTTTGCCAAATTTACTTATTCATTTTATCTTCGAAGATTGTAGGTCAATGCCTACTCGGTCGCGAACAAAACGACATGATGTCTAACTTATATAAAGCATAGGGTATATAGAGACCCCATATTTCGACACTTCACCCTAATATCACCGCCCACATCCCCAAAAACTTTTGTTTTGCGGGCCTGTGGTCTCACATCAAATTCAACGGCTAATAAAATGAGTGATACAGGCATAAAACTGTACATGTCTGTCATAAATAACATCGATGAGACAAGATTCTTACCTTGCTGTTCAACACTTTACCGTTCAACATCCACTGACTGTCGTCTTGCAGAAGTGACCGTTTGGCGTTTCGCGCGCGCGCAAATGTGTGACGTCAGTGTTGTATTACTGCGCGGATTGTATTACACTGCACACAAAAGAATCCGTCGTCGATGTTTATACGACTTCACAAAACTATTTCAAAACTAAAGCTCAACGATGAAATCATGTATTTGAATGCTTTTATGCGTATTTTCACATACTTTAGGACAAGCAGCTAACGAATGAAGTCATAAACACTGCCTAAGGTGGGTTCAAGGGAACAGCAACGGATTATTCCGTCAGGGCAATACAACAACGGAATATTCACCTACATTAACGAATTATTTCCGTTAATAGGATGGATTAATCCGTTGAAACTACGAACGGATAATACGTTGTTGTAACGGATTATTCCGTCATGAGAATACAGCAACGGAATATTCCGTTGATGTAACGGATGAGTCCGTCAGTGCAATACAACAACGGAAGATTCCCTTACTATAACGTACTATTTCCGTTTATACAACGGATTAATCCGTTAAAACTACCTAACGGATAGTAATACGTTAAATTTTAACGGATTATTATTTTGAGTGTATGGGGGATTATTTAACAACATCGTCTGAAGATGAGTACTCAATAAAATAGTTGTTAAACAAATTCGCTATATCATTCGACTCATATGATACTTTTCCATTAAAAATTATATTTGAGAACTGGGTAGATGTATGTTGTTCTTTCATATATGATTTTATTAATTTCCACCAATCTCTGCTTACAAATTTTGTTTCAGTAATTTTTGCGTCAAGCTTCGTTTGATATTCTAATCTGGCCGCACTGATTAGTTTTATTGCCGCATTTCGGATTGTTCGAAACTGTCCCCAATGCTGGGGGAGATTAGCTTTTTTGTGTATTCTGTCCCGCCTACGCATCGCTCTTCGTAGATCATTTCTCATCCACGGTTTGTCTCATGGTCTTATTGTAACAGTTTTATGTGGAATATGGTTTTCTGCTATATGTTGAATACGGTCAGTACTGTTGCCAGCTATTTCATTGTTGTCACTAAACAAAGGAGAGTCCCAGTCAGTTGTCGCAAGATAATTATGTAGTCCGCCAGTATCCATTTGATCATATAACCAGATATGACGTGGGAAAGAAGGGGTGATCAAATCCACGTCCCTGGATTGACACATAGGTTGCACGGTGATCACTACAGAATGCATCTGCACAAGTCCAGGTAATCCCTAAATCCTCGCAGAGGGTTTTACCTGGACCTTTTTGGCGATTCGGATGAGTTCTCGAGTCGTTGCGTTTATTACACACTCTCGTACATTTCATTCCTAGCGGTTGTTTTGAATTAGCGTGTCGGTATTGGAAGCCTGCGGTTTTCGCTTCGACACCCGATCGATTTCAGCCTAACTTCAAAGGTAGTTTGGCCGGCGATGAAATTAAAACCAGTCAAAACTCAAACCTCGCTGCGGATTGGCCTGATGAGCTGCTTTAGCGCGCTTACTGATTGGTTCGGTTCAGTGGAAACTCCTCGAGCTATTTATATCCAGAACTTCTATCGGTAACTAACCAAGCCAGTGTATCGATCGTAACCTATCGATTGATACACTGGCTCGCGAGGATGTACAGAATGGAGAAATTACACCGGAGTTTACGACGAGAGAGGGATTTGACACAAGCATGAGGTCGATAAGGAACTTGGAAGTAGGAGTAATACGGGTTGGCTCCGTGATTATCTGGCGAATGGCATATTTGGTTTCCAGGCGCGATATTTTTTCATGTGTTTTGATAAGGCAATCGGCATTAAAATCTTCAAGTATTAAACATTTGCTCGACATTTGGTCCCAGGCTAGAGATATGGATTCATCTATCAGGTTCCAGTATGATACTCGAGGTATTGCTTCCAAACCATCAATAAACATGTTGTCAATTTCATCACACACCAAATTTTCACGAATATATATAACGATACCGCCGCCTTCTTGCAAGGATCTGTCTTTCCGTATCGGTGGGAACAGAAAACCCGGTATTTTTAATTTTGTGTCTTCAACAGATGCATCGAGTTTGGTTTCTGTTATTGCGATAGTATCGTAATGGCCGACTTCGGCTTGACTTCAATCAAGTCAACTTTATTTCGCAGGCTATTTACATTGACGTGCACAATCGGTAAAGGTTTGTTTGGCCTTTCTAGGTAGTCTGGCCCGGGGTTGGGTTTCACGTCACCCGAAACTAAGATCAGGTACAACAAATCAACATTTGTTCCATAGAATGGATGTAATTTTTAAGTTTCAAGTTACAGCTCGACATCACGAAGCAAATTGCTTCACACATTGAAACTTAAAAAACACGCTCCGGAACGGAAGGTATATCGCTGATATTATCGCCGGTTTGTTTTGTTCTTCGTATTCGGTCAATTTGGCAAAGTGAACGCTCCAGTTAAAATGAAAATGGCGAAACTAAAGAAACGTAAAATCAAATAATTGATAAAAATCACACCATTTACTATATCATAACAGTAATTCTCAAAAAATCTGCGATGAAGTTTTCATTGTTCAGATTGGATTTAGAAAAACATGATATTGATATTCAGATTTACGTTGAATAATATGGGTTTTTTGTGGGAGGGGGATATGCTTATACTGCGAGCGGTCCGATAACCGGCACCTGCCCGAGAAGCCAAGAAACGACGAAATTAACGGAATATAATAGAAACATGGACCCCTATCGAGATTACCGATAAATTTAACATCCATCTCGAAAATCGAGACGTTTCGTCCCAGATAAAATCGGGAGGAAACCGTAGACGTCGCCAGGGCTCCCGGTTCTGCCCTACTGGTTTCAGCCGTGCCTCGATTAGATGGACCTGACCCTTTCACTGATTTAATTATTAAAACTCAATTGACATAAACGCTCAATGGTTGTGAATGTCGGTTTTGTGTGATACATCGGGCGACTTCCGGGAAGCGAATGGCAACGAACCCTGATCAATTCGAAAAGACAACCATTGTTACCGATTCAATAGAAACGTGCGGTCCGTTAGCACAGCCATGCTCCCTGAATTTTGGTTAAATTAATGATAGGGCAACTGTGTTGGCAAACTATACCATAGTTCTAATGCACGTAGATTGCGGATAAAATCTCAGTAGAATAAGAAATTCTTTATAGATTTAACAGCATTCCGGAAATTATGTACAGAATCAATCCAATTTGCCAGAAATTCTACTTTTTCTTCGATTCACCAACCCTTTCGATGGGGACTGTACATCATGTTGCCCTTACAAGCAAAATACACCAAGTCTACGATTTCGCCAAACAATTGCTTGTAGATTGATCGAATAAGCACACCACTCTTCCGTTTATTGCCAAACAGTTATTCTAGTAAATACGAAATGACCATTCTGCATACTAAGCAGATGTGACTATGAACAAATATTCTAATTTTGAGTTTTAATACAGATTGTTTAGCTTCAGAAGAAGTCTATGTTTGGAAACGTTTGCAGATAATTTCCATTGACAACGGTTAACCGATTCTGTCCCGTAAGAAACAAAGTGTTTTTTTACAGTTAATCATCATGTCTGAAACTTACAAAAACAAGGCTATACCACCAAGCCCCTCCACTCAAAGTTTCTCACATTTGGCGATACATATCGCATGCTGTTAGCAAAATACGAGCGTAGCGTGCAAGATTTATGGCGATACGTTTCGTAACTTGTGTCTAATTCCGCTTTACCTGGGGCTGCGGGCCGTATGAACCCATTTACTTCCTGGTAAGATCCTGGTGGTGTGCATGTGAACACGCACAATCAAAGCGTGACTGCGAAACATCATTCTCTAGATAACGACTTTACAAATTATATGGATTAAGAATGCTGTTCAGCGATACGGTTTTATATTTTTGAATCATCATGAAACTGTTTACCGCTTCTCTCTTGCAGGAAACTAACGCTTCTCTCTTGCAGGAAACTAACCTATGTTTATGTATACTATAATTGTTTTTTTTTATTGTGGTGCCAATGCTGTTATATGGGAGAGGTCTCAAAGTTTCTCAAATTTGGCGATACATATCGCATGCTGATAGCAAAATACGAGCGTACCGTGCAAGATCTATGGCGTTACGTTTCGTAACTTGTGTCTAATTCCGCTTAACCCAGGGCTAGGGACCGTATGAACCCATGTACTTCAAGATCCTCATGATACTCATATGAACAGACACAATCAAAGCGTGACTGAGATACATCATTCTTTAGATGACGACTTTACAACAAATATTATGGAATAAGAATACTGATCAGCGATACGGATTTGATATTTTTGGAACATCATGATGTCTTGCCGGCATCATTGAAAACTGTTGACCGCTCCTCTCTTGCAGGAAACAAGCCTATGTTTATGTATACTATGATTGTCTTTTTGAATTTGGTGCTAGTACTGTTATATGGAATATGGAATAGGTCTTTGGATTATGGACGCGAATATTCTCTAATGGACGACGGCTGAATTATGAATGACGGACCAGACGCTTGTAATTTGAATTATGGACGCGAAAATTCTTTGATGGATGACGGCTGATTATTGAATGAATGACTAGACACTTGTATTCTAAGTATGGACAGGGAGATAATTGTATGTATTCTAAGTATGGACAGGGAGATAATTGTATGATGGACAGGGAGATAATTGTGTGAACCACGACTGATTACACAATGTCTATTTTGACGCCTAAACTCCTCAACGCTGAAAGAAACCCAGACTGCAGTACATGGATATTGGTCCTATCTGAACTGCCAATTCAGATATTTCAGTCACAGTGTGAGAAAGTATTATGTTAAACTCGAAACGGTAAAGATAGCAATATATAATTATTTCTTAAATGAGTAAGGAAGTACTGTTTAGGCTGCTTTTACTTACTTCCTGCATTTCCCAGGTCATCTGGAGGCAGGAAATTCAACAGTGTGAATGGAAACTAGAGGTTCCGCTTTGACCCTTGAGTTGCCGCCCTGGGATGAAGCCTATGCTGCTTTTTTTTTAGGAAAAACATTCTTCTTCCCCAACCTCCCTCTCATCTTCCCATCTTACCCTGAGTGGGCACATTATTTATGGGAAGGAGCTAGACAATGGATGTGGCAATAAGGGCTCTCGTCCAATCAGTCGGGACGGTTTCTCGATAAACGAGTAAAACCGATAAGCATCTCGTCTCGGACGGTCCCGGTTTATCTCTACCGATTGTTGTCCCGGTTTGCTCTCGGTTTTCTCTCGAAGCACAAAACCGTCTCGATCCCCCTCTAACTAACTCGACTTGCTTCAAGAATGGGAACGAGATGCCTTATTTGGAAGGTGTATCCTCGTTATATATATACCTCACCGTGGCAGCGAGATTAATCTCGGCCAGTAAATATGCATTAAACGCGGATTAGAATTGAGATGAATCAGTTAATATAATTTTGATTAATATCCATCTAGGGATCTGTAGTCGTATACTTGCTATAGATTGCTAAAGGCAATTTCTCAATACGTTCATATATAAGGAAAGAAGGAAACATCACCAATTGAAATTGTATTAGTGGACTCGAAATTGTTTCTAAAATTTGAATCAATGTATGCGATGATTCGAGGAACTGCGCACTGAAATGAATTCTGCAAATAAATTCCACATGTTTCTCTGAAAGTATAACTGAATCTTTATTGATAATAATTATTTGATGGCATCTCGACGTGAAAATTATGGTACCACGTTTCGTCAAAGATTTTCCCGATATTCAGAAATACAGTGGCTTTGAAAACCACAGTAGCGGCAGGTAATTCACTGGAAACAGGGTAATATAAACATAAACGCTCGATCGAAGTTTTTGAACATTCCCTGTCAGCCTCTCACACAGACAGCACGTGATACTGTTGATAATGAAATCTAAGTGACCGTTGATTTAAAGCGTGATTACAAGCTGAATTTACGTTGAGCGGTAATTACTTTCATTATTTAGTTATTTCGCCAGACACATGAAATCAATAATAAATAATGGAAGAGTGTTGCTTTAGTTTTTTTCTTTCAAAGAAATTAACCCCTCTCCCTTGGCTTTTGTTTCACACCTACGGGATGTGACAGATCAACACCTCTACTTCTGATTGTCAGTATATCCGCTAACCTCCCCCGGTCAAGCTTATATCAGAAACAAACGTTGTCTATATGATCTTCTTATTTAAACTATATCACAGGACAGTAATGATCAGAAAAAATGGCATCTGCAATGAATAATACCAAATTACAAAACAAATTACACACAGACGTTAACACACCAGTAACATGTTAACCAGTAACACTTAACATAACTTTCCTTTTTCGGTTGAAATGTATGTTTGGTTAAAAATAAGTTTATAGAACAATAATTTACGCATGCGTCCATATTATTATTATTATTCAGATCACATCCACATGATCCAGTGTCGTTTATTCCGCGTCGGATAAGAGAGAGAGAGATAATTACGGTTTAACGTCGCGTTCAGCAATATTTCAGCTACATATCGACGATCAAACAAAATTCTAGGTATTCCAACACAAGCAAGTTGTTAACCCAGCAATCCAGAAGCAATCAAAACATCACACCAAAAATATCTACATACATTAAAATTTATACAACAAACCGATTTCTCTTAAATAACCTAAATTACAGTCTTCCTTCACCCGACTAAAAAATCTTCTAAAGTACCTGCTTGATAAAAAGGACCTCTTACAATCTTAAAATCTATACAGTCGATCAGAATATGTGTCACTGTGAGGCCTTCGTGGCATGGAATACACCTTGGGACTGGTTCCTTTTTTAGTAAATGTTCGTGAGTTAATCGGGTATGGCCGATTTTACATTGCCTAATCATGGCTCGATGGAAACGTTTCCGGTTGCTCAGATGAATATATCCTACAATTTAGGTCATTTCCCTTATATGTGTTGTATGTAGCTTCAACAGCATCCAATAAAGATTGAAACATATGGCGTATACATATCTCGCTTAGTAGCATTTGCTAGATCTTGTGTTAAATGTGACGATTTTAATCAACGTCACAAAACATTGTTACAGAAACTTATGAAACAGGGTTATTCCACCAAACGCCTCCACTCAAAGTTGGCGATACATATCGCATGCTGATAAAAAATACGAACGTAGCGTGCAAGATCTATGGCGCTACGTTTCGTAACTTGTGTCTAATTCCGCTTAACCCGGGGCTACGGGCCGTGTGAACCCATGTACTTCAAGATCCTCATGGTACTCATATGAACAGTCACAGTCAAATCGTGACTGAGATACATCATTCTTTAGATGACGACTTTACAACGGATATTATGGATTAAGAATACTGATCAACGATACGGATTTGATATTTTTGGAACATCATGATGTCTTGCCGGCATCATTGAAAACTGTTGATCGCTTCTCTCTTGCAGGAAACAAGCCTATGTGTATGTATACTATGATTGTCTTTTTGAATTTGGTGCTAATACTGCTATATGAAATATGGAATAGGTCTTTGGATTATGGACGCGGATATTCTCTAATGGACGACGGCTGAATTATGGATGACGGATTAGACGCTTGTAATTCTCACATAAGCACAAATAGAGGGCTGAAATCGCCATATGGAATTCCACGGATACTAGTCAGACACATGTATACAATCAATTTATCGATGTGAGAGAAGATCATGCAATTATATATTCATAATTTATATAACCTAGATAACTATCTCGCCTGGAAAGCTAAGGAACGGCCAAATTGACAGCAACAAACTACGGACATATAGAAACCGAGACTCCCTTCGAGATTACCGATTAATTTCGTATCCATCTTGAAAACCGGGAGCAAACCGGGAGACGTCGCCAGGGGTCAGCTCTGCCCTCTCGGTTTTAGTCGAGAAATTTCTCGATCCATCTCGAAGGCATAGAGAAAGTGCCTCGATTAATTGGACGTAACCCCATAGTATCCAAAACAAAGCTGCGCATCGGAAAATACTGTACGTTGATGTTGAAGAGAGACTATCCGGATGTGAGGTGTTGAGGGTAGAACTGCTATGTGAACAAGCTAATCAAGCTAGGAGACCACCCAATGAAGCCTCCGTCCAAGTTTGGTGAAATTCCGCCCAGTTGTTTTCCAGATATCTCGCAGATAAAGCCTGTACAAACATGTGCGAGTAGACGGACGGACGTCCCGGTTTTCGAGATGGATACAAACTTGATCGGTAATCTTGAAGGGGTCGCGGTTTTTATATGTCCGTGTTTTGTTGAACCTAAATTGGTCGTTTCTTAGTTTTCAGGCGATCAGTGTTGTGCTGGTACCATATTTTGGGAGAGCGATCGTCGTATAAGCATGTCGCAGCCCAAAATAGAATTTCAGGTTATTATATGTTTAATCGATATATCCATGATCTGAATCCAATTGAGAGAAAACGTTTCATTTATCTATATAAGTTAGGAATATAGAATTGAATGATTTCCTCACACACTGATTGTATATCTGACTAATATCCGACGCGGAATATATGACACATCAACTGTATATAGTCTGAATAATAATGATATGAAAGCATCCTATAATTGTTATCCCATAAAATTGTTTTAAACCAAACATGGATCGTTTCAACCGAAAAATGAAGTGTTTGACCGGTGTTTTAACATCGGTGTGTAATTTGGTCTATAATTTTGCATTGTTCGTTGCAGATTCCATTTTACTGAGAATTACTATCTTGAAATATAATTCAAGTAAGGAGATTATTTCTGATATAAGCTTGCCTGGTAGTGGTTATACCGGAATTATGACAATCGAAAATAGAGGTGTTGATAATTCACACCACAGTCAGTCTGTGATAACCGTCGGCTTGAAACAACAGCGAAGAGAGAGAGAGGGAAATGAAAGTAATTAGCGCCCAATTCAGAGTGCAATCAGACTTAAAATTAACGTTCATGTACAATACCACGTGTTGCCAGTGTGAAAAGCTTATATGGAATGCTCAAACACTTCGATCGCGCGTTTATGTTTATATTATCCGGTTTCCAGTGCATTACCAGCCTTTCCTATGGTCTTAAAAGCGGCTGTATTTCTGAAAACCGGGGAAATCTTTGAAGAGACGTGGTACAATATTTTTCAAGTCAAGATCCTATCAAATAAGCAATATCAAGCAACCCCCCCCCGTTCTGATATACTTTCAGAAGAACATATGGAATTTTATTTCAGATTTGTAGAATTTATTACAATTCGCACTTAGTGGAGATATGTAATAAAGTGATTCAAATTCTAAAACTGGTTCGAAATACTTTACACTGAATAATAATGAGCCAACTTATGTAATTCACTTGGTGATTTTTTTTCTTTTACCTTCCATACATCAAAATTGCGCTGTCAGATCAAGTATACGACTACACATCTCTAGACGGAATAACAAAATGATGCTAAAAGAATCATGTTCAATGCACTTCATTATCCATGACTTAATGCATATGTACTCGTCGGGATTCGTCTTGCTGCCACAGAGAATTACATATAGAGCGGCCATACGTCTTCCGAATTGTTCAACCTTCATTTGAAGGCATCTCGATTCCATTCTTGAAGCAAGTCGATTTATTTCGAGGGGTACCGAGATGGACTTTTACTAGAGATAAACCGGGACCCTTCGAGACGAGATATTTATCGGTTTTACTCATTTATCGAGAAACCGTCTCGATCGATTGAACGTTACCCCTAAATATACAAAGGCATGCATTGTAAATTTTCCCAAGTTAGAGGAGGAAACCACACATAAACATTCACTCAAATTCTCCCTCACCTAACATAGACAGCAGTGTACATAAACAAAAGGCTACTTTGGTACATTGCACAAGCGTGAAAGTTGAACAATGTTCATCGAATATGTACTTGTGATTTTGAATGGAAGAATCTGGATACAAAGTCAGAGTTGAATTTTATGTATATGTATCGCAAGTAATTAGAGTAACTAAATGCAACATACCAAGAGCGATGAGAAAAGATGCTGGCTGACAACAAATCATACGACCCCACAGGCAAATGTCCTGTATATTTCTAAAAACATCACAAGAACCAAAACGGATATTAATTCCAGCCTCGCTTTTATTGTGGCTGTTCATGTGGCGCTTTCATTGTAGTTGTTCGAGTGACGCTTTATTGTAGTTGTTCATTTGGACATCTTGAATGCATGACCAAACGGCCCTTAGTCCCAGCTTGAACCGTATTAGATGCAAAAATTGACGAGCGATGATGTAATAGTCCTATCGAGTTTTATGATGGAACATCATCTGATCAACTATGTGACCGTTAGATAGAACATTCGGGCCAAACGATGTAATATTAATAGGACGCAAGTTCTCATTCTCCTCCACATTTGGCAATCACAAAACTGAAATCACAATGATTTGTACAGATGACAAGCCTCGGGGACGAAATTTTCTTTTGTTTATCGCAGAACAATCATGATGGAATTTCAGTCATCTTCCACTAATCAGGTTCGAAACTCCCGCATGTCGAGATTTTGTTTACACCCAGATGTAAAATGGTGCTTTGAAAGCATTGTTTTCTATTTGTAAACACCATTAGATTGGATGAACGTAAAGAGTTATTAGATGCGGAACTCAATCTCCGAATAAAATTAGCCGCATGACATCTAGTTGTATTTAGGCATTATTTGTCATTTTTAGAAATTTTATTACATTTTAAGACGACCTTCTTGGAAATTTGTTCAGGTATAAACGCTGTGTTCTGGTGCTTTGTGATAGTTTATTTGAAAATGTAGCATCAAACTTTCTATCACATTGTGTGTTGAATGTGAGCTATTACTGAGGCGGAACTTCGTCAGTCCATCCCTCAACCTCTCCAAGCCTAGAGGCCTGGGTAAGCCAAATCCCATCAAAACGTACACTATATGGAAATCTTGATTTGAAATTATTTAACATCATCACTGAATGTAAGGCGAATATTACTTATATATTTGTAAAACTTTAAACGGACCTGTAAATATTAACATGTGCGGATATAATTTGCATACCTTTAACATACACATCGGAACTCTGGTGTACGTGTAATGTTTCAATGGAAATTACAAGCGTCTAGTCCGTCATTCATAATCCAGCCGTCGTCCATTAGAGAATATCCGCGTCCATAATCCAAAGACCTATTCCATTTCCATATAACAGTATTAGCACCAAATTCAAAAAGACAAAAGTATACATAAACATAGGCTTGTTTCCTACAAGAGAGAAGCGGTCAACAATTTTCAATGATGCCGGCAAGACATCATGATGTTCCAAAATATCAAATCCGTATCGCTGATCAGTATTCTTAATCCATAATATTCGTTATAGAGTCGTCATCTAAAAATGATGTACCTCAGCCACGCTTTGATTGTGACTGTTCATATGAGTACATGAGGATCTTGAAGTACATGGGCTCATACGGCCCCTAGCCCCGGGTTAAGCGGAATTAGACACATGTTACGAAACGTAGCGCCATAGATCTTGCACGCTACGTTCGTATTTTGCTATCAGCATGCGATATGTATCGCCAAATTTGAGAAACTTTGAGTGGAGGCGCTTGGTGGAATAGCCCTGTTTATAAGTTTCTGCAACAATGTTTTGTGACGTTGATTAAAATCATCACATTTAACACAGGATCTAGCAAATGCTACTAAGCGAGATATGTGTACGCCATATGCAGGTCCCACTGGAATATTACTATCCAGAAAGGGATAGTTTACGATGTCGAAATTGTAATCATCTCTTTTGTCATAAAGTCGACGAGAGAGAATGCCCGCTTCATGTTTATAGAGGTAGAGATCTAAATAAGATGTGCCTGTAGGGCTATCTGTAGTTTCCTTCAAATCCAGTGAAGGTGGATATATATCCTTCACTGCGTCATTTATATAGCGATTATCCACAGCGAGAAGATCGTCTATATAGCGTTTGGTGAATGAGAAGGAACGGGCTTTGAGTGGATCGGTTTTTGAAAGCGCCAGCATATAGTCATATTCATAAGAGAACAGATACAGGTCAGCCAACAGGGGTGCACAATTAGTACCCATTGGAATACCTATATGCTGCTGATAAATTGTGTTGCCAAATTTCACATAGATATTTTTAATGAGAAATTCAAGCAACTCTATAAACAAAGAAACATCCCATGAATGATATCTCTTGTATGTAGTCGAGCTAAAGAATGCTTTATGGCTTCCGACATTAATATATCTACGATAAGTTTTCTTGAACACAGATACTATTAATGAACTTATACGGTCAATAAGGTCCTGATGAGGATTGTAGTATAGAGAGTCGAGAAATCCCATGTGGATTACAAATACAAATACAGACAAATGTATTTAAATGACAAATCAACACAAAAAATATATGGATGATACTGTAATACCTACTGTAGTAAATAAATATCCTTGCTTCATCATTTGCCGGCCTTTGTAAATGTGTATCATTTGCCATATATTCCACTTATATGCACCATACATTTGCTATTATATTTACCATATGTGGACATTAGATATTGCAGGTTGACAGGCCCTTGTGACACAGCATGACGTACACATTACAAATATATGAAAATAATTATATTATAAGCAATTATATATGTCACGCTGGGACATCAGGTACCAATTAAACCGATTAATTTGCAGAATCTTTATATACGGCACGTTAGTTGATAAATGTTTCGATTATATTTCATACTGTGATATATATATATAACAATATTATTCACCATATATTCTCTACTGTATGAAACGTTGGCCCATATAATTAATATATGAGCAAATGTATACTACATGGACAAATTTAATCAAATAAATGAATTTTATTAACTAAACATTTACCAAATAACAAATATAATCTCACAGTTGAATAATATTTGATAGCGTGATACAGACAACTGAAGGTTATTGAAATGTAATCGTTTTATTCACAACGTTGGGACATCCATGTGAACTATTATTGCATGCTTCAGTAAAACCAAAAGATATTTGCTGAAAATAGGTATAATTTAAAATTATCAGTTGCCTCACATAGCCGGAGCACATTTCAAAAGCATTTGATGAAACCGGAATTCGGCATTTATTGTGAATGTTACCAAGATGGGCATGTAGATGCTAAACGTTAAGATATTACGGTTTTATCAAATTGCTAATAAATGTTTATAGTTAACCAGTCATGGTCCTGGTATCGAAACCGAATATAAAATTTGGCATAATTGAACACGAACAATTATCATGGCCCAGCCGATAGTAAAAGGCTTTCCAGACAATATGACATGATCGAAGTTCATTAACTTTGCATATACGTTTTTTTTTGTATAGTGTGATTTTTCGCACATGGCCATCTGTATTTACATCCTTAATAATGATATACAGAAATTATGTAGTTAATACATTGTTAATGGGAGTGTTTCATTATTTACAAGTCTGAAGTGTTTATCATTCATGTATGCTTAATACAAGTACATTATTTTTTTCTTGAAAATACAGAATGACTATGAAAATCCCATATATTTCATTCCCGAAAATCATATCTGAAAAACACGACTTCCGGAAAACGATCAAACGTAATGAGTTGGAGAAGTCGATTCGATAGCTGACGTAGAGTTTGATTCAATTTGATCTGTCAGAAAGTTTATATCTGACAAGGTTTGTTAATTATTTAACTTGCTGGATACAAAGATCATTCATGGTTATTTAATCATTGGTGTCTAATCGTTTTGTCACACTGGCATATTATTAGCCCATTACACTGTCCATAGGCTAGACTTGAGCAAACATATATGTATGAGGCTCAATATATTATGCAACTTCTTATCCGATGCCTTCTCTTCTCAAGATACAATTGTGGCTGATGAATCCAAACCGAATTTCGTCACTGAACTTGTAGTGATTAGTGGTGAAATGACTGGGCTGGAGTAGATAATGGTTATGTTTCCGTCAACTTTTATAACACCGGAAAAAACCCTACTTATTTGCCATTAATTTTCATCAGTTACACAACGGAAACATAGCATTCTGACAAGTACTCTCACTGAGATTATTGTATTGCTTGTATAGTGAACTGATGTCAGGCAAGATTACCAAGTATTGCTTGTATACTGAACTGATGTCAGGCAAGATTACCAAGTATTGCTTGTATACTGAACTGATGTCAGGCAAGATTACCAAGTATTGCTTGTATACTGAACTGATGTCAGGCAAGATTACCAAGTATTGCTTGTATACTGAACTGATGCCAGGCAAGATTACCAAGTATTGCTTGTATACTGAACTGATGTCAGGAAAGATTACCTAGTATTGCTTGTATACTGAACTGACGTCAGGCAAGATTACCAAGTATTGCTTGTATACTGAACTGATGTCAGGCAAGATTACCAAGTATTGCTTGTATACTGAACTGATGTCAGGCAAGATTACCAAGTCTTGCTTGTATACTGAACTGATGTCAGGCAAGATTACCAAGTATTGCTTGTATACTGAACTGATGTCAGGCAAGATTACCAAGTATTGCTTGTATACTGAACTGATGTCAGGCAAGATTACCAAGTATTGCTTGTATACTGAACTGATGTCAGGCAAGATTACCAAGTAATAAGAGAGAGAGCGAGAGAGAGAGTATTGAGGTTTAACGTCGCGTGCAGCAATATTTCAGCTACATAGCGACCAAGTAATACGATCATATTATGCCGGTAATGACAGTTATTCGGTTGATAAATTGCATATATATGTTCATTTATGCTCATTGTTGTATACATACTATAGTTACGTGACACGCAAACGCGATGTGTCATAATCACGGTATGTCAGTTCGAAATGATAATCCGAGCTAAAGTTAAACCAGAGGAACAGTGATAAACAGCTTCAGTGAACACTTTCAGAAGAGAAAAAAATGATAAATTCTTTGTATATGAAGACTTAGGATGTCCGCTGGTGTTTTTTGGCTTTGGCTGCCATTTTGCCTGTTTTTCCTCTTGGGTTATCTCTCTTTCCTGGGTTAAGAGATAAGGATTTCCTGTGAAAGCCTTCTAGCCGAGAATTTTGCACAGCAAGATCCATCCAATTTGATAAATTTTGATAGATATTGTGATTACCTGCAAACAGAATATAAGAATATGCTTCAAAACTAGGACTATTCCCTATGATTTCTGTGTTATCAAATTGAGCATTGGTCCGTCCGCTTAAGGTTGCCTACAGGTAAAAAATACACACCAACCTATATTTTTTCTTAGTTTTTTTCTCATATTACACAATTATGAATGCAACAACACACATTACTTAAAAAGTTAATTACTTTGATTTATCATCAGCGGACATCCTTAATAATTGTTTTTTTCTTCTCAGTCGTTTCAATATATCCATTTCAGATAATTGTAAAACCTCACCGACCCTGCATACAAGCAAAGAGTGACTTCACTTAAATCAAACAAAATTGAATGTTTCCATGCTATATACCTGTATAGCAGCGCGGTCCTGCAATACTCGTCATCTCGATTCATGGTTTGTCTGACAAAGCCAAACCACGGCGGAAGACGAATTCACCAGGACGAAGCACTGGTGCTTGACTCCGAATGATTGAATTGATAAAAATGGAGAATTGCTGATGACTAATATGAGAATAAATGAATGCAAATGGAAGCATTACCTCCCTTTATAATATTTAAAATAAACGATTCATTCGCGATCGCTGTTCGAATGGTTTTTTTTACTGCTGGCAATCGTTTTTATATCGAGAAAATTTTCTCGAATAAAAAGCGATATCGCGATTCAATGTTTTTTTAATCGAGAAAATATAAGCGATATAAAAAAAACGATTGAGGATTATAGCCGAAAGTAGTACGGCAAGGTTCTGCCTGAATGACCCGCATACACGTTCGATTTTGTGTCTTAAACACTTCAGTCAGACTATAAGTTCGATCATTTTTTCTTCTCCCTTTTCTATGCTTCTTTGCCTTGTGTAAAACTATAGCTTGTTTCAGTTCAGTTGGCGGTTATATAGATACGATGGGGATATTGAAAGAAATTGAAAAAAATATATATATATACATAGGAATAATGGTGAATGATATATGCATATAATTATAACTTCATATTTACATATATTTTGTACGGGACACAGGCCCGAATATGGTCAGATTGAGTCATTTGCACTTGCAATTTCGTCTATTATTTTGAGTATTTCTGTGTTTTAAAGCTGATATTATTCCAGATTTCTTGTGTAGTATTTTTCGTGAACAATTTTGGCATCTGTGCGTGCTGAAATTTTGAGTTGATTCGTCAGATTTTCGCTGTTCGCGTGGTGTTTTGTCCTAAGATCACCATTTTCATTGTGTAGATAGATGGCGCTGTATTGAATATAACATTGTCATACGGGGCTTTTGAGTCTTCGAAAGCACTTAATTATTAATATATAGCGCCGGCTATTTGTAAAACTTTTCACAACTGTCCTTATTTTTTTGCTTGTTTGCTTGTTTATTTGAATTAATTTTTTTTGGAGCTCCCTGGGTGGGAGTTTTGTTGTACGGTTCCCTAAGTAGGACTCTATAAGTGCAAAGCCTCACAGTTTCCTGGCTTGTGGGATATTTGATGGTAGATGAATAAGTATATTTTCAATAAATTAATACATACATATATATATATAAAAGAAATGATTCAAAGGAAATAATGATATTGATTATTTTTCATAATTTGTTGAAAATACACTTATTCATTCACCATCAAATATCCCACAAGCCTGGTAATTGCAGTATGGAAACCACTGAAAGTGGGCTGAACGCGGTTTGCTTGGCAAGATGATTAAGGTATCGCCTTTGGCTAAAAAGGAAACCTTGACGATGCGAAGATGTGTTTCAAAAGGCCTGTATAATTCAGGTCACGTAACTTGGTTGCTGAAGAATCAAACAACGCCCCTCACCGTGTATGATACTATATGAGAAATGACTGCATTAATATAAAATATGAATATAAAACGTCTTTCTCTGTCCGACAGGTTTTCAACTCCCACATTTAAATCTTTAGTTTTGTGAAAAAAAATGAAATTTTTAACCGATGATCGTACTCGGACGAGAATTTTTTTCTCTGTTGCCAGCTATGTTAATCCAATATGAGATGAAAATATATAATATCCAGGTGGTTTCTGGCTTGAGCTTCCCTTTAGAATCATTCATAGTTCATTTATCAAAATGTAAAATTAAGATAAAAAGTATTGTACATAATTATGCGAATCCAACCGTTATATGCGATTCAGTCACCATTGTGATATGTATTTACTATAATTATGAAATCACTACCGCGAATATTCTTATAATCAATAAAATTAACTTGATGGTGATTTTTTGAACTTATTCACATCTCAATAGTTTAAAAACTGCACCAAAACATGAATGGATACCCATTCCTAATATATGTTTTACTATAACAAAATGTACATATTTAATTGCACTATTTTTCACCTTAATTAACCTAGAAATTCTCGGCTGGAGGGCTAAGCTGTTCTGGGTTATCGCCATGCGCCCATTCACACCTCTATCAAGTCTGTGGCATAAGCATTCTGATAATGCAATCAACGACGAACTCAAATCCACTTATAACCTATACCCGGTATTTACAACAACAAGATATTGCGACTATCATCCTGTATCGTTTATACCAAGTTGCATGAATATATGAGGAAATTATCGGACGTATGAAGGGAATGACTGAACAATAACACATTGTCGGCTCACACGATTATTATATGTAATTTTGTCATTTACGCAGAGTAAATCTGAGCGCGGACGTCACAGGAAGCATGGTACAGGTATGTGTATAGATATTTCCAGCATACGCCCTACTTCGGCTTGTAAGAGGCTATAGATCGTGAATCATATATATTATCCGGTTATCTTACGCATTTTATACAGTATAGTATAGTATAGTATAGTATAGTATAGTAATATAGGTTTTCCATCGACAAATCCACAACCAACATTAATTGTAGTTCCCAGTTCGCGGATAGAGCGGCGTACGACGGCAACACGGCCTATGTGTCAGATGTCACTCCGCCCCACGATTCTCTCGCACCTTGAAAAAATCCGATTTCCTCGCGATTGAAGATTCGCGATCAAGAAAGATTCGCGATCAAGAACGGTTCGCGCATGGGTAAACGATTCAAAAACGATATCGCGAGAGAATGGTTTTTTTCAGAAAAGGTTCAATCGTTTTTTCTCATTTTTTTCTCGATGTCCTCGCGACTGATTCGCGAATGATCGTTTTTCAACTGAGAAAATTGAAGAAAAATCGCGACTGAAGAAATAACGAATAATGGGAACGATCCCTAAAGAGAAGCATCCCTTCCCCTTTTATTCATTTATTATTATATTAATCATCATCAATTATCCATTTCCATCAATACAAACATTCAATTCTAGGCTCCAGTGGGACGAAGACCATAATAGGCTTTCCGAACAGTTTCGTGACTTTATGACCTTTCCGAATATGCCCATATTTGAGCGAATCAAAAGCCAGGCAATGTGTTGTATATTTCGCCTCCTCTGATTGTTTTAAAGGTGTTCGTCGCCGTATGTGTTTTGACTCTGGAGATACCCCTATGTCATTTATTCTCGGAACTTCTCATTTTAAACGGACGGTTTGAGTAGTAGCTGTACTGCTCACATCTGCATGCAGGTCTGGCAATCTTAATAATTTAGTATCCTATCAATGCTCCAAAATCCTATATGTCGCTATATAGGACTTTATTTATTTCAAATGAATTCGGTGTTCAGAGAGTACATCACGGCCGTATTTGGACTAATCGACTTGCAGTCGTGGAGGAGGGATACAGTTACCGTCTCCGTTCACCCTTAGGTTTTACCCAAAGACGAGTCCATATATCTACCTGGCATTATGGAGCCACAATGTCTGGACCGCGGCAAAATCAAAAGATATCCCGCCAGCATGGCGTTTGATTCGGCTGGGCCAACCAAAAGTACCCTACCATTAATGTCCTATTCAAAGCACTATGAATAGTTCTCAGGACTGAGTGACGCTCGAGTTACTTCAAGCCGGTTAGATCCCACAATCCAAATATCCAAATGGTGAAGCAGATAGGAGTTAATTTTAATTAGATTGGCAGAGCTGGTTACCTGAATTATGGAGGGTGTGCATGCTGTACTTTTCACAAGCAAGTTCCGTGTTTGTTCATAAAGTGTTTTCTACGACGAGTTTGCTTGTGGAAAGAATATCACAAAGACGAGTACAACATTGAAATGCACGGGACTGCCAGTGATATTGATGTAGCATCCACCCCAGGTCCTCGGTATATTGTTAAATTCATAATTTGAATCTTGTGCAAGTGGGGGATTGGAGATGAAAAATATCTCAGGTTACGCAAATCTGCCATATTTTTGTTTCTTTCGAAGACTAAATTCCACAAATTATTGACTGTCAATTTTTAGCTGATGGAAGTGCATGTACGTATATAAGATCCATATAATACTTTCCACCTACCACGATTAGATAGTCTTCATCGATACACAAATTAAAGAGCTGTGTCAGCTGCTGACATATGTTCTAAATATTTAGAAAATATTTTATTTAACACGTTGAATGTATTGTTGAACAGTTATGTACAATTGGAGAAAAGTTCCATCCATATGGGCATGATGGGGAGCGGTCTTGATATAAGAGGGCTGTACCATCAAGCGCCTCAAATCGAATCTTCTCAACTTTGGCGATATATATATATCGCATGCTGAAAGCAAAATAAGACCGTAGCGTGCAAGATCTATGGCGGTACGGTTCGTAACTGGTGTCTATTTTCGCTTAACCCGGGTCTAGGGGCCGGATGAACCTATGTATTCCGGTTTATCTTTCAGACATGAGATTGTATCTTGGGTAGACGATTGTATCCGGGATTAATATCTGTAAATGTCGCCGGTTGTATGCAGGCCGTACCTGTCTGTCAATCAGAATCCTAATCATAGTATGTTTATCAGGCTAACATATTTGTCAACCAATCACAACGTACATATGTTTACGTATGTGCTGCATGTATCATAACCGTGCATAAATTGCGCAAAATCAGTTCACTAACTTTGCTTGTGGGAGAAGTACAGGCAAGAGAAATTGCTCGCGTTTGTACATGTTGAAGTGAGGAAACGGCATGCTGTTGAATTTGTTTTTTTTTGCAGAGATAATCAAATGGGACCTATCGTGGCCACGTGGTCCCAAATGGGACCTATCGTGGCCACGTGGTCCCAAAAGAGCACAAAGATTGAAATATTGGTAAATTTCAGCAAGGCGACAACTTAAACACGTGTATTCAATTTCTTCGCACAACCAGAGTGTGGGATTCTCGGATATGGATAATAAATTAAGGCCGCATTTGTGACTAATTTGGGACACGGCATTATGAAGTTTTTATTTTTCTGCAAATTATATAACGTTGAATTGTGTAAGACTATGATGTTATGTATATTACCAGCGAATCACGGAGATTATTTTATACGTTGTAATATATTACATGGACTCCCCGTTTCCACCGCATGCTGCAGGGTGACTATTGAAACGACGAAGTGGAAATCGCCAAGAAGAAAGGCTTTCTAACCAATCCATTGTAGTTTGGTATTGTATGAAATACGCAAAGTAATCCCATACAGTTTCCCTTGCACTTGTCGTGTTACGTCACGTATTACATACTCAAGAGGGCGTGTTGTTTATCCAAAATTAAAATTAGGTACCCTACAAAACCATAGCACATTTCCAAATTTGCATTATATTGCAAAATGAAATATTACTATTGACAACATTTGAAGGAGTTTAAAATGTTGGTAAATGAAAATATTTCCAATATTTTTGCAGCACAATCATTCCTTAACATTTGCATATATTTACAATGTATATCAAACTGGTTGCAAAAGTTCAGTTCTGCCATGTATTTGATGACCATGTAACACGGAACAGCATACCCGTATAACCATCGTGCAGTGAAAGGGTCAGACTGAATAATTGCTTTCGACGAAATATGGATATATTTACCAGACGGTGAAATAACTTAGAATGCTTATTTTGGTTTCCTTTACATTCTGGATGAAATTAGATGAGATCTTAATATTTACCGTGTATCAGAATTACCATTCCATGATGTCAAATCCTAATATTTACCATATAAAAACATACCATTTTATGACGTCTAAAATCATAATGAGCAAGTACATCTCTTAGAGGAAGTCGGTTGATGGAACTTCGACATGGCATTTCAGCCATAGGTTAAATTTAAATAAATATTCATATATACAAATGCTTTGTCATACCTCTTGAATGTAATCAAGCAATATTGTTTGAATAAGATTTAAGGGAGTCGTGCCACCAATGGTTATTTTACTTTTCATGCTGTATAGAATATAAGCTGATACTAAAATATTCTGCGCTGTGACCATGCTATTTTGGATATATGAAATATAGGATGGCATATATATATATAACATAACCCCTTAAATGTATTTGTCATCTTGGCCTCTCCCAGCTGCAATGTACGGATGAAAATCTATGAGATACAAACATCCACACTAGAGGGCATCTACGACAAAGAAGTGCAAATAGTGGCCCTTTTCATTGATAAACAATACATTTTCCCTGTACGTGAAATTCGCCTCTTTTGTAGTGCTGCGTGGACGGAGAGAAAAAATGACATACATTTGGTACCCGGATCAGTCAAATGGTTCGCACGTGAAATTTGCCTTATTGTTTAGTGCTGTATGGACGGAGAGAAAAAATGCCATAGATTTGGTACCAGGTCCAGTGACATGGCTCGTTGAAATAGCAAAGCTATTCGGTCCGAAACGGCGATCATCAATAATAATAAATAAATCATCACCCGAGTTTTTCAGCCCGTTAATAATTGACAGTCTACTTTTGTCTGCAGGAAACATCGAGAAAATATTAAACGAAAATTCTCAAATATAAAAGAATGGCCATCAGGGAACAGATTATAGAACCAACTGGAACATAGCGTCAACCACACTAACAAACCTGTAGTTCAGGGACTGATAGGTGGATCAGTTGGTTACTCCAGTTAGTGACTGGACCTCACAGCGGGCGGGAGAGAGAGAGTTATGAATGGATTTTACTTGGCTTACCGGCATATGTCTATTGGCTGTATTACGACACTGCTCTGGTAAATACAATAATGTTGTACCTTTTAGTTTTTCTGTGGCATCATATCTGTTATCCTGTCGCATCCTATCCAATTCCGAGTATATATAAAGTTGATATACAAAAGCGTTTATGTTACAATCCTGTGTTAGGTCTGAGATCGAACATGTCTGCCATATTGAATTGGCATTGGTGCCAAGCCTCCTCAAACGTTCACAGCTCAGGTTTGGAGCGGCCATTGCTCAGGCCTTTGGTCAGGGCACTACGCCAAGTGATTTATTCGTTTCTTCCTGTGCAATTTTCTTTGATTTATTGCAGTGGTTTTTCCCGATGTGTTCTCAGTGACATGGATCCAGGTCATCAAGTCATACACATTGAGACTAAATACAACACTGTGATTGAACCTCCCGTTTGTGGGAAGGGTTGTGACTCATTTGCTTAGAGTGTCGGGTCCACTGTAGATGGGCATTCGGTGTCATAAATGAGGTGAATTAGAGTGCCACCTCAACCAATAATATCCAGATATTTCGAAAAATCTTTATCAACCTATTACTGAAAGCAAAAACAACATAAACATAACAGATCAATATGACGCAATTAACGAGTACAGGAACAAAATTGGCTATGTGCTTTGTAGCTTGTGTCATCCTTGGCGTTAAGTTTCGTAACGTGTGTCTAGTCGCTCTTATCTCCTTGCTATTTGAAAATCAAGTGATTTAGACCTCTGATATTCAAATAAACACACACTGTGTACACAAAGTGATACACACAATGAAACGAAACAAAAAAAGATACCTGCTCAGCTACTGGAACGGCATAATGGCATGGCATAGGACTCCCACCCCCCTCCAGACCACATGTTTAATAGTGTCTGGAACACTGCCAATTGCTTCATTTTCAACATTTGAACAAATGACATAGAGAGGGGAATACAAGAATTATCAGTTCGCCTAGTCCCATTGGCTAGACCCCGTGGAAAATGTAAGTGTTTTTATTCATGCAACAAAACATAATTGCGTAAACTGCTTCGTCACGACCATATAACCAAACACCTTCCTGGCAACTTTCCGAGGACTGCTAATAAACAATACACTCTGGTGGCACGATACAATGGTAACTAGATGCATATTTGCGCATATATGAACGCGCTTAGTGGAAAACGAGCCTGAATCCGAGAAAGTATTTATCGACTGACACACGATGCATGCATCAAGACCTCTGAATATGAATGCTAATTAACTACGCTTCTTGTCTAATTTCACTTAATCATCGAGGACGGTTGAGCACCATGCATTTCACATCTCTGATACATATCAATGATGTTCAAAGGTCGAACTTTACTGACTACCTTGGTACTCCTGTTCCTAATAATTTTGAGTTCACTTCAGTTACTCCTGATGATGTGAAGAAGACAATAATGAGTCTAAAATCAGCAGCACCTGGCCTAGATGATATACGGATGGCTATGGTAAAACTGGTTTCTGATTACATTTCAACTCCACTTTCCTCCATTATGAATTCCTCTTTCACCTGTGGAATAGTGCCAACTATATTTAAACGCGCCAAAGTAACACCAGTACTCAAATCGGACGATCCTTCTACTCTGTCAAACTATCGACCAATATCTGTCCTACCTTGTTTCAGTAAAATACTTGAAAAACTGGCCATTATTAAAATAATAGATTTTCTTGGTGCAAATGAAGCTCTCTCCTCAGAGCAGTTTGGTTTTAGAACTAATCACTCGACATCTTTGGCAGCATGCTCTTTATATGATACACTGATGCAAAAGAATCGAAATGTTACAGTATAGTCTCCTTCCTTGACCTATCGAAAACATTTGACACTGTCAACCATAACATTCTTCTCTCCAAGCTTGAACACTATGGTTTTCGAGGACTATCTAATACCTGGTTTAACAGTTATCTCTCGGACAGATCGCAAACAGTTATATACAATGAGAAGTTATCGGAACCATTGTCTATTGGATATGGTGTCCCTCAAGGGTCAATCCTCGGACCTATACTTTTTTTTCTTTATATAAATGATATAAACAGCGCAACGGATATGTTGAAAATTATTCTCTTTGCCGATGACACCAGTGTCGTATTTTCTTCCAGCTACATATCTGACGTATTTAATATTATGTCACAGGAATTACAGAAACTACATAGTTGTTTCTGCTGTAATCGCCTGTCATTGAATATTAAAAAAAACAAATACATGTTAATAAAACCCCATGTTTACCGACCAACGACTAATATACCTGGATTATGTATCTCTGGAACAGAAATCGTTCATCAATTTAAATTGTTAGGTATTTACATTAATGACCAGCTAAATGAAAATCCCACATAAACTACATATGCAACAAGGTATCGAGAAACATAGGTGTCATAAATCATATAAAAACTCGATAAATAAGAAAACACTGTATACATTGTATTATTCGATGATATTCCCATATCTATCTTATTGCAATGTTCTATGGGGAAATATCTATGCTACACATTTGAATCCCCTTGTCTTGTTGCAGAAACGCGCCTTGAGAGTAATAACCTTATCAAAAAAACTAGACCATACTACACCGTTATTTACAGAATTAAAAATTCTACAACTATGCAAACTAAACTTATACTCTTGCCTTCTGATGGCTCACAAATTGTTTCACCACCCAGACCTGCTACCATCAAAATTCCGTTTCTACTTCATTAAGCAATCCGATGTACATATTTACCGAACTGGGGGACAACTTTTATACCTATATCGCCCGATCTATCGATCAAATCTATCATTTTATACCCTCAAAATAAAAGGACCTCGTGAGTGGAACATACTACCTCCTTCAATTAAAAGCATCAATTCTATTTCTCTCTTTAAGTCAAAACTCAAGACATACCTTATCGATAACTGACATGTATTACATAGTTGCATGGATACTCGTATATAACTGACATAATGCCTTGCTTATATTTCATTTTATGAAAATGTTTTGGTGTATCTTGCAATATTTAGTCTTATTTTGGGATAGAACAAGCCCTTATGGGTTTTATTCCCGCCAATTCTGCTCATACGGCTAATATTACCAGTGTCTAATCTTTTTTCTTTCTTTATTTTCTTCTTATTGTTACTGATAGTCATTGGTGTACACCTTCATTATTTGGTGAATAAATTTCAATTCAATTAAAAAAAAAATGAACACAAAATTTGAATGATTCTCCAGCAAATGAGTGTGGGAATATACACTGAGACGCCATGCCTTGGAAGTAGTACAGCTCATTAAATGACATGCTATTACTCAAGCAGAGAAATTAAGGAAAACAGAGCGTGTTAAAATGCCCGCTAATGTAGACTACTGATGTGTTTTTTAATCTTCTGTAGCTCTTTTCAAACGGACTTGTCATGTTTCAACGGAAGACCGAGGAGACGGCCCGGGAGACGTCATTTTGTATAATAAGACTTGCTACGTTATGTCACATGACAAAATGAAAAGTTGGCAGAACGCCGAAAGCTCGTGTGAGGAGATTGGTGGAATCTTAACCAAGGTTCTTTCAGCAGATATCGAACGGATCTTCTTTAAGTACATTACCAGCCAGGAATATGAAATTAGGAAATTGGTCTGGTTTGGCGCTAATGATAGAGACGCAGAAGGACAGTATGTGTGGGCGGATGGTAAGCTGAATACGTTAGCATTTCAGCAATAAGTTTGAAAAAAGATTTGAGATAATTTCTGAATTCACTAACTTGAATATCCATTCGTTCAAAAACAGTGTCATATATTTCTTATTGACACAAGAATGATCAGATATCTTGATAATATTGTATCAATGTACGGTAACTGGAGAGAGGTTTGACATCCACGACTGATTACAAAACGACAGTTCGGCATCAGAGGCTAGGTCAATATTTCTCAAAATGTCCACAAATCAAGAGGTCGTACATCGGTTAAGATACCTGTGATACATATCATGGGACAATACAGAACATGTATAGGTCCCTTCTAAATAGTAATATCTGTATATTTTATGTAAACCTTCTCGGAGATATCGATTATCCTGTTTCCATGTCCTGAGTTTTATTTATACTCGTTTGCAGCGTCACTTAATATGTACCGTGCCTGTTTTCAGGAACGCCTGTAATATCTCACAGGTTGCATTTCCCTATACCGTCTTCTTGGTACGGCAGACTGGACCAACGAATAAAGGATTGTGGAATGTTCTTCTTAAAGTTGGGTTGGAAGACCAATAGCGAAATGTCTTGGACTATGCAACCTTGCTCCTCTCTGTTATCGTCGTTCAGATATATATGTCAGTACGGTAAGATCTATACTAGTCCAACATTTCTAAGGACGCTCTTATCGATTTTGATGAATAAGGCTTCACAATAAAACTACTCCACAAATTGCAACTCATCATTCTGGTAATCGTTTCAGCGTATTACCACTCCTTGATAAATCAAGAAGTGAAATCTAGTAACTGTGTAGTTAACTATATTGGGTTTATTTGTATAATGAGCAGACCAAGGGTTAGTTCGAATTCATGCCATCTTCAGTAATATGCGTGATTGAAGGTTTACATTCTGCTACACTGAACAGTGTACGGTTAAAGTCGAGAGTGAAAATGTAAACATGAATATCTGAAATTTCCCAAAACAATGTCATCGAATCGTAGATACTTTGAAGCTAACCAAACCAGTAAGATGTTAAGAATATATGGAAATCTGGGAGCAAATTTCCATTTCCTGTAATCTGGAGCATTTTCAGAGTGTTTTATTTAGATTACTTACATATTTTCCATGCTTCCCTGTGTGGAAATTATTTTTCAACAGCAATTGTCGAGTTTGTGCTTGTGCTTGTCCTCCCGTTGGTCGATAATGAAAAACAAGTTACGCATTTCGCATGAATGTTGCATGTTTTCTTGTGTATGCCTCATAGTGTTGGACACACCGGTTCCCGTCAGATCACCGAAGTTAAGCAACGTTAACCTCGGTCAATACTTGGATGGGTGACCGGGTGCTGTACTGGCTAGGCTGATCAGTGTCCAGGGTAATAGGAACTGTGAGCACTTTCGTGTTCTCGCACATGTAGGCACCGTCGTGATATGACTGAAACAAGGTTGAAAACGACGTTAAATTGGAGCGATTTGTCAGAGGTGGGAAAAATTGACGTCTGGCGACTAAAAAGCAACCGAAACAAGGTTGAAAACGATGTTAAATTGGAGCGATACGCAGTGGGGAAAATAGACGACGTCTGGCGACTAAAATGCAACCATTTGACTTTACAGGAAAGTATTTGTCGACACCCAACATTCAGACGCGAGAATACGGTCGATTCTCAGACGTAGTCATAGTATCAGTCACGCTTTTATTGTAGATGTTCAAGTGGAGACTATGAAGTATTCACACGGCGCCTAGCACCGGCTTAAACGGAATTAGATACGCTAGCTCGGGAGCTGTGATGGCAGGTCAGCTCAAACAACTCATCTGATGTTAATGGATGCCACTAACCCTACTACTCACTCACGCACTCACTTGTGTATGCCCAATAATAACTATTATAATAGTAAGCCCACGCCGTTGCATTTGGCATTTGAAGAGAAGGGACTCCGGAGTTGAGACAGCACATCGAGCAGAACAATATAGTTTCCACATGAACAGTTGCAATAAAAGCACGGGTGAGACATCGATGATACGTCTTATAATCCTCTGTATTATAGTCTTAATATGAGGTGCCGAGGGAGGCTTTCCTGTTGAGTAATATTGTTGTTTTAGTCCTCCCGCGTCTTTCACAGTTTTGTAAGCGGTGAAACCCAAACTGCTCTGCCTTCGTTGAACGTTCTTGTTGTTGTCACCATTGTGATGATACAGTAGCTACTAGCAACCCACCATATCCTGCGTCGGAATGGATATATATTTCTGCCAAATAATTTTCATTTAATAGATGCTGTGTGTTCCGAAATATCGGCGACTCTTCTGGCGATGGAGAAATCCTTCTTCCTGCAAATATATGCTTTTACATACAACGACCTGAAGTGCCAGGATATAACAGAGAAGCCACCAAGGACAACGCAGTCAACAATTCCAACGGAACGAACGCGAGCAGAAAAAGTTCGTAAGTATGGGAACGAAAGACATCATTTCGAGTTTTGAGTTAATCGGCTTTCATTTTGCTGCAATTACTGTTTTCTTCTGCGAGGTACATCTGGTTCTCTCCAGCGTCCGTCAGAGTATCCACTGTTATCCACTTTTCTGGCAGTCATAACTGTAATCAAATACCCTCTGAAGGTCAACAAATCTTGGCAAATCGATGGGTGTTCTGATGATCAAGCACAATGCCATGCAGGCCATTTTCAGGAAGAACTTGTCGGTTGACCTTGACACAACTTCAAATGATACTTTACGCAGTCAGCTCTCCTCAATTAAGACGATCTGCTTCCATAACCGAATACCTTTTCCGCATGGACCTCTTAGTGAGAAATTCGAAGTATGTATAACATCTAGAAAAATGAACTCAGACTAGTTTATTGTAAGAGGGCTACGGTCAAAAATTGAAAAGATTCCGGTAAGACATCATGATATTCTTTTACTGGCAATTCGGACCGGATGCTAGGAGATTGCACGTCCGACTAGTTCCGATCAGAAAGGCCCGAACAGAGATTGCCAGAGCGGTTAGCACGGGCTTCTAATGAGATAAGGGTCGAGTTTCCAGGACAAGCCGCGTTATAATTCAGGTGAAAGGAGGGAGCATTTTATCAGTTTGACTATATTGATTTGACTGTTGCTAGGCTGGGGATGCTATTTCAGCATCTGCTGTCAGAAGCTAAATTTAGTTTTTTTCGGTTGAGAACCCATTTAAGCATGAACAAAAATGAGAAACTCCGGTAAACAAAGCGTTCCTCCCGCCGTATTAGGCCGGCCTTCCACAGCGTTATTTTCTGTCGAGTTGTGTTACCGTGAGCGGGTCATGTGAACCCTTATATAGGAAACAATTGTGCATATGTTCTTTCATGGCTAGCCGGCTGGTGATTGAGTAAGATGTCTGGTTCTATCATAAACATACAAGTTTGGTGATATAAAACGGATTGTGTTATTAATTTTTTTCTCGAAACGGTGGGAAGCGATTAGCTGTTTTACCCCTCTTTCATTTGGAAACTGGTTTTGTGTTCAATTCTGTCCGCGTTATCAATATGTTTATGGTATATAGCCGGCTGAACTTGTCAAAATTTCTTTGAAATAGTGCATCTGACTCATTCATTCTTTGAAACTCGACGTCGCGGTATATACAGTATTATTATGCTGTGACAGAAATACTGTTATTAGTAGTGGCAATTGGATCCTTCCTGGCCAATGAGTTGGTGAAATCGGACAAATTGACAATGCGATTTGAGCCTGACAGGGCTGTACAGTTTCAAATATTTGTACTGTGTTTGTTATAAAGAGCCAGTATATCGGGAAGCTTCAGATTTTTAAGGTCTTTTTCAATTGCCGCCCCGGGTGTTGCTATGTGGTGGTATCTACGTGCTTTGTTCTTGTTGTTTTTTAGGTTGGCTTTGGTGTGGGAGATTCCTCAGTGTTGTTGTGTAGTAGTATATGTGTGTCTCTGGATTTGGGATACAAGACAATGAAGTGAATTTGGGACAGGGATTCACAAGGAGTTTATATGGGGAATTGAATTTTGGGTTTACCGTAAATCCCCTAATTATTCACGGCCCAAACTTAATTTGAGAACGGTTGAATTTTTTATCAGCCAGCTTTTCCCTATCCTGATAAAACGCAAACGCGTTTTTTTTTTGTTTCAAGATATTCCTCCAATGGTTGACTCCTAAGAATACGCCCATATTTGTTGTAGGGTCCGTATCGGCAAGTGAAAGACTCGAATTCGTCGGATGTTAACTCGTCGGACAAACTTTCGCTAATCTGGTTGATATTCTGGACTAATCCAGGTGTATTCCCCATTTCTTTGGTCCTACACGTGAAGAATTGATTCGTTTTGCTTTTTTTCTTTTTTGTGTAGCCGACCTTGATTGTCGAGTTGATAGCTTGGGTGAATTGTCAGTCCGTATTATAAATGCGAAGATATCAAGGGACTACATTTTCGTCAATCTATTTGAACTGAGTTAAGGAAATCTATTTCATGTTTTTCCCTTATCGGATTAGTTCAGGAAAGTCTGTCATTGTTTAGAATTCAAATGAATGGGAAATAGTTATTTCATTTTCTGTGTGAGAGGAGTTAACACTATTGTTTGTTTTTGGTGTGTTTTGTAGGGGTATACTTTTGTGGCCTGTTTTCATTAACTTCAGTGGGATTCTGGAGTGGAAAATCACTGAAAGTCTTCGATATAGTTGAATTTGTTTAATTGGATTTTGTTTGGGTATTCCTTATTTTTCTCGACTTTGGTTGACATGGCATGTATGTGGCTAAAGAGGAAGCACTGCAAAACATGAGAGGGGTGGACAGAAGTGTCCGTGTAGTAGCGTTGCCGAAAGAAGGCAGATTGCTATGTTTTACAGATTTTGTGCAGGCGATGCAGATTTTATGCATATAGCCGATCTAGTGCAAGAGGGGCAGGTAATCGGTTTTGACTTGTCCGGAAGTCCGGATTATATCAATGCATTAGTAGACCGCCGATTACAAGAAATCAGATCATGGGAATTTGGAATAACGGCCCAAGTGGATGCATTAGATGCAGTTGGACCAGTTGCATGACAATATTAAGTCATACGAGAGGAAGAGAGAATTAAGGCTTAATGTCGCGTTCAGCAATATTTCAGCTTTTTAGTGACGATCAAACAAAATTCTAAGTACTCAAGCCACTAACTTGGTAATCCAACTCATTAAAACATACACACATCAAAACTTATGTAACAAACCGATTTCTCTCAAATAACTCAAGATACACTCCTCTCTCACTCGACTAAACAGATCTTCCAAAAGTAGTCGTTTCATAAAAAGAATCTCTTACAATCTTAAAATCTATACAGTCGATAATATGTTTCACTGTGAGACCTTCGTGGCATGGAATACACCTTGGGACTGGCTCTTTTTTGGCGATTCTACATTTCCTGATCATGGTTTGACCGAAACGGTTCTGGCTGTTCAAATGAGTATAGTCTACAGTTTCTGTTGAACTCATTAAGTTTGTTATTTATTATTCACAGCATCCCATAAAGAAGGAAACATCCATGTCACATAAGTACAGATAGAGGGTCTGAAATCGCTATATGGGATTCCAGGAGGATCAACCTCATCGTCTAGAGCTGCCTTAGCCATTCCATCATCCTCAGTATTACCTTTGATGCCAACAAAACACAATATCAATCTGTTGATCAAATCTACAGTTATGTAATTGTGAAATATTCAAGATAGTGGGATGAGTGGAAGTTTCACTTTTAATCGCTTGAAGGCATGACAGTGAATCCGAGAATAGGCATATTTTCCCCCTTTATTGGACCCAATACCTTCCAAAGCCAACAATATAGCATTTGCTTCTGCAGTGAATATCGAAATATTACCGGGTAGTCGACAGGTTTTAGTTTGCTACACTCTCACCATCTTTAGAACCATCTGTGTAAATAGCCTGATGTGATCTGTATTTTTCTCTCAGCAGACCAAATTCTTGTGTATAAAATAGCTGGCTCGTGTTTGCCTTTTTGTATTTTGTTAGTGTAATATCTACTTCTGGTTGAGTTAACTGCCATGGTGGAATTGGTAAGAGCTTGTTAGGTAAAATCTGACTAAGCTTAATACCAGCTGCTACAATGTGTGGTTTCATACGAATTCCAAGAGGCGGAATAATGGAGGGTTTCTTTAAATAGAGATTCACAAACTGAGGTTTGAAAACACAGTTATATGCACGATTCGAATGATTTGATAGCAATTTTGTGATATATTACAGTGACAGTTTAATTTATTCGAAGTTCTAAAGGAAATTCATCTGCATCGACATATAAGCTTTGTTTAGGTGATGTTCTTAACGCTCCAAGTCGAAGTCTTAGTCCTTGATGAAGAATATGATCTAGCTTTGCCAAGTCTGACTTGCTTGCGCCGTTCTAAACAATAGAGCCATAATCAAGTTTCGAACGAACAAGTTATCGAGATACATGAAGAAGTGCTTGCTGATCTCCTCCCCACCTATATTTGGCAACTACCTTTAGCCAATCAAGAGCTTGTCTTAGCCCTGGAGAATTTGAAGCCATTTTCTAGACTCCATTTCTGAATTCTATTTAGACAAAGTTGTAATGTTCTCTCAATATTACATTACATTAGATGTTTCAAAAGTTGACAATGAATATTATCAGAGCATGCAGCAGAATCGTTAGCTTTCGTGAGAGAAGCTTGAAGTTTTTCAATTGTGAACATAGCGTTATAGCCTTCACGGTTACCGGAGGGGAATTTAATTTCGTTTTTCTCTTCTCTTTTTTTCGAAACTTTGAAATTTAGGTACATAATTATCTGACGAAGAGTTTTTGGCAATTGTTTCGCCTAGCTTATTTGCACTCTGTCAGTTAACACCTGATTTCTATCGTTGAGATGATGAACACTACATTGTAGACTTGGAGCTTTTACCTTTTATTCTTTGGATCATATTCCAAACTTTTGTTATTGGAGTATGTGTATTGATCTTAGAAATATAATTTTTCCAAGAATCACGATTGTTCTGTTTCATGGTTCTGCTAGCTTTAGCTCTAGTAACTCTGAGATCTTTTAAATGTTCAGAATTTGGATGTCGGCGAAAACGCCGTTCAGCGTTCTTCCTACATTTCCATGCTTCGTTGCAGTCATCATTAAACCATGTTGTTTTAAGATGTGCAACTCCTGAAGATGTGGGTGTGGTTCGGTTAGCAATTTCAATCAGCATATCTGAGATAACTGTATAGGATCTGGAACATCCGAGAAATAAAGTGATTGTAGCTTTTGTGAACAAAACTTTTCAAGTTCAGGCCAATTTGCTTTCTTGAAATTATACCTTGTTAAAGGGGGTCATCCGCTGAATGAACAGCTTTTAAAACAGTGCGAAAGTGATCACTTCCACAAAGGTAATCATGAACAGTAGATTCTTCGAGTATAGGAAAGTCGCAAAGTGAGATATCTAACCCTGAATAGGTTACATGGGCTGAGGAAAAATGTGTATAAGAACCATCATTAAAAATACACAAAGAATTATTTGATATAAAATCTTCAAGAATGTTTCCTTTACAATTCTCTTCATTATCCCAAAAGTTAGTACGGCCACTACATTCAACCATCAATAAACAAGGTTCAGAGAGCTGATCGTAAACATTCTGAAGTTCACTAAGACAGAGTCCTCCAGATGAAGGTATGTGCACCGTGCATAATGTGAATACATAATTCACAGTAAGACGAACTGCTACAGCCTGTAAATCCGTCTTTTAGTCAATAGGACCATGTAATACACCCATTTAAACAAGTATTGAAGAGCCTCCTGTAGCCTTTTCATGCTCTTGCAAAGCATAGGAATGATAGGTTGTATATTGCCGTAATTCAAATTTATTTATATCTGCTTCTTTGAGAAAAGTTTCATTCAAACCGAGAGCTAAGGGTTCATGATCATAAGAGTTCATAAGAGTTTACAACCTAAGCTCATTTAAATTTGGTCAAACTCCTCTGCAGTTCCATTGCAGGTGGGTTGGAGACTGAGCCAGTTTAGTCTATATGAAGAAATAACACACAAGAGCACACATACTAGGAAATAGAGTGTCAACTTAGCCATCACATACGGGCTTCAGATAGGCCAGTTGGATGAAAAGATAGGACAGTTCGACTGTCCGATTGACCAGTTAAATAGAAATGTGGAGACAACTGGGCGTCGGATTGGTCAATTAGGTCAGTGATTTGGTCACTTGGACGCACAAGATCACTATGAAGGGCAACAATTAGGTCAGTTGAATGGCAAGGTGGGCCAAGTGGATTTAGATATAAGAACTGTTGTTACATCGCTTAGTGCTTCAAGCAGGGAAGGGCCAGAGAGTTCATCACATGTGACATCTGAACAGAAAACACTGGACGCTGATCAGGCGTTACCAGATAATGATAAATCATCTAGACAATCTGCCGCAGCAGTCGCCTCCGTGTGGTAATACTGCAACTCTTGATCCAACATGCCCAATAGATATTAATGGAACGACAGGATTACAAGCGTCTAGTCCGTCATTCATAATCCAGCCGTCGTCCATTAGAGAATATCCGCGTCCATAATCCAAAGACCTATTCCATTTTCCACATAACAGTATTAGCACCAAATTCAAAAAGACAATCATAGTATACATAAACACAGGCTTGTTTCCTGCAAGAGAGAAGCGGTCAACAGTTTTCAATGATGCCGGCAAGACATCATGATGTTCCAAAAATATCAAATCCGTATCGCTGATCAGTATTCTTAATCCATAATATTCGTTATAGAGTCGTCATCTAAAAAAACAAGAGATGTATCTCAGTCACGCTTTGATTGTGCCTGTTCATATGAGTACCATGAGGATCTTGAAGCACATGGGTTCATACGGCCCCTAGCCCCGGGTCAAGCGGAATTAGACACAAGTTACGAAACGTAGCGCCACAGATCTTGCACGCCACGTTCGTATCCTGCTATCAGCATGCGATATGTATCGCCAAATTTGAGAAAGTTTGAGTGGAGGCGCTTGGTGGAATAGCCCTGTTTTATAAGTTTCTGCAACAATGTTTTGTGACGTTGATTAAAATCATCACATTTAACACAGGATCTAGCAAATGCTACTAAGCGAAATATGTATACGCCATATGCAGGTCCCACTGGAATATTACTATCCAGAAAGGAATAGTTAACGATGTCGAAATTGTAATCATCTCTTTTGTCATAAAGTCGACGAGAGAGAATGCCCGCTTCATTTTTATAGAGACTTGTTTGACGTTTCCAGACAACACTAGAAAGTTGGAAAATGTACTCCATCAATCACAGTCCAGTGGTGAGACTTTAGTTCCGGACTCCCATTGCCCAGTAGATGGGAATAGATTTTTATTAGATAATGTTATGATAGGGGGCAACATCTCCGAGAGAATGTAGACAATGGGATTTTGGCCGATGTGTTCGCTACTGATACTGACTGAGAGGCTGAAATCTTTCCTAGTACATTTAGCGGATGCTCGTCCGGATCCAGATTAATCAAACGGCAGGTGACGCAGTTTGTTGTATGCGTCTTAAGAAATGTGATATGGTGTGGGGATAAGTTGATGTATGCCATCACGTGTGTGTAGTGGTGGCTTGGTTTCAATTTTCTATGTGAAATTATCTGATTTGGGTGTGGATTTGTTTTTCATTGTACAGGTTTATATGAAGCATTGGGAAATTAAGAAAACAAAAAAATATGTAAAATTTTAGACTCAAATTGTTCGCAGCGTGCTATGTAATGTAATGTGTATTCCGGAACCATTGTTGTTCGAGAACATGTGACAAACTAGGTGCGGCATTCTGAGTAGGGGAACAGTATACTTGACGCCTGTGTTGGATAGTTGCTGTGTGGTTTGAGAATTTGTATGTGTGGAGATTCCGTGTAGGAGATTTGTGTGTTAATTGCGTGTCTGTGTGGTTTTTGTTGAGATATGAAACGAACTTTGTGTGTTGTGTTTTTTGTGTGTGTTAAGCTGTGTGGTACGTCCATGGAAGTCTATGTGAGGTGAGGTTTAGACACAGATTACGGGAAGTAGCGCCAGAAATCGAGTAAACTATGTTCACATTATGTTGTCCGTAACGATATTCATCGCACATTTTGATGATCTTTGAGTGAGGGCACTTGGTTGTATAGTCCCGTTGAACAAGTTCTGTGATAATATTGTGTGACATTGATTAAAATCTTGGCGTATTGATAGAGTAGGACAAGAGCTTCTATGATAAATACACGCCATCTTAGGTCCAACTGAAATATATCCAACTGAGGACACATATAGGAGCTATTTGTATCGTTCTCCATTTCGCTTTCCAGGCTACCAGAGACGTAACGGGGGGTCATCAGGCAACCTAATCGCGCCCCCCGACTGGAGAGCAAGAGCCGTATCCGCAACTGTGTGCGCCAGAAAATGCATGGGTAGGGAAGCATTTTGTGTCTATTTCACCTTCAACCAAGCCCGTCGACTGTGCTACTGCTATTCTTCACTTGACGCTGTAAATTCAGGAATCACGGAATCAGAAGATTGGGTTATATGGGAGATCGTTAGAGAATATCTAGATATTCCAAGTTAATTTATCTGAAATACATTGAGGGAATCCTCCCTGGGCGAGAACAAAAGAATGGCTTTTAACTTTCACTCCCTCCGCTGACTGACTGAGAGCAAGATTAGTATGCTTTAACATTGCCGAATGCACGTGTTGGTGAATATATGTTTCTTTTCGCCGAAAAATTCTGAAACTTTCGTATGTTTTGTGAAACGAATATCGTTACCAAATACGTAACAAATTTCTCAAGGATTTCTCAATGTTAACTTCATGGGAGCTTGCCCCCAGTGCGGTGGGGGGGGGGGGACGTGCTACCTGTGACGAGGCGCGGACTTCCCGATTGTCAAGTCACAGAGTTTCAATCTTCAAGAGGTAAAGTTTAAGCCAATACGTAACATCGGTATTTCATTTCAAGAGAAGCCTTTTTTCCATTGACAATTTTTGTCTAATACCTGAAAACGTGTTCAACATGGAACAAATCGCCCAAGTGAGCGCGTGACCACCCAAACGGCGTGCTACGCCATTATGGTGTCATATAATGAGACAAACTCAAATAAGCACTGATACGGTGTACAGTGCTGTGATTGTAGGCATAAATTGTAGAGAATGAGACGTAAGCTGTTCGTTCACTGGATCACTGTTGTTGCTTGCTGCTACATCGCATTTGCTGATATTGACATATAAAGTATATTCCCATTAATTCATTAATGACAATGTTTCCACTCATCAACAGTAAATTCGTCGAAAATTTTACAAATATACACTCCTATAAGTTACCTCGCCATGTTACTACATGTACTTCTGCGTACTACTGTGTGGTTTTTTAAGCCTGTGTTCCTATCAATGTCCTTTTTGCAGTACCTGTACTACATCTTTCTCTAGTATCGTGGGTATTTTGTTTTCTGAAACAGACGTCATGGTTTTTAAGATATTACCAAATAAATGACATAACTCAGACCATATCCTTGGCTTTGAAGAACATTTGGAACTGACGCCTATAACACATTTTGACCTATAGAAAAAAGTTATACCACAATTTGACAATTCGCAACTCCTTGGGTATCGCCGGTGGTAGATAGCCCCTCGAAGACAATGAACGCCATATTGAAATATCAAGAGGTCATGTGATCCACGTTGTTGGAGTGACGTCGGACATGTCCAAACTAAAGCGGGAGCGTCAATTAGTTTTGAACCCAGGGGAGATAACTGAACTTTCGAATCGGATTTCCTTTCGATGTACGGTTCGTTTTCGTTGACTGCAGAGGGCGCAACAGAGCCTCCACCCTTGTCCACAGTTCCATCTGCAGAGGACCAACCCATAACAGCGTTTATTTTCAACTGGCACACTCGAAAACAAACTATGGTATCACTTTGTCTAAGTGACTTAAACATGCGACACCTTTAACGTTAAAACAACTGCAACGTGATATTATATTCCAATGGGTCATAACAAATATGATTACTACTTCATTCGAAATAAATTTGAAATTCATAGTGTATAATTTGCTCATTGACAGTTCATGCATCCGCGTCGGTGGTTTGGTTCTGAGTCCTGCGTGCTAGGCGATTTCGGCGCGTCACGCCTGTTGATTCATAGGAAATTCTTGTTGTTGTTTCCCGAGCGTAGAATCGGTCTCCTTCGTAGATTTCCGCTCGGCGGTCCTGAATGCAATTTGACCCGATACCTGCCTAGAAATACCTCAAGAGGATTTTCCTACCATAAGGTGTAGTCATACCTTTTATGTGGTGTGGGTTGAGCGAACTGCTTATTTAAGACCGTTACAAGAAATAGCTCATGAACTTCATGTTCAAATAACTGAATTATTGCAGTTTTGTTTGAGGTTACTGAAGATTATCGTTTACGTTTGTATTTTCATAACTGGGCAACCAGTGGAAGTGGCAATGCGAACATTTGCCTTGTTTACTTCGAACCTTCAAGTTATCAACTTATTATAAGTACCAATTAGTAGCGAGTGAGTGAGTGGATATAATTAAGCACCATCCAGCCCAGTTGTGTTCCTGCTACTTCAAAGAAGAAATCTTTGAAGCAGCATGGAACCAGATACCCTCCATCCAACCTAAAAACACTGAGAACAGCGTACAAGACACAGACAGGAAGCTCACATGGTGCAATAAAGACAAGTGATATTACAGTGCTAGACATCACATTATCAAGTTCCTGTTGCTTCTCAGTAAAATGCATTGAAACAACAGGAACCTGAACCCACCCAATCACCCGCTAGTGATATATAATTACCTTTGTATGTAAATCTCAATGCACATACATTCTTGCGGTAGCCGTATGACTGTATAAATGATTATCATAAATCAAAATGTGAGAATATTAGTTTCTGGTAATTTTAGCTGCACACGTCTAACTTTTAGCACGGCAACGCTATCGCACATGTATCAAGCGTTTTCATTCAAACGTGCAAGGATTCGCAAATGACGCCGTTTTATAACATTAAAGATGACTCGTGTGAGAACAGGCCGTTTCGATGCTGTTCTCACAAACAATCGCTCAAGATCAATCAGTTATTAATCAGATAAAGCTAAGACTATTGATCCACTCAAAATATATTTGGTAAAATATGGCAAATCATCAGAGTATGTTGTTATAATTCTGGTAAATTGCCCAGGTAATACAGAGAAAAGACTAACATGTCTGCTCAAGATGGTGCTAGGGACCGTGTGACTATGTCACTATGTCCACATGAACCGTCACAATAAAAGCGTGGCTCAAGTACAAATCATCACAGGGATCACTTTGGATTCTTGCGATGTTTTAGAAAGACACAGTCAGCACATTTGTCTGTGAGGTCATATGACTTCTTGTGAGTGCGCCGGCATGGTTTACCACCACCCTTTTAATGTTGCGTTTAATTATAGTACAATATAATGCCCACTGTATGCTATGAGCACTGTAGCGAATTGTTGCTACTGATAGATAGATAATCTCGCACTGATATGGTGGCACTCCAACCCACATCGTCTAAACGAAGGTACCATAGAACCTCTAAAAAAAATGAGAGGTTATAAGATTTACAGAACATCCCGTATTACTGGACAACGGGGCTCCTGTGGAGAAACGGTGAGTTTCTCACAGATATCAGTATCCGCTTGCTATGATTTAACTCAGCTCGGACACTGACATAGGAAAAGCGCCACTGGTCTCTAGGGACCACCATTTGTTTTATCCCGGTTTACAATTGATTATCGATACCTTTAAAGCAATACATATATAGAAAATGTACAAAATCGATCATAGATACCGATAAACATTGGTGTCCTTAACTTTGTACACGGGACATTGATACAATGTAGTCATATCTTTCCTCAGTCGTGAAGTCAATTGCCTCCACATTGTAAATTGGTCATTGCTGACGTACACATGATATTTCACTTGTCACCAATGGTTACGGTAAGAAGTTTCTGAAAGCAAACAAATAATTGATATAGCTAATGTACATTATGGCAGTTTAAGTTTCCATTCAGGCGCACTCCTGTCAAGCATAGCACGTATTTGTGAAGCTCAATTACATTCCCCACTATAGAGGACGTATAGAATATGCGGATGACAATATATGTCACATAAATTCAGAAAGATAGATGTGGTGGGTCTACATCCCTCCCCCATTTTCCCGTTCCCGAGCTCCGAAAATACTGTAATCAATTTCATATTTGTTAAGCATATGATTAAAAATCATGTTCTTCTGGTGTGATTGTTTGGGAGATTGTTTCGTTATGCCCTCGACATTTAAGTATCCGAGCAAGACAGATCAGTCGATCACCAGAAAGGATCAGGAGTGATAGTTTGTTTTATAGTTGTTAATGGTTGGTGCCTTAGCATGGAATGATCCAAAGACTCTGGCACCGCCTTAATGATACTGAGACCTACTGCGCACACTTTTACATATTCTCTGGATATTTTTTCTTTATACAGCTACAAGTAAGGCTCATAGCTATGGTAAAGTATATATTTGTTAAAAGTGCATTGCTTAACGATTCCAAATATATAAATTTGTTCACTGTAAACTTGTAGTTCGGGAAAATACTCAAATCGGAGATGTATATATATATGTATGTATATCTGATCTGTATATAAGTAAGGCCCATAGCTATGGTACAGTATATATTTGTTAAAAGTGCATTGCTTAATGATTCCAAATATATAAATTTGTTCACTGTAAACTTGTAGTTCGGGAAAATACTCAAATCGGAGATGTATATATATATGTATGTATATCTGATTTAACAAAAATGTATTTAAATTTTTTGAATGACCATTTTCAAAAAAGTATTCAACTTATCGTATCATCATTTCCTGTAGAAAACAACTCTAACAGGAAGTCGCTGTCTCTGCTTTGTCAATTTTGGTCTAGTTCTCATTCTATTGACATTTAATTCAACTTCAAAACTAAAAACTGTGAGGAGCTCGATTTTTAAATAAATATTCCATTAAATGTCAATCGAATGAGAACTGGATCAAAATTGATAAAACTGAGACAAATTTCCTAGTGGAGTTAATGATGATGTAAGTTACAATAAGTCTTCGCAACCCACATATGTATACTTTACCATACCTATAAGGCATATCTTTACTCTCGAGTGTGTGTAAAAGTGTCTACAAGTGGGCTCGGTGACTTTAAGCGGACTGGGCAGTTTCCCTAATAGTTCAACGTAATCCCTTGACAATGTTGTCTGGCTTCGATGACAACATGTGGTGCACCAACACTGGCTGGTCGCATTGAGCTTCGGTTCGTTCTGTTGATCTCATCTAAGTTTATAAAATGGAGTTTATAACTATGATAACTGGCGTAAATATGATAATATGGTTCAATTATTCATACTTTGCAAGACAGAACCAATAAACTTAAATTTACGGTAATTGTGACAGATTCCGGTCGAAAATATACCGTACCAGTTATCAGCGATTTAAAATATATTCTGGGTTAAAGATATAGCGAAGCGCCCGGATTGACGAGCCAGAGCCCAATGCGACCAGTCAGTGTCCGTGCACGGTCCACTGTCATCAAGGCCAGACAACACTGTCCAGTGATTAACTTGATCTATAGTGCACATTGCCCATTAGATACAAATACAGAACAACAATTGATGTAAAAGCTCTACAAACACATCTGGTGAAAATTGCGTCACTGCCATGGACCGTTAGATTAGGGTACCACAACGTCGAGTTTTGCGCCAAAATTTGGCGAAAAGTTGGTTCGTCCCAGATTGAAATTGCCCAGCTCTCAAACAAAGCCATGCCATATGCGTCATAGCAACAGCGGAAACAGTCAACAGTAAGGAAACAACAGTCCTTATGTCAGTCCTTATGTGGGCTGTACGTATTAATGAATGTAAAGACTTTTAAATTTAAAACGGAAGCTGTAAGAATGCGTTTGGAAAGAAAATTCATTCAAAATTACGGAAAATTTCTCAACTGCTAATTAAGAGTTCGTGTGCCTTACATCAGCGAAAACATCAAATGATTCGTTGCAACAGCAACTGCCTAGTGCACATGTATTTAGGTACTTGGAAACGCGCATGTCAATAGGCACAAAGGAGGGATATGTGTCAAGTTACAAGCGCCTGGTCTGTCATTCATAATTCAGCCGCCGTGCATTAAAGAATATTCCCTTCCATAATTCAAAGACCTATTTCATATCCATATAACAGTATTATCACCAAATTCAAACAGACAACCATAGTATACATAAATATAGACTAGTTTCCTGCAAGAGGGAAGCGATCAACAATTTTCAATGATGCCGGCAAGACCACATGATTTTCTGAAATATCAAATCCGTATAGCTGATCAGTATTCTTAATCCATATTCGTTGTAAAGTCGTCATATAGAGAATAATGTAAGTCACGCTTTGATTGTGATTGTTCGTATGAGCACCATGAGTATCTTGAAGTACATGGGTTCATACGGATCCCAATCGAGGGTTAAGCGGAATTAGACACAATTTACAAAACCTAACGCCATGGATCTTAACATCCCATGCATGATATCTCTTGTATGTAGTCGAGCTAAAGAATGTTTTATGGCTTCCGACATTAATATATCTACGATCAGTTTTAAATTATTAAATTATTAAATTATTTAATTATTGATGTCATTGACTTGAGAACGATACTAGTACCTGTATCGAAATGTCGTCCTGAATAAACTAGAAGTTGTTATCCATAAGCAATTTGTTTATTTATCTACTTTCCAACTTCTAAATGCCACTTAAAGAAACCAGTTTTATTGAACACAGATACTATTAATGCACTTAGACAGTCAATAAGATCCTGATGAGGGATTGTAGTATAGAGAGTCGAGAAAATGCCATGTGGATGCATGCCTGTACGATATATGACCTTTAGCATCAAGTTCTTCCGTAAGACATTTTGAGTTTTTCAATATCCACATACATTCAGCGCCAGAGTTTGCAGAAATAGTGGTGCAATACTTTTCCCAAAATGCTTTTACCTCATGAAGGGCCCTAGTCAACAGATTTGAAAGAAGCTTGGTGGTGCAGCTTCTAAAACCAGTTATGAATGTAGGTTTGTATGGTGAATTATGCATTTTGGGAGTACAGTATACTATTGGTATGTCGTTATGGTTGGTTGGCAGACAAATACGTCTTTCTCTGAGAAATATTTTGTGATTGTTAAATAAATCTTCCAGAGCTAATGTAGTTTGGGAGTAAGTAGACGTATTTGATGATGTTATGTTTACACTCAAGTCTTTAACCAGCATCTGGTAATAGAAATATTTAAATATGAATATTATATTTTTTGGAGCTTTGCCTGCTGGGAATATGACAAATTTACTCTGGAGATTTGCTAATACTTCTTGCGAATTGAGGTTTCTCAGTACTTATTTTGCTTGGGGAAGGGTACTTCTGTCAATATGGTGGATTATTTCAATGACCTTGCTCTTGGTGAGGTCCAGCCACTCAGCGAATACTGCAGGTTCAAATTTTTCTCTCTTAGACCAATCAATAACGTAGTGTTACAATGCATACAGACTATCCTCTGTTCGGCCTTCAGACTTATTCTGCTCGGCTCTCTACATTTACGTCCCGTGATCAGGAATAATCTTAGATCCTTAATATCTCACTTCACTAAGTCTACCAGCCACAACATGGGTATAGAAGTCGCTGTCTCTGTTTTGTTAAATTTGGTCTAGTTCTCATTCTATTGACATTTAATTCAACTTCAAAATTAAAAAGTGTGAGGAGCTCGATTTTTAAATAAATATTCCATTAAATGTCAATAGAATGAGAACTAGATCAAAATTGACAAAACTGAGACAAATTTCCTATTGGAGTTCATGATGATGTAAGTTACAATAAGTCTTCGCAACCCACAGATGTATACTTTACCACACCTATAAGGCATACCTTTACTCTAGAGTGTGTGTAAAAGTGTCTACAAGTGGGCTCGGTGACTTTAAGCGGACTGGGCAGTTTTCCTAATAGTTCAACGTAATCCCTTGACAGTGTTGTCTGGCCTCGGTGACAGCGTGTGGTACACCAACACTGGCTGGTCGCATTGAGCTTCGGTTCGTTCTGTTGATCTCTCATCTAAGTTTATAAAATGGAGCGGCGTTTTCAACTATGATAACTGGCGTAAATATGATAATATGGGTCAAATATTCATACTTTCCAAGACAGAACCAATAAACTTAAATTTACGATAATTTTGACAGATTCAGGTCAAAAATATACCGTACCAGTTATCAGCGATTTAAAATATATTCTGGGTTATAGACTTAGCGAAGCGCCCGGATTGACGAACCAGAGCCCAATGCGACCAGTCATTGTCCGTGCACGGTCCACTGCGATCAAGCGATCAAGGCCGGACAACATTGTCCTGTGATTAACTTGATCTATAGTGCGAATTGCCCACTTGATACAAATATAGAACAACAATTGATGTAAAAGCTCTGCAAACAAATCTGGTGAAAATTGTGTCGCCATGGACCGTTAGGTTTTTTTGGCGAAAAGTTGGTTCGTCCCAGATTGAAATGGCCCAGCTCTCATACAAAGCCATGCCATGTGCGTCATAGCAACAGCGGAAACAGTCAACAGTAAGGAAACAGCAGTCATTATGGGGGCTGTACGGACAATTTCTCAACTGCTAATTAAGAGTTCGGGTGCCTTACATCAGCGAAAACATCAAATATTTCGTTGCAACAAGAACTGCCTAGTGCTCAAGTCTTTAGGTACTTGTCAAACGCGCATGTCAACAGGCACAAAGGAGGGATATGTGTTAAGTTACAAGAGTCTGGTCCGTCATTCATAATTCAGCCGCCGTCCATTAAAGAATATTCCCCTCCATAATTCAAATTACAAGCGTCTAGTCCGTCATTCATAATTCAGCCGTCGTCGTCATGTGACGCAGTCAGTATGTCAGCACCTCTTCCCACTTCCCTTATATGTGTTGTAATTAGAGAATATCCGCGTCCATAATCCAAAGACCTCTTCCATATTCCATATAACAGTATTAGCACCAAACTCAAAAAGACAATCATAGTATACATAAACATAGGCTTGTTTCCTGCAAGAGGGAAGCGGTCAACAGTTTTCAATGATGCCGGCAAGACATCATGATGTTCCAAAAATTTCAAATCCGTATCGCTGATCAGTATTCTTAATCCATAATATTCGTTGTAAAGTCGTCATCTAAAGAATGATGTATCTCAGTCACGCTTTGATTGTGGCTGTTCATATGACTACCATGAGGATCTTGAAGTACATGGGTTCATACGGCCCCTATCCCCGGGTTAAGCGGAATTAGACACAAGTTACGAAACGTAGCGCCATAGATCTTGCACGCTACGTTCGTATTTTTTTTATCAGCGTGCGATATGTATCGCCAAATTTGAGAAACTTTGAGTGGAGGGGTTTGGTGGAATAGCCCTGTTTTATAAGTTTCTGTAACAATGTTTTGTGACGTTGATTAAAATCGTCACATTTAACACAGGATCTAGCAAATACGACTAAGCGAGATATGTATACGCCATATGCAGGTCGCACTGGAATATTACTGTCCAGAAAGGAATAGTTTACGATGTCGAAATTGTAATCATCTCTTTTGTCATAAAGTCGACGAGAGAGAATGCCCGCTTCATTTTTATAGAGATATAGATCAAAATATGATGTGCCTAGTTTCCTTCAAATCCAGTGAAGGTGGATATATATCCTTCACTGCGTCATTTATATAGCGATTATCCACAGCGAGAAGATCGTCTATATAGCGTTTGGTGAATGAGAAGGAACGGGCTCTGAATGGATCGGTTTTTGAAAGCGCCTGCGTATAGTCATATTCATTAGAGAACAGATACAGGTCAGCCAACAGGGGTGCACAATTAGTACCCATTGGAATACCTATATGCTGCTGATATATTGTGTTGCCAAATTTCACATAGATATTTTTAATGAGAAACTCAAGCAACTATAAACAAAGAAACATCTCATGAATGATATCTCTTGTATGTAGTAGAGCTAAAGAATGCTTTATGGCTTCCGACATTAATATATCTACGATCAGTTTTTTTGAACACAGATACTATTAATGAACTTAGACGGCCAAAGACCTATTTCATATCCATATAACAGTATTAGCACCAAATTCAAAAAGACAACCATAGTATACATACATATAGACTAGTTTCCTGCAAGAGAGAAGCGGTCAACAGTTTTCAATGGTGCCGGCAAGACCACATGATTTTCTAAAATATAAAATCCGCATCGCTGATCAGTATTCTTAATCCATATTCGTTGTAAAGTCGTCATGCAGAGAATATTGTTAGTCACGCTTTGATTGTGTCTGTTCATATGAGCACCATGAGTATCTTGAAGTACATGGGTTCATTCGGCCCCTAGCCTCGGGATAAACGGAATTAGACACAATTTACGAAACCTAACGCCATGGATCTTTGCAACCCATGAATAATATCTCTAAAAAATGTGTTATGGCTTCCGACATTAATTTATCTACGATCAGTTTTCTTGAACACAGATACTACTAATGAACTTAGACGGCCAATAAGATCCTGATGAGGGATTGTAGTATAGAGAGTCGAGAAATGCCATGTGGATGCATGCCTGTACGGTATGTGACCTTTAGCATCAAGTTCTTCCGTAAGACATTTTGAGTTTTTCAATATCCACATACATTCAACGCCAGAGTTTCCAGAAATTGTTGCGCAATACCTTTCCCAAAATGCTTTTACCTCATGAAGGGCCCTCGTCAACAGATTTTAAAGAAGCTTGGTGGTGCAACTTCTAACACCAGTTATGAATGTAGCTTTGTATGGTGAATTATGCCTTTTGGGGGTCCAGTATACTTTTCGTATGTCGTTATGATTGGTTGGCAGAAAAATACCTCTTTCTCTGACAAACATTTTGTGATTGTTAAATAAGTCTTCCAGAGCTAATGCAGTTTGGAAGTAAGTAGACGTATTTGATGACGATATGTTTACACTCAAGTCTTTAACCAGCACCTCGTAATAGTAATATTTAAATATGAATATTATATTATTTGAAGCTTTGTCTGCTGGGACTTTGACGAATTTACTCTGGAGATTTGCTAGAACTTCTTGCGAATTGAGGTTTCTCAGTACTTGCTTTGCTTGGGGAATGGTACTTTCTGTCAATATGGTGGATTATTTCAATGACCTTGCTCTAGGTGAGGTCCAGCCACTCACCGAGTACTGCAGGTTCAAATTTTTCTCGCTTAGACTAATCAATAACGTACTGTTACAATGCAGACAGGACTATCCTTTGTTCGGCCTTCAGACTCATTCTTCTCTCTACATTTAGGTCCCTTGATCAGGAATAATCTTAGGTCCTTATCTCACTTCACCAAATCTACCAGCCACAACATGGGTATAGATAAAGTTCGACGATCCACAATCAAAACTATAGCCTCTCGACGTGTATAAGTTTCAGTCAACTCCTCGACAGCATTAGAATAATTGAATATTTTGGTGGCTATAGATTTAGTATACTATGAGTTACCAGTTAACGCGGAATGAAGCTGACATATTAAAGAGTGGACAAGTGAGACATCCACGGATATTAGAGACTCGGCCGAGGAACCTGCACTAAGGTTCCGTGCTCATGCGTTTCGGTACTATGCCAACATGCAAAAATGCCTCACTGTAATAAATGCTTTCTTTATGATTATAATTCCCACTTTTTGTAACCATGCAACAGCAATTGTAACCTACTACACACTATATATATATATTGTATTTGATAGCATGTAAAGGAGTGAAACCGGCTATGACAATATAATGTTACCGAGAAGAAAGAAACATCACGAATTGAACTGTTATACATCGGTTCATTATCAATCTGTATAACCTACTTATTTCGAACCAGCTTTAATAATTTGAATCACTCTTTTTGAGATAACCCCAGGAACTGCCGGAGTCGAATTTGACAACGAAGTTTCAAGTTACAGTCCGACACCACGAAACAGATTGCTTCAGATATTTAAACTTAAAAACACGCTCAGCAAGTGGCCGAAAGATAAAATAACTTATTTTAACGGAAAGTATATCGCTGATATTTTCTGCGATTCGGAATCAACAGACAAATGTATCATGCAAGGCCACCTGTCGGCGTCAATGTCACCAATGTCATGTTGACCACTTTCTGAAATGTGCCATTATTTCGAGTTATTATATTAAGCATTCTATGGTATCCCGGTTTGTTCTTTGTATTCATTCAATTTGGCATGTGAACGCCCCGGTTAAACTGAAAACGGCGAAACACAAGAAACGTAAAATCAAATACTTATTTAAAAAATGACACCATTTATTATATCACAACAACAATTCTCAGAAAATCTGCAATGAATACTACAAAGATATAAAACAAATTACACACCGATGTTACTGAACTGTTCAAATTGGATTTAGGTGAACATCTTGACATTGATATTCAGATTAAACGTTGAACAACATGGAAACATGGAAACATGGAAAACATGGTGCTTTTTGGGGGCAGCGATATGCGCATACTGCGAGCGGTACAACACTCTGTTGGCCCGAAAAGCTAAGGAACGGCCAAATTAACGGCAACAAGATACTGACATATAGACATCTGGACCCCTGTCGAGATTACGGATAAATTTCACATCCGAATCTCGAATATCCGGACATTTCGTTACAGATAAAACCGAGAGGAACCTGGGAGACGTCACCAGGGTTTCGGATTCTGCCCACCCGGTTTCAGCCAAGAAAATTCTCGATCCATCTCGACGACATCTAGAACGTGCCTCGATTAAATATACGTGACCTTTTCAGTGAGTTTATTATTAATCCTTAATTGACATAAATGCTCACTGGTTGTGAATGTCGTTTTTTTGGGATACTTCGGGTGACTCTTGGGAAACGAAAGGTAACGAACCCCCATCAATTCCTAAAGAAAACCATTGTTATTTGTTCAATAGAAACGTAAGGCATTTTCCCCTGAATTTTGCTTAAATTAATGATCGGGCAATTGTGTCGGCACACTACAAAATTTCCAGTGCCCGTAAATGGCGGATCAAATCTCAGTAGAACAAGAAATTCCTTATATATTTCAGATTATATCGGAAAATATTACAGAATCAATCCAATTTGCCAGAATTTGATTTTTTTCGATGCACCAACATTTTGATGAGGACTGTACAGCATGTTTCCTTACCAGCAAAATACAAAATACGATTTCGTCAAACAATTGCTCCAGTAAATACGAAATGACCATTCTCCAAACTAAGCTGATGTAACTATCAAGAAATTCACTGACTTAGAATTTTAATAACAGTAAAATTTCATTGGCAACTGTTGACCGATTCTGTCTTGTTAGAAACAAATTATTATTTTTTTGCAGTTCATCATCATGCCTGGAACTTATAAAACAAGGCAATACCACCAAGCTCCTCCGCGTATTTTTCTCAAATTTGAATATACATATCAGATGTTAGTTGTGGTGATACGTTTCGTAACTTGTGTCTATTTCCGCTTAACCCGGAGCGAGGGGCCGTATGAACCCATGTTCTGCAAGATACTGGTGGTGTGCATGTGAGCACGCACAATCAAGCGTGACCGTTATCATTCTCTAGATAACGACTTTACAACGCAAACTATTTGGATTTAGAATGCTGAACGGTGATACGGTGATATTTTTGAAGCATCATGATAACTTGCCGGCATCACTGAAACTGTTTTTTATTTAAAGTGGTGCCGATACTGTTATATTGAACAGGTCTTTGGATTCTAGACGCGAAAATTCTTCGATTGACAGACTAGACGTTCATATTTTGAATATGGAAAGGGAGATAACTTTGTGGACGACGGCTGATTACACAATGTCTCATCTGACTCCTGAACTTCGCAACGGCGAAAGAAACCCAGATTTCACATAATTCATTGGATGGATATTGGCCCTGTTTAAACTGCCAATTCAGATGTTTCGATCGCAATGTGAGAATGTTCATGTTGTGCGTCATATTGAACTAGAATCAATCTAACTTGAAACAGTAGAGATAGCAATATATAATTATATCGTCTCTGAGTAATGAAGTACTGTTTACGCTGCTTTTTACAAACTTCCTACAGTTCCCATGTGATCTGGGGACGGGAGATTCAACAGTGTGAATGCAAACTAGAGGTTCCGCTTTGACCCTTGGGTCGCCGCTCTGGCACGAAGCCTATGCTGGTTGTTTGTTTTTAGCAAAAACATACGTATCCCCCAATCTCCCACCTTGCCTTGAGTGGGCAAAGTATTTATCGGAAGGTGCTAGAAAATCAATGTGACAATAAATATCCTAAACAAAACTGCGCATCTGGAAATACTGGATGTATATGTCGACGACACCCCACAGTCTGATAGTCTGAGGAGCAGAAATGTTATGTGAACAAGTTAATCAGGCTAGGAGGCCAACCAATGAAGCCTCCGTCCAAGTTTAGTGATATTCCGCCCAGATATCTTGCAGATAAGGCCTGAATATACATATACAATTAGACGGAGGGATGGGCACTGAACAAGGACGGACGGACGGACACACACACACCAAAACAAAATCAGATGAGAAGGCCATTCCAATTAAGTTTCCATCTAAGTTTGGTGAAATTTCGTCCGGTGATTATCCAGATATATTTCAGACTAGGCCTGTATACACATGTACACGTAGACAGAATGATAGACACTGGACAAGGGCACAGGCACGCAGACATACCATAACCTAATCAGAGGAGGAGGCCATCCAATTCCGCGTTTGGACAATTCAGTCCTGTCGTTCTTCAAATATGTTACAGTCAAGAAAAGGGGACGGACAGATGGACAGACAGACAGACTGACAGACAGACAGACAGCACAAACAGTATATGTCTCCCCCCAACATAGTTGAAGAGACATAATTTGCCAGGATGCGTTACCACACTGTGATATGTCTAAGATAAAAGTCATAAAAATAACAAGGCAAGGGGAAAAATAGATGTAATAATTGAATCAATACTTGGTTGAAGATCCCACAGACACACTCGCCCACTCACATAGTAATCATGATTAGAATTTCAGGCAACTTCCACTAATCCGGTTGGACGCCTGTCCCCTGTCGAGATTATATTTAAACCTAGATATAAAAAGGTGCATTCTGTTGTATTTTGACAACGTTTTTTTTCTATTTGTGAACATTTTTGGATTGGATAAACGTAAACAGTTGTTAGATGCGAAAGTCAATCGCCGACTTAAGAAAATGGCTCCATCGACTGCCCTGCTGAAATCCAGATGGAAAATTTATTTCTTGGAAATTTGTTCAGATATAAACGCTGCATTCTGATGCATTCTGATAGTATATTTGAAAATGTAGCATCAAACTCCATGTAAGAATCACGAGACAATGCATACGATAGCCAAGTCTGGGGACAACAATGTGTCTAGACTTCTGGGGACAACAATGTGTCTAGACAAAAGAGATGATTACAATTTCGACATCGTAAACTATCCCTCTCTGGACAGTAATATTCCAGTGGGACCTGCATATGGCGTATACATATCTCGCTTAGTAGCATTTGCTAGATCCTGTGTTAAATGTGACGATTTTAATCAACGTCACAAAACACTGGTGCAGAAACTTTAAAAACTGGGCTAGTCCACCAAGCGCCTCCACTCAAAGTTTCATAAATTTGGCGATACATATCGCATGCTGATAGCAAAATACGAACGTATCGTGCAAGATCTATGGCGTTAAGTTTCGTTACTTGTGTCTAATTCCGCTTAACCCGGGGCTAGGGGCCGTATGAACCCATGTACTTCAAGAACCTCATGGAACTCATATGAACAGTCACAATGAAAGCGTGACTGAGATACATCATTCTTTAGATGACGACTTTGCAACGAATATTATGGATTAAGAATACTGATCAGCGATACGGATTTGATATTTTTGGAACATCATGATGTCTTGCCGGCATCATTGAAAACTGTTGACCGCTTCTCTCTTGCAGGAAACAAGACCGCTTCTCTCTTGCAGGAAACAAGCCTATGTTTTTGTATACTATGATTGCCTTTTTGAATTTGGTGCTAATACGGTTATATGGAATATGGAATAGGTCTTTGGATTGTGGACGCGAATATTCTCTAATGGACGACGGACTAGACGCTTGTAATTCTCAGCTGTACAAAGATTCAAACAAAAGCCTCCTACATGAAGTATCTACTATTCTGTCCGAAACGGCAATCATCAATGATAATGAATAAATCATCACACGAGTTATTCTTGGAGTTAACCTGTAATAATTGATAATCTACTTCACGGAGGAAATATAATAGGGAAATTCTTAAAGATAAATAAATGAACACCATGGAACAGATTATAGAACCAACTGGTACATAGCCTCAGTCTGGTTTGTGGATCAGTTGATAACTCCAGTTAGGGACTGGACTTCACAGCGGCGGGACAGACAGTTGTACATGGATTTTACTTGGCTTACTGGCATATATATATTGGCTGTATTACGACACTGCTCTGGTAAATACAAAATTGTTGTACCTTTTTGTTTTTCTGTGGCATCATATCTGATATCCTGTTCCATCCTCCCCACTTCCGATAATTGATTTAAACAGTATATTTATTTCACGAGGGGAACAGGGATCGGCGAACAGGCAGAGGCTATTTGAACGCCTCTCTCCACAAACATTATACACAAACATGTGCAATAACAATATGACAGACAACATATGTACTATTACGTAGCGCTTGTTAAGGGGAGTTTGTGATGTGCCACGTAATCACTATGTTGATCACTCTAGCTCGGGATCAGGGAAGTGCTCGATTCTCCAAGAAACAGATGAAGGTTGATTGCCAGTTCCAAGGGATATTTATTCGATCAGTTACTGCAGTCCAAATATTTCATACATATGATACAAGGAGAGAAAACTTCTCTATGCAAATATTATGTCCTGATTTGATGATGAGTTCAGAGAATACACAAGTCTACTATTTCTCTGGGATATTTAGCAACTCCGCCGGTCAAGACAAACTGGAGAATTTCTCCCAAGTTATTGGTTTTATAAAAGTAATGTCTTTCAGTGTGGACAGGGGGCGGTCTTTGTCCGACAACGCTCCTGAATCGTCCCCTTTCAAAATGTTCTTGAAATTCACACGGTAATCTCCTACGATAACACTAACCACATGAAGTTATAAAATGTCAAGTCCGGAGACACAAGTCTGGAACTTAAGATAAAGAAGAATGTGGAGAATTTCCAAGGCCAACGATACAAATATGTTGACCTCTTTTACTATTCGATTAATTAATGGCCAGCATAGATAATAACTGGTCTAATTAGTCATTCCCTCACATCACCCCCGCCAATTTTAAAGCGAGTACCACCGAGCTTGGATGTAAAGAATGAACTGTTAGCAGTCAGATAAATTTCCACAGTAGCATAAGTTGACAAAATACGACATTTATAATTGGAAACACTTAAAGCATAATAGAAATACAATAGTTATCCAGTCTGTCCAATATCTGTGCCATAATCAACAGCGAACAAAAGTGTACATTTAGCGATTCGTAGAAGCAACGAATTCCATAAAATTTTTAGATGCACTGTAATGGACAGAAAAGATTGAACGATAAGCCACATCTGGTATAACTAAAGTCACCACGTCCCTAACATAAATCAAAGAACTCGTGAGCCCAGGAAAATAAAAAAAATGACATGATACGAGCAGGGCACGCGTACGACCGGGTGTCAGATGTCGTGTAACAGGGGCGCCGACTGTTACAAGATATCCAAGTGAGTAAGCATGGGCCAGAGGTGTGTTTATACGTTTTAATTTTGGAGGTCTGGCATTTTATTGAAGTAATGACTATTAACTATGTGTGACGGGACAAACACACAAGATATTAAGTCTGGTCTAAATACTCACCCGCATCTGATAAAGCCGAACTTAGGCTGGATGCTTTGAACAGGACGATCTGAACACGCGAACAAATAAAGATGCTATACAATAATATACATTGATTGATATCGTACGAAGAAAAAAACTATAGCCGGCAAAAAAAAAATTTCTTTAAGAAATCATATATACACTGGGACTTCTATGGACGTCAACAAGTCACTGCCTGTTCAATGTTTTCTTCGACTCTTTCGATCAGTTGTGATCGATGCATGAGTCCTAGTGACCAAGTTTTTACACGAGGCAGACAAATCATCGAAGCTCACACACGAATTGAACTTCGGGTCAAATGTTAACCATTTAACTCTATACTGCCATCGTCCATCTGTGAACTTTTTCCGTAGAATTTTCTCTATCTCGTAATATGAGCTAGAATCAGTCTTGTCCCTACGCAACCCCGTATCAACTGCCTTGACCTGGGGTGATCGTCCAGGTAAGGGAACAGGGGAGTTATTTGCAGAAGTTTGCAAACAATCTGGTGGGACCTCCGATTCGGACAAAATTGCGGGTTCTGTAGCGTCAATATTCTGCGGAGGAGTAAGGTCATCCGGACCGTCCGGTCGGAGAATTCCTCGTTTCAGGCGATTGACGTGAACGCGGTTCGCAATTAACATATTGTCTGATTTACGGCGCAACCGAACATGGACTGCCGAGAGTTTCTCGACTATATAGAATGGCCAGAGCCATGGGCGCATCAGTTTCTTACTGTTACCAGTGACGACAACTGGCTTGTACAGAAAGACGCAGTCTCCAACCTGAAAGTTGGGATCTTTAGCCTTTGAATTGGCTGTCTCTGTCATGTGCACTTTGCGTGCATCCAGTGTGGCTTTAACAACTTTAGTTGCAGCTTCCAACTGCGGTACTAAAGAAGCCACAAATTCCCGCGCCGGCACGTCATCTGCGATGTGGAAATGTTTGTCTATGGGAAAGCACATATGTCTACCATGCACTAAGAAATATGGAGTGTATTCCGTGCTATCTACACATGGTGTGGTATTATATGCGACCTGGACAAACGGGATATACTTGTCCCACTCGTCATGCTTGTCTTGCAGAAACTTGGCAAGCGACTGCAAGATAACACCCATGAAACGTTCAGACTGGCCATTACATGATGGATGCCACGAGGTTGTTTGGGTTTTCTTGATATCTAGTAGCTTACATGTTTCCTTCACGATATGGGACAGGTAGTTTGTACCGCGATCCGAATGTAAATATTCGGGGGACCCATGACGACACACTACGTGTTTGAGAAGTTCTCTTGCAACCGTCTCGGCCTTTATGTTAGGCAATGGAATCAGTTCCACATACTTGGAAAAGTAGTCAATGAACAGAAGGACATACTTATTTCCTGTATCTTTACACGAGGGCATCGGCCCAAGAACGTCGGTGGAAACTCGAAGTCAAGGCAAGGTGGGGACTGGCATTGGCTGGATATGAGCGCGGACGGGATTATTAGGGCGTTTACGTTGACAGCAGAGTTCACACGAGTTGACATACTCAACGATATCTGTGTGCATTCTCGGCCAGAAATAGCGCAAACGAGCTTTGCCAATTGTCCGTGTAATACCCATATGGCCACCTGTCAAAGGCGAGTCGTGGAGCTCGTCCATAATTTGAATTGTCAAGCTTTTAGGCACTGCAAGTTGAACATGTGTGCGGTCTAATCTATGCCCTTTACCAGGCTTGGTATCAACATGATATAGCATGTCCTCGCGCAAAAGATATTGCGAATGAGTGGAAAGGACTTTGTGTCTTTCGTCACTGGAGGCAGGCAAGATACCATCTCGCAAGTAGGCAATAATATGGGAATAGCCAGGATCTAGTTTCTGGGCGTTTCGAATAAGCTCCGGGGACCACTGGTCGGACATGTTTATTGCTGGTTCGGGAGAAATGGCAAACACATTAGCCTCATCCGTCAGGGAAGGTTTTTCCGAACCTGTCGGAAGCGGAGCTTGACATGTGGGGGTGGGCGGGGGCTGGGCATACTCGCGCCGGCTGACTCCATCTGCATTGCTATGAACTCGACCAGGTCGGTATTGGATATCATAGCTGTATGACTGGAGTCGCGCTACCCACCTAGCAAACTTGCCTACTGGTTCTTTCAAATTTAAGAGCCACTTGAGGGCAGAGTGGTCGACTATAGCCGAGAATGTTGTGTGTCTTAAATAATGATCGAACTGTTGTATGGAAAATATTAAAGCGGGACATTCCTTCTCCGTTATGGACTAATTTCGTTCATGTGTATTTAATGAACGACCCACGTAACTGATCACGCGTTCCACACCGTCCTGTTCCTGTGCTAAAACTGCACCGATTGCAAATGAGCTGGCGTCAGTGTAGACGCGGAAATGCTCGTTGTACTGAGGATAACCCCAAAAAGGTGGGGTGGTGAGGGCCTCTTTCAACTGATCAAAGGCAAGTTGACAAGCGTCACTCCAAATGAAGGGGGCGTCCTTTTTCATTAACTGAAACAAGGGCGCGGCAATGGAAGAGAAGTTTCGGACATGTCGCCTATAGTATCCACAGAGGCCTAGCCAAGCTCGTAAATCTTTCAAAGTTCGAGGAACGGGATACTCAGTGACAGCTGAGATTTTGGCAGGGTCGGGGGATATGCCCTCGGCACTAACGATATGGCCAAGATATCGCAGTGATTTGTAAGCTAGAAAACATTTTGTTGGCTTCAAGCGAAGTCCCGCCCCGCGGAATCGATCAAAAACTTCTCGTAAATGATTCAAGTGGGCGTCAAATGTGCGGGACATGACGATGACGTCGTCGAGATAAATGAGGCATGTCTTGTAATGGAGACCTCGTAATACATACTCCATGACGCGTTGAAAAACCGAAGGGCTGTTCTTCATTCCCATTGGAAGGGCCCGGTACTGATGTAAGCCGATATGGGACCGAAATGCAGTGTATGGTCGACTATCTGGGTGGATTGCCACTTGATGAAACCCACATTGCAAATCAAGTGTACTGAAAAATGTAGGCTGGGAGGTGCCTAAACTATCCAACGCTTCTCGTGTCGTGGGTAGAGGATGGGCGTCCTCAATGGTCTGCTCATTAAGACGCCTGTAATCGACCACAACCCGCCAATCAGATGGCTTACTGGGGTGTCGTGTTTTTGCAACTAGCAGACATGGGGATCCCCAAGGGGATGTACTTTCCTCTATTATACCCTGATCCAGCATATCATTGATGTGATGTTCCAATACGCCCTTTTGCTTAGGATTTAGGCGGTAGGTTCGTTGACGTATGGGATGAGCGTTAGGCAGTAGTTTGACCTCATGCTGGATTTTATCACAGTGGCCTAACTTACCATCTGGGCCAACAAATACATCTGGGTAGCTGTCAACGAGATTGGTTAGCCAAGATTGTTGCTCATTAGTAAGGTCTGCTTTGTTGACCTGAATTCGCGAGGAAGGAGTGTGAGAAGGCTTGACAGAACCGACTGGCTGGGAATGGACCGTGTCACTGTCAAGAGGAATTAATGTATCTTTCCCAGAAATGCACACAAATTTTCCTATGTTTGCACCCTGTTTAATGGTGACAGGAACATCAGATAAATTTGCCACTCTATGATAGACTTGTCTCTGTTGAACAGGCGACAACACTTTTCCGGGGAGTAACCCTAAGACCGAATCACGATCGGACCCATATGTGGTGCCTAGAACTCCTTGCGGCAGGGGAAACCCTTTTAGGCGGGCAATGACCACCTTTTCAGACTGTGGCGGTACTGTGAATGTGCTAGAGGCCACCATTGTTCTTCTCGGGTCAATTGACAGCCGATTAGAGCCAAAGTCCAGTTTAACGTTATTCCGCTCTAACCAGTCTAGCTCTAAAATGTAGGTAGTATGCAGACCCGGAACTAAATAAAATTTCGCCATGGACGAATGCTCGGCGATACTGACTTTCATGTGTAAAACACCTGTAATGTTTAGTCGCTCATCAATAGCCGTGACGACGACATTGCGATCGCTTGGGCGTATGTTAATTGTACAGCCCAGCTGTTTCAACTGAGTTAAAACAGCAGGGTTTGCAACCGAAATGTCGGCTCCTGTGTCTATCATAGCGTGAAATGGAGAGGACATAATTTTGATAGGAATGAAATTCCTGAGTAATTTGGCTGAAGTCGTCAAATGGCTGACACGTGGACTAGTGAGCAGCGACGATGTACTATCGGAGGGGCTATTTTGAAATGCAAAACCGTGAATTTGGTCATTAAGCCTGTCAGAATCCCTCACATCTGCAGGCTGTTGAAGTTTAAACCCTGTTTTGCCTTCTTAGTTCTGCACTCTTTTTCGTAATGGCCAAAACGTAAACAAAAATGGCATTTGATACCGGCTTTACTACGCCCCTTGAAGAGTGAACAAGTCAAGGCCGTATGATTTCCCTTCCCACATAATTGACAAACTATACTATCATTGTTGGTGACTTCAGAAAAATGATGTGGCTTACCTGTCGCTACATCTGAAGCGTTTGAATCGCCCTGTAGTGCTGCCAGCTGTGCGGGAGCTGAAGCCTGAAGCTGATTAACAGAGTTTGTTAACTGAGTGATAGAGTTCTGTTGCAATTTCATCGATGCCAGCAGCGCGTCAAGTTCTTTTGCTGGACTGGCCGTTTCACTCGGCATAGCTTGTTGGGCCAAACGTGCGGCATGAATGGCTTCTTCAAACCCTTTTGGTTGCCGTTGTATGACGAATGTACGTAGTTTGGGAGATAGCCCGCGAATAATAATGTTCATCATTTCATTGTCAGACTTTAAGAGTCGATGCGCACGCTGTTGTATGTCAAAAATGTATCGCTCCAGGTCTTCACCTTTGTGGTAACTGCGGTCTCACAGTTGTTGTTCCAGCAGCCACTTTGGTCGTTGGGAGACGAAATGGTCGCGAAATGCTGCTTCCAGGTATTCCACCGTCATTTTCCGCTCCTCAGGTAATTGCTGGAACCAGGTTAAGGCTGGCCCACTCAGTAAAAGCCGTAAGGCATGGGCGATCTGCTGGGGATCCGACATCCGATTCAGGGATACCCAGGAATGAAAATTGTCGATCCACTGGTCTGCGTCCTCTGATGGGAAGCCGAAGAATTTGTCGGGCTTCAGTCCGGTAGATAAAGACGATCGTGGGGGTGCTACGGACAAGGTGGACAAATTGTCGTCGATGGATTTAAGAATCCGTGTCAACGCGAAATTGTCCTGACGAGACACCGTATCCTGGATGCCGGACAGCATGTCTTCTATGCGCTCCCTCCAAGTTGCTTTATCGTTGTCGTCCTCGTTAAAGTGCATGGTTGCGTGAGATGATCGTAAGTTGTAGTCGTGAGACATCAATAATCGGAACACTTCCACAAAGTTCAGTTGTCCACCATCTATTACGTAGCGCTTGTTAAGGGGAGTTTGTGATGTGCCACGTAATCACTATGTTGATCACTCTAGCTCGGGATCAGGGAAGTGCTCGATTCTCCAAGAAACAGATGAAGGTTGATTGCCAGTTCCAAGGGATATTTATTCGATCAGTTACTGCAGTCCAAATATTTCATACATATGATACAAGGAGAGAAAACTTCTCTATGCAAATATCATGTCCTGATTTGATGATGAGTTCAGAGAATACACAAGTCTACTATTTCTCTGAGATATTTAGCAACTCCGCCGGTCAAGACAAACTGGAGAATTTCTCCCAAGTTATTGGTTTTATAAAAGTAATGTCTTTCAGTGTGGACAGGGGGCGGTCTTTGTCCGACAACGCTCCTGATTCGTCCCCTTTCAATGTTCTTGAAATTCACACGGTAATCTCCTACGATAACACTAACCACATGAAGTTATAAAATGTCAAGTCCGGAGACACAAGTCTGGAACTTAAGATAAGGAAGAATGTGGAGAATTTCCAAGGCCAACGATACAAATATGTTGACCTCTTTTACTATTCGATTAATTAATGGCCAGCATAGATAATAACTGGTCTAATTAGTCATTCCTCACAGTACAGTCAAATGGATTAGAAACAATTACAAACATAACAATTAACATGCAGCTGCGTATTAATATATATTATTACATCTGAACGTATAGGTAACACTGTACACCGGGTAACAGACAACAACTGGGTTATTTGAAGTACACAACTTGAAGCATATACAAGGTCAATGGTCAGACGACATAAAACCATGCCGCAAGTACGAAGGATGTAATGAATCAAACAATATAGATACATACGGTATACGCAGATGGACGTTAAACAGTGAGTGGAATAACATACATATTTACATAAAACAGCTGTCATTGGATATACAAATGTCACATTAATTAGGAACATATTTACAGAGAGGAGTCGCACTCAAAATTTCTCCGCAAAAACTGCATGATAAATTAGTAAATATTAATGTGATGTGAAATAAAATAGTTTTTGCCCACTTTTCATCGCGGAAAAGTAGATATTTTGAAGAAATGTGACAAAAACATCACTTTTCTGGTACCCCACGTGGCCGCCATCTTGAATTTACCCATGATCCTCTGCTCAGGGTGTTATGCAAATGGGCTCAAAATGACCCCAATATGATAAACTATGAAGTACCGGAGTTCCAGCACTCCATTTTTCGTCGTTCCATCTTCGTATACATAGCCACAGGAACATACAGAATTTTCTAATATATGTCGTTCGTGTATATGTACTTACTCGCAAACTGTATTTACTCTGGAAGATTTATTTAACAATCACAAAAAGTTTCTCAGGGAAAGAGGTATTTGTCTTCCAGCCAATCATAACGAAATACCAAAACTATAGTGGACTCCCAAAATGCATAAATCACCATACAAAGATAGATTCATAGCTGGTTCTAGAAGCTGCACCACCAAGCTTCTTTCAACCCTATTGACGAGGGGCCTTCAGGAGGTAAAAGCATTTTGGGAAAGGTATTGCGCCAATATTTCTAAGAACTCGTTGAATGCAGGTGGATATTGAAAAACTCAAAATATCTTACGGAAGAACTTGATGCTAAAGATCACATACCGTACAGACATGTATCCACATGGGATTTCTCGACTCTCTATACTACAATCCCTCATCAGGACCTTATTGACCGTCTAAGTTCATTAATTGTATCTGTGTTCAAGAAAACTGATTGTAGATATATTAATGTCGGAAGCCATAAAGCATTCTTTAGATCTACTACATACAAGAGATATCATTCATGGGATGTTTCTTTGTTTATAAAGTTGCTTGAATTTCTCATTAAAAATATCTATGTGAAATTTGGCAACACAATATATCAGCAATATATAGGTATTCCAATGGGTACTAATTGTGCACCCCTGTTGGCGGACCTGTATCTGTTCTATTATGAATATGACTATGTGCAGGCGCTTTCAAAAACCGATCCATTCAAAGCATGTTCCTTCTCATTCACCAAACGCTATATAGACGATCTTCTCGCTGTGGATAATCGCTATATAAATGACGCAGTGGAGGATATATATCCACCTTCACTGGATTTGAAGGAAACTACAGATAGCCCTACAGGCACATCATATTTAGATCTATATCTCTACAAAAATGAAGGAGGAATTCTCTCTCGTCGACTTTATGACAAAAGAGATGATTACAATTTCCACTTCGTAAACTATCCCTTTCTGGACAGTAATATTCCAGTGGGACCTGCATATGGCGTATACATATCTCGCTTAGTAGCATTTGCTAGATCCTGTGTTAAATGTGACGATTTTAATCGTCACAAAACATTTTTGAAGCAACGTATAAAACAGGGCTATTTCACCAAGCGCCTCCACTCAAAGTTTCTCAAATTTGGCGATACATATCTCGCTTAGTAGCATTTGCTAGATCCTGTGTTAAATGTGACGGTTTTAATCAACGTCACAAAACATTGTTACAGAAACTGATAAAACAGGGCCATTCCACCAAACGCCTCCACTCAAAGTTTCTCAAATTTGGCGATACGTATCGCTTGCTGATAAAAAATACGAACGTATCGTGCAAGATCTATGGCGCTACGTTTCGTAACTTGTGTCTAATTCCGCTTAACCCGGGGCTAGGGAGCCGTATGAACCCATGTACTCATATGAACAGTCACAATCAAAGCGTGACTGAGATACATCATTCTTTAGATGAATGACTTTACAACGAATATTATGTATTAAGAATACTGATCAGCGATACGGATTTGATATCTTTGGAACATCATGATGTCTTGCCGGCATCATTGAAAACTGCTGACCGCTTCTCTCTTGCAGGAAATAAGCCTATGTTTATGTATACTATGATTGTCTTTTTGAATTTGATGCTAATACTGTTATATGGAATATGGAATAGGTCTTTGGATTATGGACGCGGATATTCTCTAATGGACGACGGCTGAATTATGGATGACGGACTAGACGCTTGTAATTGAGAAGACTACATCCAAGTCTTAGCTCAGCATGAATTTTCTGTACTTCGCGCAGGCCATAGTAATAATATGTAGGAACAGACGGTCATTTGAGGATAATTAACTAACGTGATAACTAACTAGTATATATAAATTTGATCTTCAACAGCGCTTATGATACAATCCTAAGTGGGTCTGAGATCGAATGTGTTTGCCATATTGAATTGCAATTGGTGCCAAGCCTCTCCAAACCATTTAGAGCTCAGCTCTGGAGCTCGTAGTCATTGTTCATGTCTACGGCTTGAGCACTCCGTCAAGTGTCTGTGTTATTCGTTACTTTTCGCGCAATTTCTTCCATTAATTTCAGCGGTTTTCCCTTTGTGATCTCAGTGAGGTGGATCAGGTCGTCAAGTCATAAACATTGCGACTATATATAACACTGTGATTGAATCGCTCTTTTGTGGGAAACGATGGGACCCTGTGGGTGGGATGGTTGGTTCCGCTGTGGATGGGCACTTGGTGTCATAAATAAGGTGGATTTCATGTTTCATGGGAACCAATATCATCCAGATCTATCGAAAAAGCTTTCCAAGATGTTGGTGAATACAAAGAAACCAGAAACATATCAGATCAATATGACGCAATGACCGACAACCGCCACAAAATTGGCTATGTGCTTTATAGCATGTGTCCTCTTTGCTGCTACATTACGTAATGTTTGTCTAGTCGATCGTATCTCCTTACTAGGAGGTCATTTGAAAGCCAAGTGATTTAGATATTCAAATATACATATACTGTACACAGAAAGCGATACACGCAATTGAACGGAACAAAAAGATCGAAAAGAACAAAGACAACTGGTCAGTTAATGGAACAGCACAATGACATGACGTAAAACTTCCCATCAAGACCACATGTTAAATAATAAAAAACACCCAAATTTGACGTTAATTATACAGTAGTTATTTACATCACTCGTATAGCCTAAAACGTCAACAACTGTATCAGTTTGTACATTTGAGCAGAAACAAATGATATAAATAGGGTAATACTTAAATCATTTCGCCTACTCGCCTTGGTCAGGCTGTTTGAAAAATGACAGTTTTCATCATGCAACAGAAGATAAACTGCTTCGTCACGACCATGTAACCAAACTCCTTTCTGCAACTTTGCGAGGACTGGTAATGCACAATACACTCTGGTGCCATAACACAATCGTAATTAGATGCATATTTGCATTATCGCTTACTTGTGCCAGTCAGATGAGTAACATATATCTCTGTTTGAATTAGAGCAATTGGAATCCCAATGGACTAGCTCAAAAAGTTCAGTCTTCAGATTTGATATTTTTTTTGGAACATCATGACGTCTTGCCGACACCATTGAAAACTGTTGACCGCTGTTGTTCTCTTGCAGGAAACTAGCCTATGTGTATGTATACTATGATTGTCTTCTTGAATTTGTCTCTAATACTGTTATATGGAATATGGAATAGGTCTTTGGATTATGGACGCGAATATTCTTTAATGGACGACGGCTGAATTATGACTGACGGACCAGATGCTTGCAATTCAGACAGATAAGTCTGCGCACTTAGTGGGAAACGAGCCTGAACCCTCGATAGTATTTATCGACTGAAATACGATACATGCACCAAGGTCTGTGAATGTGGATACCCATTTGCTACACTTTATGTCTAATTCCACTTAATATTTGAAAGCGGTTTGAGCACCATGCAATTCACATATCCGATACCGATACATATATGCCTTGAAAGGAGTACAACCCACTCAATGAAATTTGGAATAACCGAGCTTGTTAAAATTCCCAATAATGTAGACCAGTGATGTGTTTATTTTTTTTAAATCTTCTGTAGCTCTTTTCAAATGGACTTGTTATGTTTCGATGGAAGACCGAGGAGACAGCCCGGCGGACGTCATTTTGTTTAATAAAACTTGCTACGTTGTGCCACATGACAGAATGAAAAGTTGGCAGAAAGCAGAAAGCTCATGCGAACAGATTGGTGGAATCTTAACCAAGGGTCCTTCACCAGATATCAATCGGATCTTCTTCAAGGTCATTGCCCGCCAGGAATATAACGGCAAGACTTTTGTGTGGTTTGGCGCCAATGATAGGGCCGTAGAAGGACAGTATGTGTGGGCGGATGGTAAGCTAAATATAGATTAGCATTTTTAGCAATAAGTTTGAAAAGTGATAGCAGTATTTTGTTTTAAGCATGTTCTCAAAAGTTCTCTTGACGCTATATTGTATCCAACATCAAACGATTAATACATACGTTTTTAGAGAATTTTCTGAATTTGCTAACTTGAATATGCATTCGTTCAACAACAGTGCCATATGTTTTCGTATTTGTACAAGAATGATCAAATATCTTGACAGAGGTCAGGTCAATATTTTTCAGATGGTCAACAAATCAATAGATCGCACATCGCCGCATCCAATCTAAATAGTAATATCTGTATATTTCATGTCAACGTTCTCGGAGATATCGACTATCCTGTTTCCATGTCCTGAGTCTTATTTATGCTCGTTTGCAGCGTTACTTATGTACCGTGTCTGTTTTCAGGAACGCCTGTAATATCTCACAGGTTACATTTCCCTACACCGTCTTCTTGGTACGGCAGACTGATACAACGAACGAGGGATTGTGGAATGTTCATTTTTGATTTGGCTCGGCAGACCAATGGCCAAATGTCCTGGAGTATGCAACCTTGCTCCGCTCTGCTATTGCCGTACAGATATATATGTCAGTACGGTAAGAATTTAATCTATACTAGTCCAACATTTATAAGGACGCCCTTATCCATATGGATGAATAAGGGGGAAGTTGATGCTGGGTCGACATCGGTCCTTACATACTAGTCTTTTGTGTTAAATGCCGTCATTTTCATCTGAAGACGATACAGCTCACCAATCCCCAGTGTACGAGTTGTCACAGCGACACAGCTCACCAATTACCAATATACGAGTTGTCAGAGCATTTCCATCATAGCTCTCTAGAGTTGTATCTAATGCCGCATATGCTGGTGCTAGGGGCCGTGTGGTCATTTCATTCAAGTTGCCACATGAACAGGTACAATAAAAGCGTACCTGAGATACTACACATATCACTAATCGCTAGATTTTTGGTATGTGCTTTAGAATAGGTTAACCAGAAGACTATACTGTGAAGTCATGTGACTTTGCCAGTATGTCGGCACCTCTTCCCACTTCCCTTATATGCGTTGTAATTCTGCTAAAAACTACTCCACAAATTGCAACTCATCATTCTAGTAAACGTCTCAGCGTATTAGCATTCTTTGATCAATCAAGAAGTGAAACCTAGTAACTGTGTAGTTAACCATATTGGGTTTATTTGTATGATGATCAGACTAAGGGTTAGTTCGAATTGATGCCATCGCCAGAAATATGTGTGATTGATGGTTTATATATAATTACGTTCTGCGTAGTGTAGGATTAAAGTCGAGAGTGAAAATGTAAACATGAATAAATGAAATTTTACAAATAATCTCATCGAATCGTAGATTCTTGCTGTCTAATCAAAATACGTGTTTTAATACTTTGAAGCTAACCAACCCAATAAGATGTCAAGAATATATAGGAACACCGGGGGCATGCCCCACCTCCTCTCCCAGAGAAATTTCCATTTCCAGTAATCTGGAGTATTTTCAGAGGTTTCATTCAGATTATTTACATTGTTTCCATGCTTCACTGCGTGTAAACTATATTACAACAGCAATTGTCGAGTTGTTGGCCTCAAGACCTGGTGGGGGGGGGGGACGATCCAACGCCTATGTGCTTGTCCACCCGATTGCGCCTCTCGATGGTCGATAATGAAAAACAAGTTACGTATTTCGCATGAATATTGTATGTTTTCTTGGGTATGCCCAATAATAGATACTATATTAGTAAGCTCGGGCCGTTTCATTTGGCATTTAAAGAGATAGGACTCCGGACAGGAGATCCAGCAGAACGATATAATTTCCACATGAACAGTTACAATAAAAGCGCGGGTGAGACATCGAAGATACGTCTTAGAATCTTCTGTATTATAGACTCAATATGAGATGCCGCGAGAGGCTTTCCTGTTGAGTAATATTGTTTTTAATAAACTGGCGTCGTCATTTTTCCCCCTTCTTGCATTACAAGCGTCTGCTCCGTCATTCACAATTCAGCCCTCGTTCATTAAAGAATATCCGCGTCCATAATCCAAAGATCTGTTCCATATTCCATATAACAGCATTAGCACCAGCAGCATTAGTGTCAAAAAGACAATCATAGTATACATAAACATAGGCTAGTTTCCTTCAAGAGAGAAACGGTCAACAGTTTTCAATGATGTCGGCAAGACCTCATAATGTTCCTCAAAATATCAAATCCGTATCATTGATCAGTATTCTTGATCCATATGCTATTCTTAGCTACGCTTTGATTGTGACTGTCAATATGTACACCAAGAGGATTTTGAAGTAACCCCTAGCCCCGGGTTAAGCGGAATTAGACACAAGTTACGTAACGTAACGCCACAGATCTTGCACGCTATTCTCATATTTTGCTATCAGCATGCGATATGTATCGCCAAATTTGAGAAACTTTGATTGGAGGCGCTTGGTGTATAGCCATGTCTCTATAAGTTTCTGCAACAATGTCTTGTGACGTTGATAAATAATCGTCATATTAGCACAGGATCTAGCAAATGCTACTAGGCGAGATATGTATACGCGATATGCAGGTGCCACTGGAATATTACTGTCCATGAATCGATAGTTTACGATGTCGAAATTGTAATCATCTCTTTTGTCATAAAATTGACGAGAGAGCCGGCCGACATCGTTTCTGTAGAGATGTAGATCTAGATATGATGTTCCTGTAGGTGCTATATGTAGTTTCCTTCAACTCCAGTGAAGGTGGATATATATCCTTCTCTGCGTCATTTATATAGCGATTATCCACAGCGAGAAGATCGTCTATAAAGCGGTTGGTGAACGAGAAGAAATGGGCTTTGAATTGCGCCTGCATATACTCGTATTCATAAGGGAACAGATGTAAGTCAGCCAAAACGGGTGCACAATTAGTACCCATTGGAATACCTATATGCTGTTGATATATTGTGTTTGCCAAATTTCACATAGATATTGTTAATGGAAAAATTCAAGCAACTCTATTAACGAAGAAACATCCCATGAATGATATCTCTTGCATGTAGTAGAGCTAAACAAATCTGTATGGCTTCTGACATTAATATATATACGATCAGTTTTTTGATAGCTCACCAATATGTAAGCGGTGAAATCCAAACTGCTCTGCCTTCATCGTTTAACTTTCTTCTTAGGAATAGAAACAGCGACCATTGTAATGATACTGTAGCTGTTAGTAACCTCCCATATCCTGCGTCGGAATGGATGAAGATTTGTGACAAATAATTATCATTTAACAGATGCTGTGTGTTCCGAAATATCTGCGACTCTTCTGACGGTGGAGAAATCCTTCTTTACGCAAAGATCTGCTTTTACATACAACGACCTGAAGTGCCAAGATACAACAGAGAACCCACCAAGGACAACGCAGTCAACAATTCCAACGGAACGAAGGCGAGCAGGAATAGTTCGTGAGTATGGGCACGATGTACATCATTTTGAGTTTTCAGTTAATCGGCTTTCATTTTGCAGCAAGTACTGTTTTGTTCTGCGAGCCACATCTGAATCTCTCCAACGCCTGTCAGAGTATCCGGCGTTATCTACTTTTCTGACAGTTATAACTGTAATCAAATACCCTCTTAAGGATAGCTATCCCCTTAGAGTCAGTGTTTGTACCCCAGTGACAATTTGTCGTCTGTAGATAACCATAATAAACTATATATTTTTTGAAAGCGTACATCGTAGGACGCGGATATTCTCTAATGGACGACGGTTGAATTATGGATGACGGACCAGACGTTTTTAATTTCAACTATATGATTTGTATAACCGACGCTGCTACTGTGTAGAAAATATTCCAATTTAAAAAAATTAAAATGAAAACAATAGCATCCGTTTTTCAATTGAAATTTCATGAAAACTGTTGGTCTTATTTCAACTTTGATGGTATACCTTGCTAGGAGACAATTCGTACTAGTAAGGCTTATCTCATTTTTTTTTTAATTTTTGCCTGGTTTTGTTTTTACAGCTATTTTACTAAAATAAATTGAAAAAAACGTACTATTTTACTTTCATTTGTCTTAAAAGTTGAATAATTAAAAAGTTAATCCGAACTTACAAAAAGTGAGATAAGGTTGACAGGATTACCTTATAAATAACAAGCATGCAAAATTTCAAAAACCTTAGCATGGATACTTTTCGAGAAATAAACGTTTAAATCTCGGATTTTGTACAAAAATGAAAGGCTCGAAATCGGGCAAAATGTGTCGAGCTGTACATCTGATGAATTAATCCAAATTTTTTGCTTGAATTCTATTGTCAAATACATTTTTAATCTGTCTAATGGGACCTACTCGAATTCCTGTCTATTCTGGATAACTATTCAAACTTTAAAAACTTGTTCAGCTGAGAATTATTTACACCTGTGTAGATCACTTCACGGCGGGTGTCTGAGTGAAGTGTCACTGTTATAATTAGAAACAAAAATACGGATGTTTGCATGGTTTTGTTTAGAAGGGGATAGATTAATGTAAATAAGTAGGACTAATAGATAATTAGCTTACCATAATACTGCGGAAATGAGTTACGGAAAGGGTCATTTAAATAGTAGCCAAGTCCAAGCTAAGGCAATCTGTTTAATTGTTCCAGTGCCTCGGAAACTAAATTTTTAAACCTAATATTGAAGTACTTCTATTTATAATTTTGATTTCATTTTTTCACCAAATGTTAGAGCAAATAGTGAATATTTGAATGCAGAAATAAATAAAAAAGACACATTTTGACCCTCTAAGGGGTCACGTCCAATTAATCGAGTCACTTTCTCGATGCCTTCGAGATGGATCGAGAAATTTCTCGGCTGAAACCGGGAGGGCAGAACGACATCTCCCGGTTTGCTCCCGGTTCTATCTCGATCGAAACGTCCCGGTTTTCGAGATGGATACAAAATTGATCGGTAATCTCGAAGGGGGTCCCGGCTTCAATATGTCCGTGTTTTGTTGCTGTAAATTTGGCCTATCTTTACTTCTCAGGTGCATGATTAGTGTGTTGCGCGTGTACTATATATTGGGGCGCTCGTCGCATACGCATATCGCGGCCAAAATAGAATAGAAGGTATTTTCCATGTTATTCATCGTTTATTCGGTATATCTATGTTCAGATGTTTCCTGTTATATATAAATTGAATATATAATTGAATTACTTTCTCTGACATCGATAATTGATTGTATATCTGACTGGTATCCGTCGCGGAATAAATGACACATCAACGGGAAATTATCTGAATAATAGTGACATAGAAGCATACGTTAATTATTGTTCTATAAAGTGTTTCGGGCCAAACTTTCAAATGATAAATGAAAGCTATGTTACTTGTTTGACCGGAGTATTAACCTCGATGTGTAATTTGTTTTATAATTTGGTATTATTCATTGCAGATTTATTTTACTGAGAATTACAGTCTTGTTAAAATATGGAGATTATATTAACAAAGTCTATTCATTACATAAGCTCATAATGGTTAGCGGAAATACTGACAATCGGAACTAATCCACGCCACAGTCGGCCTGTGAGAAACTGTCGGCTTGAAACAACCGCGAAGTGAGAGCGGTTAGTTCTTTGAAAGAAAAAACTGAAACAGCACTGTTGGCGGCGCTTGATAATATACTCACGTTCCATTATATATTGCTGATTTCATGGGCCTAGGAAATTAACCAAATAAAGAAAGTAACTACCACCCAATTCAGAGAGCAATCACGCTTTAGGCGCATACATTTAATTTTAATATAAACGATACCGCGTGTTGTTTGTTCGAAATCTGAGATCGAGCTATATGTTTATTCTATGGTTTCCATTGAATTACAAGCGTCTAGTCCGTCATTCATAATTCAGCCGTCGTCCATTAGAGAATATCCGCGTCCATAATCCAAAGACCTATTCCATTTTCCACATAACAGTATTAGCACCAAATTCAAAAAGACAATCATAGTATACATAAACATAGGCTTGTTTCCTGCAAGAGAGAAGCGGTCAACAGTTTTCAATGATGCCGGCAAGACATCATGATGTTCCAAAAATATCAAATCCGTATCGCTGATCAGTATTCTTAATCCATAATATTCGTTATAGAGTCGTCATCTAAAGAATGATGTATCTCAGTCACGCTTTGATTGTGACTGTTCATATGAGTACCATGAGGATCTTGAAGTACATGGGTTCATACGGCCCCTAGCCCCGGGTTAAGCGGAATTAGACACAAGTTACGAAACGTAGCGCCATAGATCTTGCACGCTACGTTCGTATTTTGCTATCAGCATGCGATATGTATCGCCAAATTTGAGAAACTTTGAGTGGAGGCGCTTGGTGGAATAGCCCTGTTTTATAAGTTTCTGCAACAATGTTTTGTGACGTTGATTAAAATCATCACATTTAACACAGGATCTAGCAAATGCTACTAAGCGAGATATGTATACGCCATATGCAGGTCCCACTGGAATATTACTATCCAGAAAGGGATAGTTTACGATGTCGAAATTGTAATCATCTCTTTTGTCATAAAGTCGACGAGAGAGAATGCCCGCTTCATTTTTATAGAGATAGAGATCTAAATAAGATGTGCCTGTAGGGCTATCTGTAGTTTCCTTCAAATCCAGTGAAGGTGGATATATATCCTTCACTGCGTCATTTATATAGCGATTATCCACAGCGAGAAGATCGTCAATATAGCGTTTGGTGAATGAGAAGGAACGGGCTTTGAATGGATCGGTTTTTGAAAGCGCCTGCATATAGTCATATTCATAAGAGAACAGATACAGGTCGGCCAACAGGGGTGCACAATTAGTACCCATTGGAATACCTATATGCTGCTGATATATTGTGTTGCCAAATTTCACATAGATATTTTTAATGAGAAATTCAAGCAACTCTATAAACAAAGAAACATCCCATGAATGATATCTCTTGTATGTAGTCGAGCTAAAGAATGCTTTATGGCTTCCGACATTAATATATCTACGATCAGTTTTCTTGAACACAGATACTATTAATGAACTTAGACGGTCAATAAGGTCCTGATGAGGGATTGTAGTATAGAGAGTCGAGAAATCCCATGTGGATACATGTCTGTACGGTATGTGACCTTTAGCATCAAGCTCTTCCGTAAGACATTTTGAGTTTTTCAATATCCACATACATTCAACGCCAGAGTTCTTAGAAATAGTGGCGCAATACCTTTCCCAAAATGCTTTTACCTCCTGAAGGGCCCTCGTCAATAGGATTGAAAGAAGCTTGGTGGTGCAGCTTCTAGAACCAGCTATGAATCTAGCTTTGTATGGTGATTTATGCATTTTGGGAGTCCAGTATATTTTTGGTATGTCGTTATGATTGGTTGGAAGAAAAATACCTCTTTCCCTGAGAAACTTTTTGTGATTGTTAAATATATCTTCCAGAGTAAATGCAGTTTGGGAGTAAGTAGACGTATTTGATGAAGATATGTCTACACTCAATTCTTTAACCAGCACCTGGTAATAGTAATATTTACATATGAATATTATATTATTCGGAGCTTTGTCTGCTGGGACTATGACGAATTTACTCTGGAGATTTGCCGCTCCTGTGGTTTTCATATCCACTTTATTTATGAATACAGAGGACATCTCTGACGATAAAGATACTCTTTTCTGATACACTTTCAGAGAAACATAGGACATTTTATTCTAAGACCTGCAGAATTTATCTCATATAGTTCTTCAAATTCTATATAACTGAGCCAGTTTATACATTTTCAATTGTCGATGTTTGTTTCTTTCCATTCAGGGCGTGCAGATAAATTGCGCTGTCAAAGCAAGTATGCGACTACACATCTATAGACGGAATAACAAAATAATATTATATGATGCATGATCAATTTAATTCATTATCCATGTTTAAATGCATATATAATCTCGCTGCCACAGAGTACAGATATAAGGAACCTACACCTCCCGAATGGTTCAAACTTTCATTTGACGGCATCTCGATTCCATTCTCGAAGCATTTGAAGTTATTTCGAGGAGGATCGAGATGGTCTTCTGCTTCGAGAGAAAACCGGGAGCAAACCGGGACAACAATCGATAGAGATAAACCGGGACCCTTCGAGACGAGATATTTATCGGTTTTATTCGTTTATCGCTAAACCGCCTCGATCGATTGGACGTGACCCCTAAGGGGATAGCTATCCTTGAGGTCAACATATCTTTGCGGATTGCTTGGCTGTTCTGTTGATCAACCATAATGCCATGTAGGCCATTTTCAGGAAGAACTTGACAGTTTATTTTGACATAACTTCAAATGATACTTTCAACAGTCAGCTGTCCTCCATTAAGAAGATCTGCTTCCATAACCGAATACATGAACTTTTCAGCAAGAAAGTCGAAGAAGGTATAACATCAATATATATTAACTCAAGCTAGATTATTGCAAGAGAGCTACCGTAAAAAAAAATCAAAGACTCCGGCAAGACATTGCACGTCCTCCGTCTAGCTCCGATCAGAAAGACCCCGAACAGAGATTGTCAGAAGCCAGTCCGAGTGGTTAGCACGGGCTTCTGGTCAGATAATGACTGGGTTTCAAAGAAAATACACGTTATAATTCGGGTGGAAGGAGGGCGCATTTTATCGGGGGATATTTTAACGTTATATTGATTTGAGTGTTGCTAGGCGGGGGACGCTGCTTCAACATCTGCTGTCAGAAGCTAAAATATGCTATTTTCGTTAGAGAATCCAGTTAGGCCTGAAAAGTTTTTCCCCCTCTCCCCCCTCCGTTTTAGGCCGGCCATCCACAGGTTTATTCTCTGTCGAGTTGCGTTACCGTGAGCGGGTCATGTGAACCGTTCTATGGGAAACAATTGTGTATATGTTCTTTCATGGCTGCCCGGCTGGTGATTAACCCTATCTGGCCTGGGCGATTTGGGGTGTACCGCAGCCCGGGGGAGGGGGGGTTTGGGCGAAGAGTGCCCCTATATATTTTCGCTACCGCTATAGCTAGAGGGCTGAAACTTACTACACTATATCTTTGGGTCAAGCACTAAAAGAAAATGTAAAAAAAACCAAGATGGCCGCCATGAAGACGGCACACCAACGTCATTTTCAAAAAAAGCATTTTTGGACGATTTTTCTGTCGAATTTTTTATTTTTGTTTTTCCAACATAAGCATAAACATTAGTAAATAATAATCTGATATGAAATAAAATAGGTTTTCCATACAAAAAGCAAAAAATTTGAGGAAATATGCCGAAAAAATCACTTATCTGGTACCCCACATGGCCGCCACGTTGAATTTACCCATGATCCTCTACTCGCGGGGTGAAGCAAATAGGCTCAAACTGACCCCAATATGATAATCTTAAAAGTCACGGAGTTTCAGCTCTGAATGTTTTGTCCTTACGAAGATAGGAGGAAAAACCCAATTCGTGGGGGGGGCCTCCCCGAGGCCAGGTAGGGCTAAATAAGGCACTATCGGTACATTCCAGTACGAAGCAAATTCAGGGTTGCCTTATCTCTGGTTCTACCATAACCATACAAATTTGGTGATATTAAACGGATTGTGTTATTAATTTTTTCGCGAAACGATGGGAAGCGGTTAGCTTTTTCCGCTCTTTCGTTGAAAAACTAGTTTTGTGTTCAATTCTGTCCGTGCTATCAAGTATTTTATGGTATATAGCCGGTTGAGCTTATCAACATTTCTTTGAAATAGTGCATGTATCTCATTCATTTATTGAAACTTGGCGTCGCGGTATATACAGTTGTTGTGCTGTGACAGAAATACTGTTATTAATAGTGGTATTTGGACAGTTCGTGGCCAATGGCTTGGTAAAAATTGGATAAATTGACCCAGTTGTTCATGGGATGCGATTTGAGCCTGACAAGACTATAATTTTTTTAAATATTTGTATTGTGTTTGTTATATAAAGCAAGTATAACGGGAAGATTCAAATTTTTTATGGAGGTAGTGTCTATGTGGTCTGTTCTTGTATTGTTTCTTTTCGGTTGGCTTTGGTGTGAGAGATTCCTCAGTGTGTCTGTGTGATAGTATATGTGTGTCTCTGGATTTGAGATAGAAGACTTTGAAGTGAAGTTGAAACAGGCCTTTGCAGGGAGTTTAAATGGGGATTAGGATGTTGGGTTTACGGTAAATCACCTAATTATTCACTGCCCAAGCTTAAACACGGTCGAATTTTTTATCCGCCAACTTTCCCTATCCTGATAAAACGTAAACGCGTGATTCTTTTTGTTTCAAGATATTCCTCGAACGGTTGGCCGCTAATGTGAATACGCCCATTTTTGTTGTATGGACCGTATCGGCGTGTGATAGACTCGAATTTGTCGGCTGTCAACTCGTCGGCTAAACTTTCGCTCATCGGATTGATATTCTGGATTAATCCAGGTGCATTGCTCATTTTGGTGGTCCTACACGTGAATAATTCGTTCGTTTTCTTTTTTCCTTTTTTTTGTAGCCGACTTTGATTGTTGAGTTGATAGCTTGAGTGAATTGTCAGTCCGTATTATTAATGTGAAGCTATCAAGGGGCTACATTTTCGTCAATCTTTTTGAGTTGAGTTAAGGAAATTAATTCCCTGTTTTTCCCCCTATCGGATTAGTTCAGGAAAAGCTGTCATTGTTAGAATTCAAATGAATGGGAACGTGCCCATGATTCAATAGTTATTTCATTTTCTGTGTGAGACGACTTGACACTACTGTTTATTTTTGATATCCAATTTGAAGTTTTGTAGGGGGTTATTGATGTAGGCTGTTTTTCACTGACTTAAGTGGGTTTCTGGAGTGGAAAATCACTGAAAGTCTTCGATATATATTAATTGATTTAATTGAATTTTGATTGGGTATTCCTTATTTTGTTGACTTGTTCGCATATACCGCGTATCATTTCACTTTGGTTGACATGGTAGATTTCGGACCCATTGATGTGTCAGTGGCTAAAGAGGAAGCATTGCAAACATTGAGAGGGGTGGAGAGAAGTCGAAGTGCACGTGTAGAAGCCTTGCAGATAGAGGTCAGATTGTTATGTTTCACAGATATTAAGCCGGCTATACAGCTTTTATGCATATAGCCGATCTAGTACAAGAGGGGCAGGTAATGGGTTTAGACTTGTTGGGAATTCCTGAATATGTTGATGCATTAGTAGACCGCCGATTAGAAGAAATCGGATCATGGAAAGTTGGAACAACGGCCCAAGTGGATGCATTAGATGCAGTGTTGGGCCAGTTGCATGACAATAATTCCCGATAGGCCAGTTGGATGAAAAGATAGAGCAGTTCAACTGTCTGATTGACCAGTTAAATGGTAATATGGAGACAACTGGGCATCGGATTGGTCAATTAGGCCCGTGATTGGGTCAATTGGACGCACACGATCACCATCAAGGTCAACAATTAGGTCAATTGAATTTGTCCAAGTGGGTTTAGATATAAAAACTTTTGTTGCATTGCTTAGAGCTGCAAGCAGGGAAAGGTCAGAGAGTTCATCACATGTGACATGTGACAGACAGCACTGGACGCTGGTTAGGCGTTACCAGATAATGATAAATTATCTAGACATTGTACCGCAGCAGTCGCATCCGTGTGATGATACTGCAGCTCCTGACCCAACATGCCCAATATATTTTAATGAAACGACAGGACTGGACGCTAGATTGACGTTTCCAGACAACACTAGAGATGCAGAAAATGTACTCCATCAATCACAGTCCCAGACTCCCAGTGCCGGTAGATACGACTGGATTTGTATTAGACAATGCTATGTTAGGGAGCAACATCTCTGAGAGAATGTAGACAATTGGATTCTGGCCGATGTGTCCGCTAGTGATACTGATGGGGAGGCTGAGATCTCTCCTAATCCATTTAGTGGATTCTCCTCCAGATCCAGATTAGCCGAACGGCAGGTATCCCGAGGACGTCACAGCCAAAGTCCCCGGCTTTCCAAAACTTTAGTGTTTTTAGGAATCAGAGGAGCCTGGGTTCCATTCAGGGGAAGTTGAGTTGGAAGTTAAAAGTAAAGAGTGGAACATAGACAGACTGCATTCTTTGCGATGCCATGGTGTTCAGAGGTGTATCGGAGACAGTTAAAACCTCATTGGTTTGCTCCTACAAGTAATGGAATATCATTATAAGTAGGAAATATCTGCGTGCAGTGTTTTGAGGACTGGAAGAGCCTTTAGAGACACTAGATTGACAAGACACGGCTATCCGAATGCATCGGAAAAGGTAATTGAGAGATTAGCAGTGGAACAGTTTCCGAGATGATGTAGGAAAAGACAGGCTTTGAGATTTGCCTTGGAAAGAGCCCCACAACCATCTCGGAAGCCTTGTCTTGCGTGGATTCCTCACAGTATAATCTGACAGCGTTGAGTTCTCAGATAGCTACATTTAGGTATGTTGCTGTCGATTCAGTGGGAGAGACTTTTCCTGGTGCTTGTAAAGCAGCAGAGGAAGGGATAATATGTGGCCCCCTTTACATCGATCATCACGGCCCGCGACTGTGTCACTCGTGTCGGAAACCCGGCCACCTAGGAGGTTTTTTCCTGTTAGACGTAGTTTAGATTGGTGGGCTAAATGGGCAACTGCACACGACGAGTTTATCCACGGGGGACGAGGCAGGTGTTACTGAACTTACTGCAGCAGTTGGAGATGTCACTCTGTCTCGTTCCCAAGGTTGGGCGATGTCCATTCCAGTTAAGGTTGGGTCTGTGCCCGTGGCCGCTGTAGCAGACACGCCGGCTCAAGTCACCGTCATGAGTGAAGATTTATTTGCTAGGTTAGGGAGCGTGTCAAAAGTGTTGACGTTCAAACTAAAAGAATGCGTCAGAAAATGAACAGGTACTCGTTCTTTTTCTCCCAGCAAACGAACGTTCGACAGTCAGAAAATGAACACTACCCCGTCAGAAAAATGAACGTCAGAATTTTTTTTTCTTTTTTGAACGTTCAAATTAGTATGTATGATAGCGGTCAGAATTCGCTGAAGGGCTCACATTACGGCTATCGTGTCGACTCTTATTATAACGAAAAAAACTAAAACAAATACAGAACACTCGAAAAGACAGCACCTTTGAGACTTAACTGTATTTATTTTGCACTAGCTTTCGTAGGTATATAACCCACTTCCTCTGAAGAAGTATTTTCGTTCTTTCAAAGCAACTAAGGCAAAGATTTGACGTTTATCTACAGCAAATTCAATAAATGTATTTAATATAATAAAAGTGGATCTTTCGTGCATATTCTGGGGAATTATTTACCGGGAATTATAGAACGAGCGACATATAGGAACTAACGCGCGTGTATTATTTTTTTGGAAGAAAACGAGATGAACTATATAATATTAAACTTCGACAGAGAAATATCACCATACTGATTTGGTTTTATTAAAAGTCCGATGTGACCAAATATCGTAAAGAATGATACAATAATCGGGTGAACAAGTTGGTGAATTAAGCTCCTTAAAATGTTCGTAATTTGAATTAATTTGATAGACAAATAAGGACGTTGTTGTGATTAGAGCATTATGTTCATCCCTGTGGATGATCACTAAGTCCAATAATGTTCTTTTCTTCTCACAAGGACCACGATCATGAAATGCAAGCAGTCCCCATGCAGTTCGAAAGCCATGCTCCTCACAACAGGACTAGATCAATAGTTGTTGAATGCATAGCCCCCCACCAATCATGCACCAGAATTGAAATGTCTTTAGCTGCGGGTAGGAAATTGGTCATGTTTTGAAATTATTAATATGCATTCATCGAATTTTTAACACCTGTCTTGGTTTTATAAATATAAAGTATATTTGCCGCAGCTCATTTCCTGAACTGAAATTATAAATTTATTATAGTTCACACTTGTTTAATTGGAATTTATACATCTCCATACTAACATTGTCAGAATCCTGGAGCATAGTTTCCCATCTTTGTCCACACATGGATGAACTTTGTCAGAGATATATAATGGAGAACATAAATCGCAATAGTAATCAAGAACAAGAAAAGAGAAAAAACGTGTTTCCTTTTCGCTTGGGAATATGCCAATTGCATCCGCGCTGGGGGAGAAAAGAGAACTTGATCAGCTCCCTATTTCCAGAGTAACCACAATATCGCCATTCACTTGGTTTAAATAGTTTATTTGACGACAGGAGCGCAATAAGCCGAACTTATTAGTGCGTCTCCCAGTAATCGTAGAGGAAATACATAGTGACAAAAGTATAATATAGACATATAAATATACGAAAGTCATTCACTTATTTAACGATTTATCCTTATGACATTGGGAATTTTTTGTTTTCGGTAATATTATCTTCAATAAGAAATGAGTAAATCAGGGAAAGTATACAGGCCTACAAACTACATGTATGATCATTATAAAAAGACATTGCCCGACTGAATCACGCAGAGACGCCATGCAGCTCCCGTCATATATCAAGGTAGGCCGCCATGTGAGGTCTCCTATTTGTCAAAGTATTCTCTATAGGGCCCATTTCCAGCGCACGAACTTCATTTTCAATACATACTGTCGGCTTCTTTATTAAAATTATACCGTTTCAAGGCATTACAGATCGCTGGAATACGTTTGTAAGTTGATAAAGGAGAATCATTTAAAGTAACATGTCCATGACGAAACAATCTATCCACGGGACGCAAGCGCTGTAGGCCATGACTTTTGATCGCCCGACCAAGAATCTCATTTTTTGGTGGATGAAGAAAAGATTCACGAAATGTAAAAATCCACACCAAACAAGTAAAACACTGGGGAAAATAAACAAGAAAGAAGTCATTAATTTATCTTGTCAAGTATTATATAAGCGAACACTCATATATAGGTGGTGACAAACCGCTGAAGCGGAGACGGGACAAGAAAAAGAAAAACGTTTTACTTTTAGTTTTACCCTTTTTTTATTGAAGAAAATCACCGACATCGGTAATACCACTCCACATGATTACGGAATGCATTGAATATATACACACACGAAGCAAAAGACATGGCAAATTACAATAAAATCTATAACACGGGAATGACGCGCGATGAGAAAGTAGATTTGATCCGTCGCGTTTCTTAGTATCGGGATGGCAGCTTTCTGTATGTTGTTCATTTCTGCTCGCGTCAAACGCCAGCCGTTTGCGCAAGTGAGAAAATGAACATGCGAAAACGAACGTGCGAAAATGAACGTCAGAGTGCATTAAAAAAATGAACGTTCAAAAATAAACGTTCGACTGTTCATTTTCTGACTCTGCTGTGTAAAATGAACGGCCTGACGCATGCGGAAATGAACGACCTCCTGTTCAAAAATGAACGCGTTCGCGTCAAAACTTTTGACACGCTCCCTTAGATCTCCAGGGTTTGTCATCTTTTTCCATTCGGGTGATTGGTGCACTTCGGGGAATGACCTGTATGGTAATGCTTGTCCGGCAGGTACCACTTTCCATCTCCGTTTTTCACTGCACCGGGAATACATTGGTCGCACCCTTGGTTGCCAACCTGTTGCTAGGCTTCGATTTCATCTCAGCCTATGGATATGTTGTGAATTTTAGAGATAAGACCTTGGTTATTGGGGAAACGAAGGTTTTTGTAATTTGAATTTTTATGGAATGGTGACCCGTTTAATGCGTGTTTCATTTCGGTCTGCCAGTGACTGTTGAATGGTGAAGCAAGTTGATGGGCATTTTGTTGTATGCGTCTTAAAAAAAGTTGTATGGTGTATCAGCATCGTGGCGATATGTTGATGTGTGCCATCACGTGTATGTGGTGGTGGATTCTATTTGGTTTCATTTTGCTATGTTAAATTATTCGATTTGGGCGTTGATTTTTTTTTGTACAGGATGTTTAATTGAAGCATTGGGAAATTGAGAAAACAAAAAAATAGGTAAAATTTAAGGCTCAAATTGTTGGCAGTGTGTTGTGTATTCCGGACGGAACTGGGGTTTGCGCGATGGCGTTACACCTGTAGTGTGTTATGGGGGAGCATGTGTCAAGCTAGGTGCAGCATTGTTTGGCGCCTGTGTTGGGTAGTTGATGTGTGGTTGGATAATTTGTGTGTGCGTGGAGATTCCGTGTAGGAGATGTGTGTGTTTTATGGGTTTTTATGTGTGACTTTTGTTGAGATTTAAAACGAACTTTGTGTTTTTTGCGTTTTTTTTGTGTAAGCTGTGTGTGGTAGGTCTATGGAAGTCTATGTGAGGTGAGATTTAATCTATGGACGGACTTGGAGGAAATATAGAAAGATAATATATAGTGCGGCTACCCATATGAGAGACCTGTCAGGGAGAGAAGGGCTGACCCTTCTTCCACCAATGTCTTCGCTATAGAACCCTGGTGAGAGTTTTCCCGCGAACACCTTGCAGGGCGGGTCATAGTTTGTCGTCAATTCGGTGGAGCAAGACAGCCAGTACGTCGGGCGTGTCTAAAAAGGGCATGATTTGAGTTGTAATCGCAACCATTTTTCTATTTTGAGCTCAGTGATTTTTTTACGAGCTTGAGATGTGCGAGGGCCAGAGTTTCTGGTCATGTTCCCCCTCTACAGTTACTCATTCCCGGTGGGACGGCATTTTTCGAGGGTGCGCGCATGTGATGTACACCCAGTCAGCTGACCTCCATACATTCGTCCTTGTAAGCCTGTTGGCCGCTTGTGAAGGTGAGCCTTGAAATTATATGAAGAGGGAGAATGGCGAGTCCAATTTACCGTCTGGACAGCTGGTATTTATGAGGCTTGGCGCAGTCGTGGGTTGGATGGTGTTCCGGTATTTTTTTTGCGGCCATGTAACTAGTAGGCGGGCCTGTGAATTATATTTTTGAAAATTAATGCGATCAGGTCCATTGAGGTTGGCTATTAGAGTGACATTTTTAGTGGGCTTGGGTACAGTTACAGACAGTCGGTCTGCGAGGCTGGACTATGGGGTGGGTATTTTTAGGAGGCAGTGTACTTTTGTTCCTTTGTACACTACATGCTACAGATTTGATAAATGCGAGATCATATGGAGAATTCCCTTCTTATTCTCGTATGTTAGTAATTGTTGGCAGCTCTGGAACGGCGTTTGCCTGGCATAGGGAAGGGTTCTACCAGGGCGAAGTTAAGAACTTTGCCTAAAATAAAACGGGGAGGCGTGTTGTAGAGATAGCTATGCACTCGTCGTTGGTAATCCTTGGCATGTCAAAACAGACAGGATGCTAGGATATTGCACGACCTCTGACTAGCTCCGATCACAACCGCCCGGAACCGAGAATGATGGAAGGTAGAATTCCGGGTGGCTGGCACGGGCTATTTATCAAATAAGGTTGGGTTTCTACGAGGTAAGACACGATATAATTCGTGTGGAAGGAGGAGGCATTTCATCAGCGGATAGTTTGACGTTATATTGATTTGAGTGTTTCTAGGTGGGGCACACTACTTCAAAACTAGATTAACTCTGTCTGGCCTGGGCGATTTGGGTTGTGCCGTAGTCTTGTGTGGGAGTGGGGGGGGGGGGGTAGTGCCCCACTATATATTTTCCCTATCCCTAAGGCTACAGGCCAGAAACATAAAACTTACCACACTAATCCTTGGGTCAAGGGCTACTAGCAAATGAAAATGAAAATGAAAAAAAATCCAAGATGGCCGCTAAGATGTCATTTTGAAAAACGGCATTTCATGGGCGATTTGTCAAGTCATATGTTTTTATTTTTTTTTTTTTTTTTGTGTTTTCTTGGCAAAAACGGCACGATAAATTAGAATATAAAAATCTTATATTTTCCATGCAGAAATGTAAAAAAAATAAAGCAATCTGACGAAAATATCATGTTTGTGATAGCCTACAAGGGCGCCATTCTAAATTTACCCATGATCCTTTGCTCGGGTCTCATGAAACTAGGCTCAAAATATTCCCATTATGACAGTCTACAAAGTCACGCAGTTTCAGCTTTCAGCTCTTTGTCGTTCCGGAGATAGAAACAAAAAAAACAACAAGAGGGGGGTGGGGTGCCTTTGCCAGGCCAGGTAGGGTCAAATTATCAGGCTCACGCTCCGATTGCGATGTTCATAGAACACCATAAATGTCTTATATTACAATAATATATTACATGGTGCTTAGAGTCAGAAATCGAGTAAACTATGTTCACATTATATTGTTCGTAACGATATTCAGTGTACATTTTCATGATGAGGGCACTTGGCCATGTTGTCCCGTTGAACCAGTTCTGTGATAATATTGTGTGACATAGATTAAAATCTTAGCGTATTGATAACGTCGGACAAGAGCTTCTATGATAACTACTCGCCGTCTCACGTCCAAATGAGAAAGGGCCAAAACATATAAAGAAATCAATTCTATTGTTTTCCATTTTCCTTTCCAGGCTACCAAAGACGTAAGGGGATGTCATCAGGCCACCTAGTCGCGCTCCCCGATTGGACAACAAGTTCCTTAACAGCAACTATGTGTGCGAGAAAATGCATGGCTAGGGAAGTAGCTTGTGTCTATTTCACCTTCAACCAAGTTCGTCGACTGTGTTACGGCCATTCCTCATTTGATGCTGTAAATTACGGAATCACGGAATCAGAAGATTGGGCTATATGGGAGATCGTTAGAGAATATTGAGACCTAGATACTCCAAGTTAATTATCTTAGATACATTGTGGAAGTCCACCTGAGCGAGAACAGAAGAGTGGCTTTAAACTTTTCCTTCCTCCGCTGACTGACTGAAGGCAAGATGTGTATGCTTTAACATTGCCGAAATTACGTTTTGGTGAATATATTGTAATATTCCGGAGAATATATATTTTTTTGTATCGTCCCAATTTGGTACGTAAATAATAATGGTCGTGCCGATTATTCAATGTGGATTCTGGATGTTTTATGTGCCATTCAGGGATGGACCCATTACCTGAATCTGTGAAAATGTTTTATTCACCGAGTTCTGTGGATTGGATTACTATCAGGCGTCCCATACAGGGAGGGGTCTGCAACTTGAGTGTTTCTATATTTAATTGTGGATTTTAATGGTGTTCATCCTGGAAGTTCTCCGGATCTATTATAGGCATCCCATACCGGGAGGGGCCTGCATATATCATGTTTACGTAGTGCGAGTGTACTGGGGGGGGGGAAGTTACGTGATGAACTATGCCTTGCGTGTACCCATCGATTGTGGAAGGGAAACTTACCTGTGAACCTGGACTTATCTTCCCGGACAGTTACTGTGTATTTCCGATAGTGTAATCCAGTGTTGGATGATTTAATAACCCGACATCAGTAAACTTTCGAAAGCGTATTGTCCATGCTCGCCACTTTGGCGGCCATGTTTTTCTATCGCACCGAAGTGAACTGGGTCAGTCTGACCAACATTTGTTAAAACTGTGCCATCTACTATTATACGATGAATTGATGCGTGCTAATGATGCTGGGGTTCTTCTTGAGAATTCCTGGACTTTATTACATAAATGTGCATGGCTATTTTCTCGTTATCGCCATTCTCTGTAGGGACTCTATTTCTTCACAAACTGTTGTTCACGAACATGGTCGTCGAAACCTAAATGCACATGTTTTCACTGTCGCCGTGAACGCATCATATTACAGACAATTCCCAACGTAAGTTGTTGAAATCGTACCGGATGTCTTCTTGGCATGTACTTGCAATTGACCTTATGTACTTTTAAAACATGTGTACTGGCTGGTTTTACGTGGCAGCTCCTATAATTTTGACGTGCACACTGGTCTCCGAAACCTGTTGCGTCATCATTTCAGAGAGGATGACGGGACTAGCTTGCATGGCAAAATCTAAAGTCTATATACACAAAACTAGAATTATTGCGATCCAGTTATTAAATTGTTTATAAACTTCATACTATGCAATGCCTATGTACAAAAGTTGGTACGATAATTTCACTGTTATAATTAGTGATCACTGTTTTAAATTTCGCATACCCCTTCAACATTGGATCATTTCCATTGATCTGATTGGTCAGATCTTGTCACGTGATAATCAGCCAGAGTCTATATAAACAGCACAGCACTGAGGGTTAGTCAGATAGTTGGCTGGCTACAGTCACGTATGTATTATCTAATAACCTAAAGGATTACCTGGAAAACTATACTGGGAATTTACTGTGGAATTCAATAGTATAATATTTGGATATACCAGTGCATTATAATTGTTGTGGATTACAGAGCAGTCAGCTATCTCCCGCCCCACATCTGCTGTGTTTATATTCTCAATTGTGTTGGAATAGTCCATTATATGGGATAATTCCCCATATCATTGGAGTAATTGAAACAACCTAAAATCATATTGCAAGCATCTGATATTTATTGATAAGGTTTACATCAGTGAGTAGCAGGAGGTTCATTCTTCTATCATCTCGTCAACATCACCCACTAGGGTAAATGAGTGTGATTTATCGTCGATCCGTAGCTACGTTGCTGTGTATATAACATCACGTCAATATATATATCTGTATGCTGTCTTCTTCACCTGGGGAGTACTGATGTATATAATAAATCATTATTTGTGTTGAAATACTGGAGTTGTTCCATCTATTGTGACGTCTTTCTTCGGGGCAGACGTCACCCATGCTAAAGTCAATTCCTGTAGGAAGGGATTATCAGTTAAAGCGTGTTAACTGACAGGGGTTACCTGCGATACAGGTTTCCTGAGTGTTGTAACTGTCAGTGGTTACGTGAGATTCACCCGAGTGTGCTAACAGCAGGTGGATACCTGAGATACAGGTTTCCTGAGCGCTCTAAATGTTGTGGTGTACTGGAATTACCGAAACCAACTCATCTTAGATGGTGGACTGATTAACTGGGTGACGAGCAACAACATTTACAACTGAGAATTACAAGCGTCTAGTCCGTCATTCATAATCCAGCCGTCGTCCATTAGAGAATATCCGCGTCCATAATCCAAAGACCTATTCCATTTTCCACATAACAGTATTAGCACCAATTTCAAAAGGACAATCATAGTATACATAAACATAGGCTAGTTTCCTGCAAGAGAGAAGCGGTCAACAGTTTTCAATGATGACGGCAAGACATCATGATGTTCCAAAAATATCAAATCCGTATCGCTGATCAGTACTCTTAATCCATAATATTCGTTATAGAGTCGTCATCTAAAAAAAAAGATGTATCTCAGTCACGCTTTGATTGTGACTGTTCATATGAGTACCATGTGGATCTTGAAGTACATGGGTTCATACGGCCCCTAGCCCCGGGTTAAGCGGAATTAGACACAAGTTACGAAACGTAGCGCCATAGATCTTGCACGCTACGTTCGTATTTTGCTATCAGCATGCGATATGTATCGCCAAATTTGAGAAACTTTGAGTGGAGGCGCTTGGTGGAATAGCCCTGTTTTATAAGTTTCTGCAACAATGTTTTGTGACGTTGATTAAAATCATCACATTTAACACAGGATCTAGCAAATGCTACTAAGCGAGATATGTATACGCCATATGCAGGTCCCACTGGAATATTACTATCCAGAAAGGGATAGTTTACGATGTCGAAATTGTAATCATCTCTTTTGTCATAAAGTCGACGAGAGAGAATGCCCGCTTCATTTTTATAGAGATAGAGATCTAAATAAGATGTGCCTGTAGGGCTATCTGTAGTTTCCTTCAAATCCAGTGAAGGTGGATATATATCCTTCACTGCGTCATTTATATAGCGATTATCCACAGCGAGAAGATCGTCAATATAGCGTTTGGTGAATGAGAAGGAACGGGCTTTGAATGGATCGGTTTTTGAAAGCGCCTGCATATAGTCATATTCATAAGAGAACAGGTACAGGTCGGCCAACAGGGGTGCACAATTAGTACCCATTGGAATACCTATATGCTGCTGATATATTAGCGCAGACGATGTATTACACTGGTATCAGAAGTGGGATACTATTCAATATCTATTATCCAGTGACCGAACCCGGACATAGGTGTGTGGCGGATAATATTCTTTCACTACTGATTCCTGTGAGTTCATTATGGCGGATAGTCCTGACCAGGAGATAAGGCTCAGACTGCCTACTGAGTCCAGGAATAGTGATAGAGAAGACCCTGATAATGAAGTGGAAGAACTACTAATCAATGATAGAGATAAGACACAAGAACATCAGGACAGAGGCGACGCTCCTTCCCGGCCCCAGCGACACAGAGAGACTGTGATGACGAGGGCACGTGGCGTGTTTTGGACAGACATCCACCAAGGGATTATGGGAGCCGTGGCTTAAGGATAAAGCCAGATACATATGACGGCCTATCTGACTGGGATGAGTATTTTTCACATTTTGAGGACTGGGCCGAACTGGGTCACTGGTCAGCAAAGGAAAAGGCTCTGGCTTTGGCTGCTAATTTGAGGGGATCGGTCAGAACTTTTTACGCTGGGTTACAGCTGGACGAGCGACGGTCCTCCTACAAGCTGTCTAGGAGTCTAAAAGAGAGATTTGGAAGTAGTCGTCAACAAAATATGTGGCGGTCAATGTTTGAGGTCCGTACACGCCAACCAGATGAATCAATTGCGACGCTGGGCGATGATCTCCGCCGCATGGTTCTGAAGGCATATCCTGACCTGAATAGTCAAGCTCAAGAGGCCCTGGCGCTAAATCAGTTTTACGAGTGTCTCAGTGTAGATATGAAATGCCGGTGCTTTGATCGGAACTGTATCACTATTGCTGAAGCTGTGGGTGTGGTTGAACGAGTTGAGACTCTACTTAGTGACACAAAAGGGAAAAAGAAAACAGTATCTCGAGCCACGCGACCAGCTGCTGGTGAAATACAGAATGAAACAGTGGATTCAGGTGACTTGGCAAACATTCAAAGGCGACTTCAAGAGCTCGAGGGTGGCCAGCAACGTAGGCGGCAACCATGGCAACGGAACAACAATGGTCAGAATCCGGAAAGAACTTGCTATATCTGTCGGGCCCCATCCCACTACTTCAAAGACTGTCCAGTGTTCAGACGATGCCAGCGCGAGATGCAGAATGAACAACGGGCACCACGGCAGCAGGGAAATGGCAGACCGTCACCTCAGTAGGCCATGAGTTGACGGGTTCAGACAGGCCAGTGCAAACCAACTTGATTTCTGTAACCAGCCCCACTAGCGAGAGGGGGACTGTTCGCACTGGTCAGCTGTTGCAGAAAACGGAAAAATGGGATAATGGGCTATTTACGACTGGGATATTAAAAGGGAACAAACATACGATTGACTTTTTAGTGGATAGTGGCTCCACTAGGACCTTACTGTCCAGAAGCGTGTATGAGGAAATATATTCAGAAGATAAACCTCACCTGCAGCCTTGGCTTCACACTATGCAAGGAGTTAATGGAGACAGATTATGTGTCCTTGGGTCTGCTGATTTTGAGGTATTGCTCGGTGATATGTGGTACAGACAGCCGATGATAGTGTGCGATATTACCACTCAAGGGATAGTAGGGCAAGATTTTCTGTTGAGTAATGTACATAAGATTGACTACCAGACACTTAGGCTCCACACAGATGATGGTGAAATTCAGTGTCGCATTGGGGGCGAGGCAGAGATGGTATGCCAGGTACGAATCAAGGAAACTGTACGGTTACCCCCAAACACAGTGACATGGATTCCAGTGGAAATACCAATGAAGGAATATTTATCATCTTATGGATTAATTGAACCAAGTACTGCCCTGTTCAGGGACAAGATGATTCGACTGGTGAATGGAGTAATTGATGTTACACAAGGCGAACTGGTTGTGAAGATAGCCAATCATAACAATGTGGAGATTACAGTGCAGCCTTCTACAAGACTGGGAACATGTGAGTCATATTACGAGAATGATGAAGCAACTGCACGATCAACAGTATGCGCCAGCGAGAGTGGTGGGCTGAAATCCTTTGAACTGCCTGAACATCTTGAGGATCTGTGGAACCGGAGTAAAGTTCATCTAACGCAGGATGAGAGTGAGTCTCTGGCAGAACTGTTTGTCAGATTCCAAGAAGTTTTCGCCAAAGGTCCCTGTGATCTTGGAAAGACGAGCAGAACAACCCACCGTATTAACACAGGATCTGCAGTACCGATAAAACAACACCCTCGAAGCCAGCCCATAGGAAAGAGAGAGATTGAGCGGTATGAGATAAATAGGATGTTAGAAATGGGGGTGATCGAGCCATCAAACAGTGCATGGGCATCACCGATAGTGCTATGCAAGAAGTTCATCTAACGCAGGATGAGAGTGAGTCTCTGGCAGAACTGTTTGTCAGATTCCAAGAAGTTTTCGCCAAAGGTCCCTGTGATCTTGGAAAGACGAGCAGAACAACCCACCGTATTAACACAGGATCTGCAGTACCAATAAAACAACACCCTCGACGCCAGCCCATAGGAAAGAGAGAGATTGAGCGGGATGAGATAAATAGGATGTTAGAAATGGGGGTGATCGAGCCATCAAACAGTGCATGGGCATCACCGATAGTGCTATGCAAGAAGAAGGATGGGTCCACCAGATTCTGTTTAGATTACAGAAAGCTGAATGATCTGACTGTGAAAAATGCCTACCCAATCCCCCGGGTAGATGAGTGTTTGGATGCGCTGGCGGGTGCCCGCTGGTTTAACTGCATGGATCTGAAATCGCAATGGCTGAAGAAGACAAAGGAAAAACAGCCTTTGCCACTAGTTTTGGTTTATATCAGTTCACCGTTATGCCGTTTGGACTCGTCAATGCGCCGTCCACCTTCGAACAGCTAATGGAAGATGTTTTAAGAGGTCTCCAGTAGGAGGAATGTTTGCTATATATAGACGACATAATTGTGCCAGGATCCACAGTAAGACAGTGCTTGGAGCGATTGGAACATGTCTTTCAGAGACTGTGGGAAGCCAACCTGAAGTTGAAACCTGCTAAATGTGTGTTCTTTCAAAAGGAAGTTAAGTTTCTGGGACACATCGTCGAGGAAGGCGGAGCGCGCACTGATCCCGAAAAGGTTGCAGCCATACAAGATTGGCACCCGCCACAAAATGTTCGAGAAGTTCGTAGTTTTGCTGGTTTGTGCTCTTACTACCGGCGCTATGTAAAGGGGTTCGCAGCTATCGCGAGACCATTGCACAAACTAGTGGAACAAGGAGTGAAATTCCTGTGGACTTGTGAGTGCCAAGTAGCTTTCGAGGAACTGAAGAAAGCACTATCCTCGTCTCCCATCCTTGGATACCCTCCTCCTGGATTACAGTTTATCCTAGATACAGACGCTAGTGATAAGGCAGTAGGGGTAGTTCTCTCGCAAATTCAAAATAGAATGGAGACCGTCATCGCCTATATGAGCAAGTCGCTCAATAAGCACGAACACTCATATTGTACTACAAGGAAGGAATTACTTGCCGCTGTTCTGTCCTTGAGACATTTCCATTCCTACCTGTATGGACAGAAGGTCACTCTGCGCACGGATAATGCCGCGGTAAGCTGGATGAGGAGTTTAAAGAACCCCACAGGTCAGACTGCTCGTTGGTTACAGGAACTTGGAACATATGACTTAGAGGTCATCCATAGAGCCGGACGTAGTCACGCAAATGCCGACGCACTATCAAGGCATCCATGCAAGGCATGTAGCCACCAGCAGCAAAACATCGAAACAAATGATCTTCGTAAGGGTCAATCGAGTTCCAGGCAATCTAGCAAAGAGGGAGCCTGTGAAGCTGGTGCATCCAGAGTCACCACCAGAAGCAAACAATCACAGCAAATCTCCGATATGACTACAAATCATGCCGTACTGGATGGATGGAGTATCGATGAACTCAGGCTACAGCAATTGCGAGACAAGAACATTGGTCCTATCAAGGTCGCCATGGCCGATGGAATGGATAGACCACAGTGGGAAGAGATATCACATTTATCATCTGGACTGAAAACCCTCTGGCGCCAATGGGATAGGCTGCAGCTAGAGGATGGCGTGCTTTATCGCGAGTGGTTTCAAGATGGCAAATTTTCCAGACAGCTTATTGTTCCTAAGGAGCTACAGGCCGACGTCCTCAAGTTTTATCATGACATACCTTCAGCTGGCCATCTGGGATCAGAGAAGACCCTGGAGAGGATTAAACAGTCGTTTTACTGGGCAGGCATGAAGGATGACGTCGCTGCGTATTGTCGACGATGTGATTCATGTACAGCGAGGAAAACGCCCAAGGGACAAAATAAAGCTCAAATGAAAGTTTATCTGGTGGGAGAATCCATGGAAAGGGTAGCGGTTGATATACTCGGGCCATTACCAGTAACTGAGAAGGGGAACCGATATATCTTGGTCATCTGCGATTGTTTTACCAAGTGGACAGAGGCAGTACCCCTGCCCAATCAGGAGGTGATTACGATAGCCACAGCCTTGGTGGATGAGTTTGTTTGTCGATTTGGAACTCCGCTGCAGCTGCATTCACACCAGGGGACAAATTTCGAATCACAGGTCTTCCGGGAAATGTGCAAACTACTTCAGATTGATAAAACCCGGACGACTAGTATGAGACCACAGGGGAATGGGAATGTCGAGAGGTTCAACCAAACGCTAGCTACAATGTTGACTATGTATTGTGCCAAGCGGCAGCGAACATGGGACATTTATTTGCCATATGTTATGATGGCATATCGGGCCTCTATGCAGTCAAGCACAAAGCAGACACTAAATCTTATGGTTTTGGGGAGGGAGAATACCATGCCAATGCAAGCTGTGATACCTAGGCCGTCAGCTGATGGTAAATACGAGGATTCCATTGACGTGGACAATTATGTGACAAATCTGCAAGATAGGCTTGCAGAAATTCATAAGATGGCTAGGAAACACTTACACAAGAGCGCCACTTATCAAAAGAAGCAGTATGATGCTAGGGCTAGGATTCACTCTCTCCAAGAAGGACAGGCAGTCTGGTTGTACAACCCAGCTCGAAAACCAGGTGTCTGCTCCAAGTTAACACCTAACTGGAAAGGGCCATTTGTAATCTCGAAGAAGATAGACGACATTACATACCTGGTCAAGCAGTCAGCAAGGAAGGAACCGAAGGCTTTCCATATAGACAGGCTGATGGCATATAGAGGCCCCCATCCACCAAAGTGGTATTCTGTAAAGTCTAAAGAGCACACCAGAGGTGACACTGCAAGAAAGGTGGCATGCCAGCAACGAATGTAGGAGCATCGTGATGATAGGCAGGTTACCAGGCACATGGTCATAGAGTTTATGTTAGGGTGGCAGTGGAGGTCATGATGATGCTGATTTTTCCGGACTATACCTGCGGTAAGGTGCCAAATAAATTGATTGTTGGTGCAACAACCCTGTTGGAAATTCCGTCGACGGTAGTTGTAAAGAAGCTAGGGAGGGACTGATCAACCGTGGATCCTACCTTCTAGTGGGAAGACACAGTATAGCTGTGAGATCCCTAGTTGGGGTACCAGTCTCGGGAGGCAATACTGACTCTGGGGCATCCGCAGACGGGTAGGGGGAAAATATCGCAGAGCTGCCGTGGTCTCATATGATGCATTATAGCTGGATGGATATGAATACCACTTTATAAACTCAAAACCGACTGATGCTCACTGATGTAACCTTAACTCATAGAAGTATAATGCTGTATATAGTGAAGAAGCTTAAACTGCTAAGCTGAAGAGGAGATGCTGCTATTAAGTGCTGCTTATGAAAAATGCTCTAATTATCTCCTGATTATGCTTTCAGAATGTCGTCAACTTTCAAGTGCTGGCTGTGTCCTGAGCTATTCACAAATTGGAGTGGGTTGAAAGCTCATTTATCATCACCATCGCATCAGAAGCTGCATGTCGTCTGCCCACACTGCCCATCGGAGACCACCTTCCGACGTATGAGTGACCTCAGGCACCATGCACAGAGAGCACATTCGAGGCAGCTACGGGACAAACCGACGAACTTGCTGTCCGACGAGAACGTCTTCTGGTTTACGACAACCCCTGCAGACTACATCAACTTGTTGAAGGGCAGGAAACTACCAGAATGGCAGGCATCTCAGTCCGTTGATGCAAGATCGGCAGTGCGCCACTGGATGCGTCGGTGTAGAGGGCCATCACGCACCCTCACGCAATGGGAAGAGGGCTGGGAGCTTGCCCGGCATTCACAGCAACAGACAGGTGGGAAACGCCCAGCCAACGAGATAGGTCCAGAGGTCGGGGAACCAGTCCCCAATATACCAAAGAACTCCGCTGCCTCTGGACCATCACAACGCCATGCCTCTCCTTTGGAAGATCTTTACAACGAGCCCACCTGTACTGTTACCTGTCCACCAGAAGACCCCGAGGTTGCAGAGACAACGGAGGAGATGGAGTTAGTGAGTTTATTGATCGAACCCAACGACATCAGGGCTGTCCTCCTCTCCCGGGACACTGGCTACCACTTCCAGGCGACTATTAATTCCCCTGATCTCCGCAGCCTGGAAGCCCTTAAACGAAGAAAGGGAACCCTCAGTACAGAGAGTAGTTTGGTAGAGCCTGCTGGTGAGGGTGTGGATGCTACGGCTGAGGGGCATATGGAGCGAATAGCAGATGTTCTAGGTATAAGCAGAGCTTGCATCGTCGCAGTGCGGAAGTGGGTAACCCCAACATTCAGTCAATTAAACGGCGATCCAGCACCCAGTCCCCATCTGACCCTGCTCCTCACTGAGCCAATAACACCAGTGAGCACTCCAGACAGGCTGATAATTATCGAGGACCCCTGGACCTAAGCTGCCTGGCCAACCTAGATCAAGGCCCCCTCAACCTGGCTGTCGTGGACCAGGGGGTGGACTGCAACATCCCGGTGGATTTGTCCGCAACAACACCAGCGGTCACAGACAGTGATGTGCCAGCTGATCTGGCCATCACTCTGCCATCAGTATCAATGCCAATAACATCGGACGTGGCTCATCCCAGCAACAGAACACCAATCAGCACTGATGGGTCTGTGAATCTCATCAACATAGATACAGCAATGATAGTCACACCCAAAGGCTCAGCCTCCTAACATCGACACAGCTGAACCAGTCATCCAGGATCCGGCAGCATCAGTCACATCAGCTTCCAGCGACGCAAGCAAGTCGATATTCAAAAGGCCGGTCGCTGGAAAGCCCAAAAGTGCTAGCCGGATCCTGCGAGCAGGAGCCATGCCATCTATCCCCCCTGGGAGGCGCACTTGGGATCAATATGAGGTCATAGTCATTCCATCTGCAACAGGCGTTGTGAAGTGGCCACCCAGGGGATGGAAGCAGATGAACGCAGCTGAGAGGTTGGATGCCTGGGAATATACAGCAGTCCAGTTGGATGTTGCCACCGGGATTAAGAGGGGCGATAAGCCGTACAGGCTTGACAAATATAACATGCTGGCCCTCCCCGGTGGCAGAACACCCGTCGTAAAACCCCTCAACATCCAATCGCGCTCTTCCATTCCCACAACCGATACAACAGCTACAAGGTCTTGGTGGAGGTCGCGCTGGGGAAGACCGACTGTTCCGGCCTACCTGTGGATACCATTTTGGAACATTCAAAAGCTTTGTTCGCTGCCCGTTTACGTGACACGGACTATATCATAGATCTTATTGACAGTGCTGGTGTGCCACTCAGGCTGGAGGTTCCGCGCTACATGCGTAATTCGGAGAATTCTAATTCATAGGAGGGGTGGGTGTAATATACCGGGGAATATATATTTTTTTGTATCGACCCAATTTGGTACGTAATGATCGTGCCGATTATTCAATGTGGATTCTGGATGTTTTATGTGCCATTCAGGGATGGACCCATTACCTGAATCTGTGAAAATGTTTTATTCACCGAGTTCAGTGTATTGGACTACTATCAGGCGTCTCATACAGGGAGGGGTCTGCAACTTGAGTGTTTCTATATTTAATTGTGGATTTTAATGGTGTTCATCCTGGAAGTTCTTAGGATCTATTATAGGCATCCCATACCGGGAGGGGCCTGCATATATCATGTTTACGTAGGGCGAGTGTACTGGGGGGGGGGGAGAAGTTACGTGATGAACTATGCCTTGCGTGTACCCATCGATTGTGGAAGGGAACTTACCTGTGAACCTGGACTTATCTTCCCGGACAGTTACTGTGTATTTCCGATAGTGTAATCCAGTGTTGGATGATTTAATAACCCGACATCAGTGAACTTTCGAAAGGGTGTTGTCCATGCTCGCCACTTTGGCGGCCATGTTTTTCTATCGCACCGATGTGAACTGGGTCAGTCTGACCAACATTTGTTAGAACTGTGCCATCTACTATTATACGATGAATTGATGCGTGCTAATGATGCTGGGGTTCTTCTTGAGAATTCCCGGACTTTATTACGTAAATGTGCATGGTTATTTTCTCGTTATCGCCATTCTCTGTAGGGACTCTATTTCTTCACAAACTGTTGTTCACGAACATGGTCGTCGAAACCTAAATGCACATGTTTTCACTGTCGCCGTGAACGCATCATATTACAGACAATTCCCAACGTAAGTTGTTGAAATCTTACCGGATGTCTTCTTGGCATGTACTTGCAATTGACCATATGTACTTTTAAAACATGTGTACTGGCTGGTTTTACGTGGCAGCTCCTATAATTTTGACGTGCACACTGGTCTCCGAAACCTGTTGCGTCATCATTTCAGAGAGGATGACGGGACTAGCTTGCATGGCAAAATCTAAAGTCTATATACACAAAACTAGAATTATTGCGATCCAGTTATTAAAATGTTTATAAACTTCATACTATGCAATGCCTATGTACAAAAGTTGGTACGATAATTTCACTGTTATAATTAGTTATCACTGTTTTAAATTTCGCATACCCCTTCAACATTGGATCATTTCCATTGATCTGATTGGTCAGATCTTTTCACGTGGTAATCACCCAGAGTCTATATAAACAGCACAGCACTGAGGGTTAGTCAGATAGTTGGCTGGCTACAGTCACGTATGTATTATCTAATAACCTAAAGGATTACCTGGAAAACTATACTGGGAATTTACTGTGGAATTCAATAGTATAATATTTGGATATACCAGTGCATTATAATTGTTGTGGATTACAGAGCAGTCAGCTATCTCCCGCCCACATCTGCTGTGTTTATATTCTCAATTGTGTTGGAATAGTCCATTATATGGGATAATTCCCCATATCATTGGAGTAATTGAAACAACCTAAAATCATATTGCAAGCATCTGATATTTATTGATAAGGTTTACATCAGTGAGTAGCAGGAGGTTCATTCTTCTATCATCTCGTCAACATCACCCACTAGGGTAAATGAGTGATTTATCGTCGATCCGTAGCTACGTTGCTGTGTATATAACTTCACGTCAATATATATATCTGTATGCTGTCTTTTTCACCTGGGGAGTACTGATGTATATAATAAATCATTATTTGCGTTGAAATACTGGAGTTGTTCCATCTATTGTGACGTCTTTCTTCGGGGCAGACGTCACCCATGCTAAAGTCAATTCCTGTAGGAAGGGATTACCAGTTAAAGCGTGTTAACTGACAGGGGTTACCTGCGATACAGGTTTCCTGAGTGTTGTAACTGTCAGTGGTTACGCGAGATTCACCCGAGTGTGCTAACAGCAGGTGGATACCTGAGATACAGGTTTCCTGAGCGTTCTAAATGTTGTGGTGTACTGGAATTACCGAAACCAACTCATCTTAGATGGTGGACTGATTAACTGGGTGACGAGCAACAACATTTACAATTGAGAATAGCGCAGACGATTTATAACACTGGTGTCAGAAGTGGGATACTAATCAATATCTAGTATCCACTGATCGAACCCGGACATAGCAGGTGTGTGGCGGATAATATTCTTTCACTACTGATTCCTGTGAGTTCATTATGGCGGATAGTCCTGACCAGGAGATAAGGCTCAGACTGCCTACTGAGTCCAGGAATAGTGATAGAGAAGACTCTGATAATGAAGTGGAAGAACTACTAATCAATGATAGAGATAAGACGCTCCTTCCCGGCCCCAGCGACACAGAGAGGATCCAGAGGACAGCGATGACGAGGGCACGTGGCGTGTTTTGGACAGACATCCACCAAGGGATTATGGGAGCCGTGGCTTAAGGATAAAGCCAGATACATATGACGGCCTATCTGACTGGGATGAGTATTTTTCACATTTTGAGGACTGGACCGAGCTGGGTCACTGGTCAGCAAAGGAAAAGGCTCTGGCTTTGGCTGCTAATTTGAGGGGATCGGCCAGAACTTTTTACGCTGGGTTACAGCTGGACGAGCGACGGTCCTTCTACAAGCTGTCTAGGAGTCTAAAAGAGAGATTTGGAAGTATTCGTCAACAAAATATGTGGCGGTCAATGTTTGGGGTCCGTACACGCCAACCAGATGAACAATTTCGACGCTGGGCGATGATCTCCGCCCCATGGTTCTGAAGGCATATCCTGACCTGAATAGTCAAGCTCAAGAGGCCCTGGCGCTAAATCAGTTTTACAAGTGTCTCAGTGTAGATATGAAATGCCGGTGCTTTGATCGGGACTGTATCACTATTGCTGAAGCTGTGGGTGTGGTTGAACGAGTTGAGACTCTACTTAGTGACACAAAAGAGAAAAAGAAAACAGTATCTCGAGCCACGCGACCAGGTGCTGGTGAAATACAGAATGAAACAGTGGATTCAGGTGACTTGGCAAACATTCAAAGGCGACTTCAAGAGCTCGAGGGTGGCCAGCAACGTAGGCGGCAACCATGGCAACGGAACAACAATGGTCAGAATCCGGAAAGAACTTGCTATATCTGTCGGGCCCCATCCCACTACTTCAAAGACTGTCCAGTGTTCAGACGATGCCAGCGCGAGATGCAAAATGAACAACGGGCACCACGGCAGCAGGAAAATGGCAGACCGTCACCTCAGTAGGCCATGAGTTGACGGGTTCAGACAGGCCAGTGCAAACCAACGTGATTTCTGTAACCAACCCCACTGGCGAGAGGGGGACTGTTCGCACTGGTCAGCTGTTGCAGAAAACGGAAAAATGGGATAATGGGCTATTTACGACTGGGATATTAAAAGGGAACAAACATACGATTGACTTTTTAGTGGATAGTGGCTCCACTAGGACCTTACTGTCCAGAAGCGTGTATGAGGAAATATATTCAGAAGATAAACCTCACCTGCAGCCTTGGCTTTACACTATACAAGGAGTTAATGGAGACAGATTATGTGTCCTTGGGTCTGCTTATTTTGAGGTATTGCTCGGTGATATGTGGTACAGACAGCCGATGATAGTGTGCGATATTACCACTCAAGGGATAGTAGGGCAAGATTTTCTGTTGAGTAATGTACATAAGATTGACTACCAGACACTTAGGCTCCACACAGATGATGGTGAAATTCAGTGTCGCATTGGGGGCGAGGCAGAGATGGTATGCCAGGTACGAATCAAGGAAACTGTACGGTTACCCCCAAACACAGTGACATGGATTCCAGTGGAAATACCAATGAAGGAATATTTATCATCTTATGGACTAATTGAACCAAGTACTGCCCTGTTCAGGGACAAGATGATTCGACTGGTCAATGGAGTAATTGATGTTACACAAGGCGAACTGGTTGTGAAGATAGCCAATCATAACAATGTAGAGATTACAGTGCAGCCTTCTACAAGACTGGGAACATACGAGTCATATTACGAGAATGATGAATCAACTGCACGATCAACAGTATGCGCCAGCGAGAGTGGTGGGCTGAAATCCTTTGAACTGCCTGAACATCTTGAGGATCTGTGGAACCGGAGTAAAGTTCATCTAACGCAGGATGAGAGTGAGCCTCTGGCAGAACTGTTTGTCAGATTCCAAGAAGTTTTCGCCAAAGGTCCCTGTGATCTTGGAAAGACGAGCAGAACAACCCACCGTCTTAACACAGGATCTGCAGTACCGAAAAAACAACACCCTCGACGCCAGCCCATAGGAAAGAGAGAGATTGAGCGGGATGAGATAAATAGGGTGTTAGAAATGGGGGTGATCGAGCCATCAAACAGTGCATGGGTATCACCGATAGTGCTATGCAAGAAGAAGGATGGGTCCACCAGATTCTGTTTAGATTACAGAAAGCTGAATGATCTGACTGTGAAAAATGCCTACCCAATCCCCCGGGTAGAGAGTGTTTGGATGCGCTGGCGGGTGCCCGCTGGTTTAACTGCATGGATCTGAACTCTGGATTTTGGCAAATCGCAATGGCTGAAGAAGACAAAGGAAAAACAGCCTTTGGCACTAGTTTTGGTTTATATCAGTTCACCGTTATGCCGTTTGGACTCGTCAATGCGCCGTCCACCTTCGAACAGCTAATGGAAGATGTTTTAAGAGGTCTCCAGTGGGAGGAATGTTTGCTATATATAGACGACATAATTGTGCCAGGATCCACAGTAAGACAGTGCTTGGAGCGATTGGAACATGTCTTTCAGAGACTGTGGGAAGCCAACCTGAAGTTGAAACCTGCTAAATGTGTGTTCTTTCAAAAGGAAGTTAAGTTTCTGGGACACATCGTCGAGGAAGGCGGAGTGCGCACTGATCCCGAAAAGGTTGCAGCGATACAAGACTGGCACCCTCCACAAAATGTTCGAAAAGTTCGTAGTTTTGTTGGTTTGTGCTCTTACTACCGGTGCTATGTAAAAGGGTTCGCAGCTATCGCGAGACCATTGCACAACTAGTGGAAAAAGGAGTGAAATTCCTGTGGACTTGTGAGTGCCAAGCAGCTTTCGGGGAACTGAAGAAAGTACTATCCTCGTCTCCCATCCTTGGATACCCTCTTCCTGGATTACAGTTTATCCTAGATACAGACGCTAGTGATAAGGCAGTAGGGGCAGTTCTCTCGCAAATTCAAAATGGAATGGAGACCGCCATCGCCTATATGAGCAAGTCGCTCAATAAGCACGAACACTCATATTGTACTACAAGAAAGGAATTCCTCGTCGTTGTTCTGGCCTTGAGACATTTCCATTCCTACCTGTATGGACAGAAGGTCACTCTGCGCACGGATAATGCCGCGGTAAGCTGGGTGAGGAGTTTAAAGAACCCCACAGGTCAGACTGCTCGTTGGTTACAGGAACTTGGAAAATATGACTTAGAGGTCATCCATAGAGCCGGACGTAGTCACGCAAATGCCGACGCACTATCAAGGCATCCATGCAAGGCATGTAGCCACCAGCAGCAAAACATCGAAACAAATGATCTTCGTAAGGGTCAATCGAGTTTCAGGCAATCTAGCAAAGAGGGAGCCTGTGAAGCTGGTGCATCCAGAGTCACCACCAGAAGCAAACAATCACAGCAAATCTCCGATAAGACTACAAATCATGCCGTACTGGATGGATGGAGTATCGATGAAATCAGGCTACAGCAATTGCGAGACAAGAACATTGGTCCTATCAAGGTCGCCATAGCCGATGGAATGGATAGACCACAGTGGGAAGAGATATCACATTTATCATCTGGACTGAAAACCCTCTGGCGCCAATGGGATAGGCTGCAGCTAGAGGATGGCGTGCTTTATCGCGAGTGGTTTCAAGATGGCAATTTTTTCAGACAGCTTATTGTTCCTAAGGAGCTACAGGCCGACGTCCTCAAGTTTTATCATGACATACCTTCAGCTGGAATCGCCTTCTTATCTTGGTTGATCACGGAACTCTTTTGGTAAATACGAATGTTGTTTCAGATCGCATGTCCTTCCGAAGACGTATATATTACCTGAACGCGTCCGAGATAAAGATGGAGGTTTGAAAAAAGAAAAAAATGCCCACAATCAGCCTGTCATTTATCATGTAACTTCACCTGTCGACGTCAATGACACCAATGTCTTGTTGATTACTTTCCGAAATCGACCTTAGTTCGTGTGGTCTTATTTCGCGTTATTATGTTAAGCATTCTATTGTGACCCGGCTTGTTCTTTGTATTTGGTCAATTTGGCAATGTGGACGCTCCAGTTCAAATGAAAATGGGGAGACTCAAGCAACTTAAATTCAAATAATTTATTTAAAAACAAAATGCCACCATTTCATAAACCGGTATCGCAACAAAAAAATTCGAAAATCTGCATGAATACTAATAGTTATGAAACAATTTACACACCGATGTTACTCTGCACTGTTCAAAATGGATTTAGGGGAACATCATGACATTGATATTCAGATTAAACGTTGAATAACATGGAGAACAAGGCTTAATTTTTTTGGCCGCGATATGCGTGTACTGTGAGCGGTCGGAAAACCCCCACCTGCACAATACTTGAGATGGCCCGAGAAGCTAAGAAACGGTCAAATTAACGGCAACAAGATACTGACATATAGAAACCTGGATCCCCATCGAGATTACCAATACATTTCACATCCGTCTGGAAAATCAGGACGTTTTCTTCCAGATAAACCCGAGAGAAAACCGGAAGACATAAGCAGAGCTCCCGGTTCTGCCCTCCTAGTTTCAGCCAAGAAATCTCCCGATCTATCTCGAAGGCATCTATACAGTGACTCGATTAAATGGACTTGACCCTTTCTCTGAGTTCATTATTAATCCTCAATTGACATCAATGCTCATTGGTTGTGAATGTCGGTTTTGTGGGATACACCGGGGGACTTCCGGGAACGAAATGTATCAACCCCCATCAATTCAAAAAGAAAACCATTGTTGTTGGTCCAACAGGAGCGTGCGGTCTGTTAGCACAGGCATAGTCCCTGAATTTCGCTTAAATTAATAATAGAGCAATTGTGTTGGCGCACTACAAACTTTGCAATGAACATAGATTGCGGATTAAATCTCATTAGAATAAGAAATTCTTTATATATTCAGGGTTATACCGGAAAATATTTACAGAATTAACCCAATTTGCCAGAATTCGATTTTTTTATGCATCAAGCCTTTCGAGGAGGACTGTACAGCATGTTGCCTTACGGAAAAAACTTCACCAAGCCTACGATTTCGCCAAACAATTGCGTGGAGATTGATCGAGTAAGCACACCACTCGTCTGTTACTGCCAGGCAGTTACTCCAGTAATTACGAAAATGTTTATTCTTCACAAGCAGATGTGACTATCCACAAGAGAGATGGTATAATAAGGCAGGATTTTGGCCTATACGTGATGCGGTTAATATCGGAAAAATAAAATGTCCTCAAAATGATTGCGTTTTAATGTAGCGAAAAAGAAATATATGTACACAATATGTAAAAGTTCTAGCTCGATTGCGTTATCATTGTAGTCATGTCATGAAACTGAAATCCGCAGCATGTGCTATTTCGTGAAAAAGGGTCTAAATCGAGTCATTTAAACACACATTTAAGCACGAAGGACCACTTGGACCAACAAGATTTTCCAACAGAGGAGTTGTAATACCACCGCACATCACCAAGTTAAATGGCGTTTTGTTCCAAGGATTCCTTCATGTCTAACTGTGCGTTTAAATGGCTCGAGTTTGACCCATTTCTCACGAAATAGCAAATGCTGCGGATTTCAGTTTCATGTCATAACTACAATCATAGTAGCATGTGATAGCTAGTCCGCTTGCTCTCTTTTAAGGGTCACGTTTTGTCGATGCCTTCAAGATCAACCGATAATTCTCGCGGTTGAAACCTGAACACTCACAAAAGGCTGATGGTTTATTAATCATATATACTAGAAAAATAAGTAAATAAGACTCTACCAGTATGTATTATAACTCGAGTACATATGTTCGTACTATATTTTTGGACCATTCACCGTATTAACATATCGTGGGCAAGATAGATTCAGGAGTAGATCGACATCTTGATGGCATTGATGGTGTCTGCTGAATACTAGATATGGCACTTGTGCGAGGTGGTTATCACTACCACTACCACCGCGATACACCACGGTACCAAGTTGTCGAGAAATATCTTCTTCGTGACGCAAAGTAACGCAATTTACATCTCTGATTGGTGAAGTTTTTTTTTGGAAATGGTAGCTGAACAGTTCGAGTGATATAAAACAGCCTCAACACATGCTTCACCGTTCTCTCCCAAAAGAGCTGCTGACCTTTTCATCGAAAATTGCACAATAATAAAGTAATGACAATGAAGTTTTCAATTCGATTTTTATTAAAACTATTCAAAACATTATAAAATTTCGAAACATGATGCATTTATTCCAACTTTAATAAATTTTAGATCGAGATTAAAAGTGAATTCAATTTGATATAGAATAATTAAATTTAAATTTCCATTGAGGAGAGAGAGAGAGAATTAAGGTTTAACGTCGCAGTCAGCAATATTTCAGCTATATAGCGATAAATTTCCGTTGATATTGCATATGGGTGGATATTGCACGGTGCCGCAACTCGCTCCAGTACATCGACATGTTTGAAAATTCTGAAGAAGCGAAATATGTTGTAGCTTATACCATTTTGCATTTGAGTGATCAAATGAGGTTGATCCAGCTTTGCATATTTATGAACATTTTCTAGTTCACAAGTGTGGTAGCAAGACAATCAAACTTCAATAAACATGTCCAAATGAAATATCAAAATTCTTCGCATTCAAATCTCAGCAGTTAAATAAATTTTGGAATTTGAAATACAACATCTGAGTTGCATTCGTGAATTGGAATAGATCTCTTTTTGACATCTCCAAATTCTTCAAAATTAAATGTTAGCTATCAAATACTTCACATTAAAATACACTATTTCAATTTGAATTGCATTGATGGATTATAATTAAATATTTCTTTTGTCAAATTTTATTGCACTTCTCGATTGAAATGCCAAAATACTTCACAATCATACCTCGGCGTTATGATAGAATATTCACAAAATTTGAAAGTAAAATCAAACCTTCAATTCAATCTTGAATTCGAACTGAATTCATGATAAAATTTATTATAGATTCAATATAAAATTCCGATCATGACATCTGATACAGCGATAAATTTCCATTGATATTGCATATTGGTGGATATTGCAGAATGGTGCAACTTGCTCCAATACAGTCCGTCTCTCACCTGTATATTCGACATGTTTAAGAATTCTTGCAAATCTCAAGAAGCGAAATAAATTTCAGCTTATATCATTTTGCATTTGAGTGATTAAATGGAGTTGACTCAGCTATGCATATTTATGAACACTTTCTAGTTCACAAGTGTGGTAGAAAGACAATCAAACTTCAATAACATGTCCAAATGAAATATCCAAATTCTTCACATTCAAATCTCAGCAGTTAAATTAATTTTGGAATTTGAAATACAACATTTGAGTTGCTTTCGTGGAATGGAATGGATCTCGTTTTGACATTTTCAAAGCTTGAAATTCTTCAAAATTAAAAGTTAACTTTCAAATACTTAACTTTATAATACACTGTTTCAATTTGAATTGCATTGATGGATTACAATGATTTTTTTCGTCAAAATCTTTTGCACTTCCCGATTGAAATGCCAGAATACTTCACAATCAAATCTCAGCGCTATGATAGGATATTCACAAAATTTGAAAATAAATTAACATACTTTATTAAAAATATCAATCTTGAATTCGAATTGAATTCACGTTAAAATTCCAGTCTTGACATTTGATACTTCATGAACTGCCGATCGGGGGTTTGTGACAGGTAATTTATCTCTTCAATTGTGGGAAGTGAAATATGGAGAACGTACTTGGGTACTGTGAACTGATATTGAATCGTATATGGACAAATAAGATTACAAATGCTATAGAATTTTGATCAAAGAGATTCTTTTGAAATCTTATAAAATCCTGTAGGATTTTCGAAAATCCTATAAGATCTCGTAGCATTTTTGTTGAGGGTTATGTGAAAATAACAGTCAGATAAAGGAGTAACTATTCCACCATACATGGATATGGTACAAAAAGCGAAGAGTCAAATCCCATGAATTGTATCGGTACCTCGTTAAGGTTTGTAGTGCTCTTCACGGGTCGAAGAAGTGCAATTTGTTTATTACGGTTCATATATTTTTAGTAAACAAATAATCATATCTTCAGAAGAGAATATTTAGTAGCCATTTTATGCATAAATTAATTTTCAGTGGTTTAATTTTCCCACACGTGTGAGAAAACGGAGGAATTCTCGTAGACAAGCCTACTTTCAGTGTTTTGAATTTTCACGGGAAAATCAAACTGTCTTACAAAGAGATAATTAACTGCAACATAAAAAGTATGTTGAAAAGATGTCGGCGTACTGACAAGACCTCATTTGACTCACAGGCCAATATTATGAGTCCATATATAAAGACATCATAATAACCGAAATTTGATTCCTGTGATGATTTGTATTTCCGGCACGCTCTTTTTGCAACAGCCCATGTGATCATTCTAATATGATATGCACAGAAGGTCCCTAGCATCGGCTTGAGTGGTACAACTATTCAAGAGCAACGATGTAATAGCCCTAACAGGTCATCTGGTGGAAAGTGATAAATTATGTGACCATTTGATAGAAGAAACCGCCCCAACGGGGAAAATTTTAGCAGAATGCAAGTTATTTGTCATAACAGTTTGTGAGGCCTTAAGCCGACCAAGTGAGTCTTTCTCCACAGTGTTGAACCACAGTCTATATTGTCGAGAAGTACTGACAATACTGCCGACGTTCGTACAATAACATCCGGGATATTGACTCTTCGTGTATTTTTAAGATGCCTACGGCATCGCGTGGAGGCATCGTGTATGGACAGTGTATGAACATTTTTGACACGGTGATACGGTTAACACGGTGATACGGTTGACACGGCGACATCATCATGATGACCATTATTGATTTCAATTACATTTTCTTAGAGTTTTAATAACCCAAACACCCAGTATGAAAATTTCCAGTCCTCTACCCCATGAAATAAGGAAAATAAATAGGTGTAGAGGAATGCTCCTCTCCCCCAGGCTGGGACAGACCACAAAGCTTTCTGGCCTAGTACTATTCAGAATAACATCTTACTTTACACACATGTATGTGCCAGTCATTAAAAGCATTTAATTTCATATTTGACACAGATAGAGACAGAGAGAGCGAAAGGGAGAATTAAGGTTTAACGTCGCGTTCAGTAATATATCAGCTAAAAAAAATTTAAGTACTCAAGCCAATAACTTAGTAATCCGAATCATTAAAACTTATGCAACAAACCGATTTCTCTCAAATAACCCAAGACGCAGTCCTATCTCACCCGACTAAAAATATTTGATATCTAAAATGAATCGACAACCGTTAGTATGAATTTTATGAATGTTACACTCTTGTAGGTTTAAAGTTATAATGGAATTCTTATTAAATTTGTTGACGATTACAATTTGTTCTACTTCGTGGTGTTATTGGTTTGTGATGACTGACACAATCCAGACCCATTTTCGAGAATCATTCAAAGTTAGAATCATTCTTGAGGACTAGCATTCCTGGTGGCTGTCATTCCTGAGGTCTATCCTTTCCAGGAAAGCCGGATATTGGAACAAAACTTAAACATCATTCCTGAAGACTATCATTCCGGTAGACTATTGTTTCTGGGAATCGTCATTCCTGTGAACTATCATTTCAGAGTTAAATATCATTCGTGAGTACTATCATCCCTGAGGTCTGTACTTCCAGAATACTAACATTCCTGGGTATGTTCATTCCTGGATACCGTCATTAGGGGGAACTATAACTATCACCCGTTCACTTTCGTCGATCACGGTTATATTTTCTTATTGTTGCCCTCGTTTTGAAAACATGGATGTTAAATCACCATGACCGTGGTTTATCTAATTATCCGGATTGCGCAACTTTGAAAATAAATAGAATACTTAGTGAGACAAACATAGATGATGTAGGAGAAACTTGAGTTTCGGAATGTCTAGAAGGGATATCTTGTTTTGAAACTTTGAAGATCTAAGCAACTTAAAATAAAAACTATATTTTTAAACTGCTTCGATTAAACCCGAATATTTGGACAGTTTTAACTGCAAATGTTAAGTTAAATTCCCTGAATCGGTGCAGTTCGAAACGTATATAATATACCGGATTCAATGCCTTAGTTGCGATGTAAGGGAGGAAAAACTAAGAAGGTAACCTAATTTTATGTGAGCAATTAGAACACATAGAAGGGAAATGGCAAGAGGTGCCGACATACTGACAGAGCCACATAACTTCACAGTATAGGTCAACCTATCCTAAAGCACATAACAAGAATCTAACGATTCGTGGTATATGTTGTAGCTCAGGTACGCTTTTATTGTACCTGTTCACGTGGCAACTTGGATAAGATGACCACACGGCCCCAACTACTGCATAGGCGGTATTAGATACAAATCTAGAGAGCTATGATGGAAATGCTCCGGCAACTCGTATATTGGTAAATGGTGTAATTTGGGAAGTGTCGACTGATTTCGAATCACTTAAATCTTTTAAAATGATTTAAAAAAGAAATGGCGTAAATTCATATTTATGGTTCATATCCTAATTTGCCTCCTTCGTACTTTTTTCAAAGCCAAGTAAATCATGCCATGATCTTGATCTTGGGCGAGTTTTAGGGCATACAACAGTTCGTTCAATTGTCTACCACATGCGCATGACAGCTATGTCATATCTGTAAGACTTATATTTTGGTGAATTAGACTAACGGCTCGCAATTTGTAGGACCCCATGACCGCCATCTTCAATTTACTCACGATCCTGTGTATCTAAGATTATGAAACTAGGCTTAAACTGACCTCAATATAAAAAGCGGGAAAACCATCTACTTTCAGTGTCTGTTCGCTCCGGCGTTACTCGAAAAAAAAATCGTTTGGTGGGGGGGTCGAGTGGGTATGGTGGATTCCCCCAAACCCCCTTCGCTGGCTAGGGTTAAGACAAGTTTTGGCAAATATCCTGCAAATGTTTTGTCTGTCACAGAATATCTATGTGCTGGTGGGATATTGTTCTATCAATTATATATGGGAAACTCAAGATCGCTCATGAAGAATGAAACATGTAAATTCAAAAAATATATGCAGTGGAGCAGGAGAGAGTACATTGTAAATAAATAGATCAGAAGCAAGTTCAAACGATAATACACCGCACCTAACTATTCGGGATCATATTTTGGTCGGAAAGTCAAAGCAATTCGACAGGTTATTAGATCCGGATGAATGATTTTAATACCGTTTTAAAATAGTACTCAACGCTTACCGGGAGATGGAAACTCTTGAATCAAACAAAAGGCTTGTGAATTTATTTTCAAATGAAGTAAAGCCTTGCCTAAGTCTCTTGTGTTTTCTGCTCAGAGATTCAGCGTAAAACCGGGGTCAAGCTCGTTTTTAAAAGTTAAACGAATAACAATGAACTGACCCGGCTACGTATTATCTTATCTGAACAGTTTGATTACCAAATACCTGTCCATCACAGATTATCGCAGAAATTGGTCGGTCTTGTTCATAAGAACTACAGCCCCAAAGCTTCCAATGAATGAGCTAGTCATACTTTATGGAGGTATCAAAAATTTAAGATCTTCCACACAGTCCAGCCTTTTGAATCTCCCATTCCTGAAGCAACAGCACTCACTGAATAATAACATGCACATAATAGACTGGATGGATGGAAACTGAAATAGATGCAAAACGTATTTTCACTCAAGCATTTTCTCGCACATCGAATTGATGACCCGGCTGTGGTTGACAAATCAGGTGATGATATCAGTGCCTTTCCATTCAGTTTCTGGAAACCTGGAAGCAAATAAAAATAAATTACGTTTACAAAGCTTTTGATTATGGCGTTTCAATACAACCTATTTTAGCATATTTAGCTATCCAATTTACCAAGACATTCCCGTCAAATTTTATTACATCACAGGGTATTTGCCGTTGATGTGGTGCACACCCTGTGAAAGACCATCTGTCTGGTGGACACGGTTTGAGGGACCGTATATCTGGAAGGCAAACTGTGGTAGATCGTCTATCTGGTGGATACCATGTGCCAGATCGTATATTTGGTGGACATCCTGTGACAGTCCGTTTGTGTAGTGGACACCCTCTGACAGACCCGTTTGCCTGATCGACATTCTGTGACAGACCGTCTGCCTCCAGGACACGCTGTGTTAGATCGTCTATCTGGTGGATACGCTGTGAGAGATCGTCTATCTGGTGGCAATCCCGTGACGGTCTGTTTGTGTGGTGAACATCAGCTTTGAACGACTGTCTATCTGGTCGACATCCTGTGACAGGCCGTCTACCTGATGAACACTCTGATGGACGCCGTGTTACAGGCCGTCTATCCTGTGGACAGCCTGTGACAGACTGTCTGTCTGGTGTAACCCTGTGATCAGCCGCCAATCTGGTGGACACCCTGTGATACAGTCTAACCAGTTGCCACTCTGTGGAGGACTCTCCAGTTGACCCATTCTGACAGACTGTATATTTGATGAACATCTTGTGACAGTCCGTCTATATGATGGACACACTGTGACAGTTCGTCTATCTGGTCGACACCCGGTATAAGGCCGTCTACCTGATGAACATTGTGACAGACTATCTGGTTGACGCCGTGTTACAGGCCCTCTATCCGGTGTACAGCCTGTAACCGACTGCCTATCTGGTGTAACCCTGTGTTCAGCCGTCAATCTAGTGGGCACCCTGTGATACACAGTCTATCTGGTGGTCACTCTGTGGAAGACTGTCTGGTTGGCCTCTTCTGAAGTGTATATCTGATGGACACCCCGTGATAGATCGTCTATCTGGTGGTCACCTTGTGAAAGTTAGTCTATATGATGGACATCCTGTGATAGTCCGTCTACCTGGTGAACAACATGTCACAGGCTGGCGTATACCCTGTGATCATCTATCTGATGCCTGTGACAGACCGTTTATGTGTGAGACACTCTGTCATATACCAGTTTGACGGCGATGTCTCTGTATAGCTGAAATATTGCTGAACGCGATTTTAAATTAAAGTTCTCGCTATCGTTTTAGTCTGATTCCCTTTAGTCTTTGCGCCACGAAATCGTGTAAGATCGAAGTTGAATCAACGCTTATACTTACTGAATCTTTGCCTTCGTGGTTTCTCTGTTTTAGCCGGTGGTTGCTCCACCTCGCACTTTGGATCGATGTATGAAGACACCTTTCTTTGAAGATAGAACGATTGCTCTCTTGCCAACAGAGTTGATGTTATTTTGGAGCACTCAGCATCTATGGAATGAGAATTAAATAAAACGAGTTTTATGGAGAAAAGTTAAAGAAAATTAGACCTCATCAAAATGCACGTCACTCAGTCACTCAGTTATCGCGTTATCAACTTCAGCCCTGGACACGGGACTGTGTTGCACTATATTCGGCTATTCCCTATAAAATTTTTATTCTCCAGACTTCAGTAAATTTTCCGATTTCCTTAAATCACTAGGATAACAATGGAGTCAAGCAAAAATGGGGTCAGTAAGTCAAAGGCCAAGTTTACTGCGGCCTGAAAATGAAAATATATTTCCTGATCCCAGAACAGGAAATTATCATATTTGCTATTACTCCAGTCCCAGGATGAGAAACTTCAGGAAGCCATCAAAAGTCGCATACCTGTTTTAGACAATTCTGTGTATCGTCACCATGGTTAATACTTAAAGTTTGAGAACATCGCCTGACTATTTAGTTCAGATTATTTGAAAATTGAATTCGATATTTTATTAAACCATTTCTGATGCGGGATGAAATGATCCAACAGAAAAAGATATGATATCTCCAGCTCATATTGCCTACTATTCCAACGATACTCAATTGGAAAACACGTAATACTTTAGGTACGAAATATAGTGCGTGAACGCCATCTGATATCATTAAATTCCTAATACGTTAGACATCCATCGATAACTACATATGAAGGATAAACTGTAGGAAATCCCACTGAGCGACATGTTGAATGCCGCAAAGAACCTCTGAACTTCAACTTAGACCGGTACTCACATCGGACTGGCTATTGAGCCGGCTATAGACATGAATTCTGAAATTTCACAGGTACATGCCCGATAAAAATACCTGCATCCAGATATGCTATATAAATATTACGGTTAAGATTTACTAACTTGGATGATCATATATATAAAGCAACCATATGACTTCACAGGAAAGCCTTCCTGTGAACCTTACATCAATAGCCGAGAATACGGTGGAATCTCGGATGTAGCCTCAGTATCTCAGCCGCGCTTTTATTACTGCTGTTCATGTGAAGACTGAATTATTCACAAGGCCCCTAGCACCGGCTTAAGTGGAATTATATACCCTAGCTCTAGAGCTGTGATGATACATCAGCTTAAACAAATAACTCATCCGAGGGTAATAATGGATGAGCATCTTGCATGTCCCGATAGTGAAAACTTCCTTTTTCTCTCGGTTAGAAAAAAACATTTCCGGTGGAAATCTGGAACTGGATTAGATTCTTACCATACTGACAAATATAAGAACGAGCGTCACTGTAGCATGTGGACATTCTCCACTCAATCTGTTGGTCAGGTCTGTATGAATATATACCACACGATCCACAGTCCCATATCTTATTAAGCAGTCTCGCGTACCAGGAAGATGCAGCATCAGGGAAATTCCAGATACCATAGCTTATAGGCGTACCTTTGAAATACAATAGATAGAAGATATGATAACAATGACAATGACTTGGCGCGCTGAGTCCCCTAGTCTCGCATTCGGCAATGAAGACTCGATGATGGGATTGGTCTTGCCATTGTGCTAGTGACTCTCCTTCCGTTGCTCTGTAGCCTACGTTAATCGAAAATCTGCGTTCCACTTCCTGTTACAAAATGGAAAGGCTGTGACGAGGGCACGAGGTTGACGGTGTGATGGATAAGAATGTCCGGTGGCTACGAGTGTCCGGCCCCTATCTTTTAAACCATCTAGGACATTTTTCACCACATTCGGGACAAGTGTCCGTCCTTGGTTGCAGTAGAAAAGGATATGAAAAGTGATACTAATCACCAGGACATTCTTATCCATCACAACTATTTCAAGATGAATATATATAGGGTATCGAATGATGTATTTGGTTCTTTTATCTTTATTTTGCTCTATAAAGATATTGTTACTTATAAAACATGGATATTCAACTAAGCGCCTCCACTCAAAGTTTCTCAAATTTGGCGAAACATATCGCATGCTGATAGCAAAATACGAACGTAGAGTGCAAGATCTATGGCGCTACGTTTTGTAACTTGTGTCTAATTCCGCTTAACCCGGGGCTAGGGGCCGTATGAACCCCATGTACTTCAAGATCCTCATGGTACTCATATGAACAGTCACAATCAAAGCGTGACTGAGATACATCATTCTTTAAATGATGACTCTACAACGAATATTATGGATTAATAATACTGATCAGCAATACGGATTTGATATTTTTGGAACATCATGATGTCTTGCCGGCATCATTGAAAACTGTTGACCGCTTCTCTCTTGCAGGAAACAAGCCTATGTTTATGTATAATATGATTGTCTTTTTGAATTTGGTGCTAATACTGTTATATGGAATATGGAATACTTCTTTGGATTATGGACGCGGATATTCTCTAATAGACGACGGCTGGATTATGAATGACGGACTAGACGCTTGTAATTAGCAAAAATGTTCTTCCAGTACTGATCTCTCAGATATGGACCTAGATGTGTGTTTCTTTGCTGGAGAGTTCACCTTCATCGATTTTACTTCAGTCGTGATTTTTCTTCAATTTTCTCAATTAAAAAACAATCAATCACGCATCTGTCACCAGGATATCGAGAAGGAAAATGAGAAAACCCCTTGCCAAACTTTTTCCCCTATCTCCGTAACGAGAAAAATACTCCTTCACGGCTTTATAGTTTATCATACTGGGGTCATTTTGAGCCGATTTGCATAACCTCTCGAGTAGAGGATCATGGGTAAATTCGAGATGGCGTCAAATGTGGGGTACAAGAAAAGTGATAATTTCGTCAGTTTTCTTCAAAATTCATGCTTTTCTTCTAGGCAAATTGAGCAAAATATATTTTATTTCACATCGCACTATTGTTTAATAATTTAAAAAATCGAAAAATCTGATCTAAAAACGACCAATAATGTCTGTTTTAAAGATGACGTCACTGTGACGTCATCAAAGCGGTCATCTAACTATTCTGGAGGTATAAAAAATTCAGTGGTGGGGCGGGCCATGTAAATTAACCGGGTCTATTGGAAGGGAATAATTTCCTATATGAGTTCGACGATTCCCTGGAGCAATGTGCATGAAACTCAGTCTGATTTGGGCTAGTTTGACATGCATAGATTATGAGGACCTAAAAATCCACATTTATAGGATGATGTATGACTTTTTATTGGATGATGTGTGATTTTATTCAGAGCAAAATCGGACAACTTAACTTTTTCACATTTCTTGCTAAATTGACAAAAACGCCCGAAAAGTGGCGTTACGTGCCCTAGTAAATCTCTTCTCATTAATGAATTTGTGCCTTCAGCAATATTCTGTCGTTGATTTTGTTATGTTGAGGGACATCATTAAGGCCAAAGCAAAGTTTTAAATTTGTTAGTGCAAACTGTAAATTTTATCAAATATCTACATATCATATCTACATATCTACATATATCAAATTGAATGACATCACACGTTAATCTCGACATTGATATCCATGCCAGGCAATGTTCGCAATATTAACATATTCAGCTTACCGTCCGCCCATACGTATTGTCCTTCTTTCTTTATATCGTTGGCACCGAACCACCAATATTTTGTGTCTCCTTCAAGATAATACGTGTAATTATACGCGTACTCAGAGAAGATCCGATGTATATCTTCCATGGGAATCTTCGCCAACATTCCACCAATCTGTTCACATAAACTGTTTGCAGTTTGCCATCTATTCACCTTGTCCCAAGTCATAACATAGCAAGTGTTGTGATATAAAATCATATCCCCGGGGGCATCCACTCCTTCCTCGAAAGACACAGGGCAAGTCCATTTGAAAAAGCCTACAGTGGTTAGAAAAACGTAATCCTGTATTCTTAATCATGCCACCAACCTCCCCATAACGCATGCTCCGTTTCACAGGCCCACTCCACTATGACCCTGCCCCCAACTTGACGTCCAGGGAAATCCCACGCCCGAAAACCTCTTTCAGTTTTGCACATTGGCGAACCACTTTCATATGCTCCTCCCATATATACGGAGAAAATAATCTCTAGATCAATCTTGTTAACGCTAGGTAGACATAGGTATAATACAGAATTAAAAAATAATCGAAATGTTCGACAAGCATCGATGTTATTAATATGATGTCACTTCCGGCTCGGGCGGGAATCCTGTCCAAAAATCCGACTGGTGGCTGGGATACTATTATGCCCCAGTGAGATGGTTGATATGCCACTTGTATTCTCTTTTGCAGGAAACAAGCCTATGTTTATGTATACTATGATTGTGTTTTTTGAATTTGGTGCTAATACTGTTATATGGAATAGGTCTTTGGATTATGGACACGGATATTCTCTAATGAACGACGGCTGAATTATGAATGACGGACCTGACGCTTGTAATTCTACGTTTGGATATTTTGACATGACACTGGGCCATTCCATCATGTCACATGTTTACATGGGAAAATTCACAACCCGTTATTCCGGATACAGTCGACAAATCCAACATTCAGATTAATTATTCAGCCTTCGTCCGTGCATTTTGTTCATAACATTTGGTCATGTTCCCCTAACAGCATCATATGTTCAAGTCATTTCCTTTTAATTCTTCGTAGCAAGTCACGAGGTTTATATCAAAGGGTATGTGTCATGAGAAAATTACATACTGAAAATTAATCTCTAAAAAATGCGACGGCCATTTGCATAGAAATCGATTACCATTGATCAAAATTTACCACTTGGCTTCTTTTTGATGCATATATATGACGGATTTTCTTCTGTAGCAAAAATATAACATCAGTCCAAAATTTTATTTTTAGCCTGTATATTACTCGATTATTTGAAAGAACTAAGATTGGTTTTGGTTTTCCAAGGCGTCACGTTTCCGTGTCTTGACACTGAAAATACAGTCGGTATTTTGGCAGTTTCAAGCTGGTATTGACAGAGTCAAAAACGCAAATGAAGGCGAGTTATAATTATCATCGTCTACTCGGACGATATTCCGAGCTATCCAACAATATGATCAGAACATTTGTCCGAAATTTCCCCATTCTTGTTATTGACTGAAATCAATAGTTTTAATTTTTGCAGAGATGGGTTTTACCACAAATATTAAGGCAGTATATGCCGTTTGATGAAACGCATACTAGTATAACTTTAAATACGAAGGTTTCGCTGAATACTTCGGATCGGATATTAGGCAATTCTATTCGGAGGTTCGCAAATTCTATCATGAGTGTCTGAAATATTGGGAAACATATCACACAGTGACGACAACAAAAAATTTGAAGGCATAGCATTCACGACTTGGTGACCATAGATTGTGTCTAATGGTGCTTAACTCAGCTAGGGCCAATCTATGGCAATCAAAGCTTGACTCAGAAAATATGTACTTATACTTATACGTATACGTCTTCAGAAAATATAATACCACCCAAAATCACTAAAGTATGTCAAGATATAGCGTATATAGCGTATCGGTTGTATCGTCCAGTGAACATAATCGAAAAATCTCAAGATCGTCTTTTCTCAACTACTAAATGACTGGACATTATTAATTTACCTCGAATCCTGAATGATCAAGAGGTGTGCAGCGCTTTGCCAAACTATTTTAGGTTCACAGAACCTCCTTGCATTTCATATAAATATACTAAATCTATAGCCACCGAAATATTCAATTACTCCAATGCTGTCAAGGAGTTTGACTGGAACTTATACACGTTAGGTGGCTATAGTTGTGATTGTGAATAGTCGATCTTTATCTATACACCATGCAAACATATTGTGACTGGTGACCTTGATGTGTTGAGTGATAAGCACCTAGAATTACTCCTGATGAAAGGACCCAACTATAGAGAGCCGAGAAGAGTAAATCTGAAGGCCGACCAGAAGATAGTCCTGTCTGCATTCGATCAGTACGTTATTGATTGGTCTGAGCGAGAAAAAGTTGAACCTACAGTACGTGCTGATTGGCTGGACCTCACCAAGAGCAAGGTCGTTGAAACAGTCCGCAAATCTCTAGAGTAAATTCGTCAAAGTCCCAGCAGTCACAGCTATAAAATAATATAATATTCATATGTAAATATTACTATTACCAGGTGCTGGTTAAAGAAATGAGTGTAGACATATCATCATCAAATACGTCTACTTACCTCCAAACTGCATTTACTCTGGACGATCTATTTAACAATCACGAAACATTTCTCAGGGAAAAAGGTATTTGTCTTCCAACCAATCATAACGACATACCAAAAGTATACTGGACTCCCAAAATGCATAAATCACCATACATAGCTAGATTCATAGCTGGTGCTAGAAGCCGCACCACCAAGCTTCTTTCAACCCTATTGACGAGGGCTTTCAGGAGGTAAACACATTTTGGGAAAGGTATTGCGCCGCTATTTCTAAAAACTCTGACGTTGGATGTATGTGGATATTGAAAAACTCCAAATATCTTACGGAAGAACTTGATGCTAAAGGTCACATACCGTACATACATGTATCAACGTGGGATTTCTCGACTCATCAATCCCTCATCAGGACCTCATTGACCGTCGAAGTTCATCAATAGTATCTGTGCTCAAGAAAACTGATCGTAGATATATTAATGTCGGAAGCCATAAAGCATTCTTTAATTCTACTACATACAAGAGATATCATTCATGGGGGTCTTTGTTGATAGAGTTGCTTGAATATCTCATTAAAAATATCTATGTGAAATTTGGCAACACGAGATATCAGCAGCATACAGGTATTCCAATGGGTACTTATTGTGCACCCCTTTTGGCTGACCTGTATCTGTTCTCTTATGAATATGACTATATGCAGGCGCTTTCAAAAACCGATCAACAAAAAGCCCGTTCCTTCTCATTCACCAAACGCTATATAGACGATCTTCTCGCTGTGGATAATCACTATATAAATGACGCAGTGAAGGATATATATCCACCTTCACTTGATTTGAAGGAAACTACAGATAGCCCTACAGGCACATCATATTTAGATCTATATCTCTATAAAATGGAGCGGGCATTCTCTATCGTCGAATATATGACAAAATAAATGTCGTAAACTATCCCTTTCTGGACAGTAATATCCCAGTGGGACCTGCATGTGGCGTATACATTTCTCGCCTAGTAGCATTTGCTAGATCCTGCGTTAAATGTGATGATTTTAATCAACGTCATAAAACATTGTTGCAGAAACTTATAAAACACTAAGCGCCTCCACTCGAAGTTTCTCAAATTTGGCGATACATATCGCATGCTGATAGCTAAATACGAGCGTAGCGTGCAAGATCTATGGCGTTACGTAACTTGTGTCTAATTCCGCTTAACCCGGAGCTAGGGGCCGTATGAACCCATCTACTTCAAAATCTTCAAGGTACTCATATGAATAGGCACAATCAACGCGTGACTGAGATACATCATTCTCTAGATGACGAATTTAAAACGGTTATTGTGGATTAAAAATACTGATCAGCGATACGGATTTGATGTTTTTCGAACATCCTGATGTCTTGCCGGCATCATTGAAAACTGTTGAACGCTTCTCACGTGCAGGGAACTAGCCTATGTTTATGTATACTATAATCGTATTTTTGAATTTGGTGCTAATACTGTTATATGGAATATGGAATAGATGTTTGGATTATGGATGCGGATATTCTTTAATGGACGACGGCTGAATTATGAATGACGGACCAGACGCTTGTAATTTCATTGAATCTAAATTAACCATCTAGTTAACAATCAACGTTCTAGCTAGCTTTGAATGCAGCAAGCAGCTTAGCAATCATGAAATAAACCCACCTCACAAAGACGTCCCTTTAGAGCTTATTATATTGGGGTAATTTTAAGATCATTTGCACACGCCCCCGCAGGTGAAGATCAAGTGGAAAATCCAGAAAGGCTGCCATGAGCATGCACATTTGCGCCCGAACGTTTTCTTGATTGGTCAGTGTACTCGGAGAAATCAACATATTAAGTAAAAACAACGAGGAATTTCTGAAATAAAAATTGACTAAATTTGCATTTTTTTAATATGCAGTCTTGTGACGTTAACGGCCATTTTGGATTAAATTACATTTGCTGATAGAGCTTGATCCCAAATATATTGTGGATAGTTTCAGTCATCCATACCAAGGAGCATAAATCAAGAGGGGAGGTGGCGAACTGAATCCTTCACGGGCCTGGGCAGGTCTCGACTCGCCCAGACCAGGTATTGTTAAAGCATATTGTTTTACAATTCTGTTTAATTGAACCGATTACAGGGTCTCATTGCCATTGTTAATATACAAGCGTCTAGTCCATCATTCAATATTCAACCGTCGTCCACTGAAGCATGCGATATGTATCGCCAAATTGATTGATGATATAGCCATGTTTTACACTTTCTGTTATAATGTTTTGTGACGTTGTCACATTTAACACAGGGTTTAGCAAATGCTACTATGCGAGATATGTATACGCCATATGCAGGTTCATCTGGTATATCACTGTCCAGATAGGGATAGTTTACGATGTTCAAATTGTAATTATCTTCTAATTAAGAGAGAGAAGGCCCGCTTCATTTTTTTTATATAGATATATAGGTCTAAATAAGATGTGCCGCTAGGGTCATCTGCAGTTTCCTTCAAATCCAGTGAAGGTCGATATATATCCTTCATTATGTCATTCATGTAGCGATTATCCAAAGCAACAAGAACGTCTATATAGCGTTTGGTGAATGCGAAGGAACGGGCTTTGCAATTATCTTTTTTTAAAAGCGTCTGCATATGGTCGTTTTCATAAGAGAACAGATATATGTTACCCAAATTGCCAATTGTTATTGTATTGCCAAATTTCACATAGATATTATTAATGAGAAATTCAAGCAACTCTATAGACAAAGAAACATATCGCGAATAATATCACAAGTATGTAGTAGAACTGAAGAATGCTTTATGGCTTCTGGGATTAAGATATTGGCGATCAGTTCTATTAATGAACTAAGACGGACAATAAGGTTCTGACGCGGGATTGTAGTAGAGAGTGTCGAGAAATCTCATGTGGATACATGTCTGTACGGTATGTGACCTTTATCATGACGTTCTTCCGTAAGACATTTTGAGTTTTGCAATATCCACATGTATTAAACGCCAGATTTCTTAAAAATAGCGGCGCAATACTTTTCCAAAATGCATTTACCTCCCGAAGGACCGTCGTCAACTGAGCTAGCTTTGTATGGTCATTTATGCATGTAAATAGTCACTTTCGGTATTTCGTTATGAGTGGTGGAAGACAAAAGTCTCTTTTCTTGAGAAACGTTTTGTGGTTGTTAAATAAATCCAGAGTAAATGCTATTTGGGAGTAGGTAGACGTATTCCACGAAGGTGTGCTTATACTCAATTCCTTAACCAGCACCTGGTAATTGATTAGCTTGCTTAGGGGGCTGGGGGTGGGGGGGGGGAGGGGAAGAGGCAGCACAAATAGGTAGAAGGGAGGACACTCAAGTCTGTATAGTCGCCACACCACGCTCGCATACAATCATATCTTTTAACCAGTTTTCTTCGAAAATCGATTAAACCTGAAGCAGAAGGGGATATGGTTAAATTCCAACATATTTTACCAGATTACCAGTAACCCGAGTGAAAACACTCGCGCAAGCGTCTGAGGACGAGTGGGAACACTGCCAACTGGGTTAAGCAGTAACTGAGACCCACAGAGGCCCATTATCGTCGTTAATTGGTTAATTAGATTGATTGGGGCGTCGACATAGTAAAGAAAGTTATGTGCGAGTCGCGAGACGGTTGCGAGTTGGCTCCCAATGAACATAGTTGGTACTTTCGCTGGAGCTTCATCCGTTGAAATTTGGTTGGACATCTTTGTCTTCAAGTGAGTAAATGAAAATTGCAAATAATAGCAATTGCTTTTGGCAGAATAAAGGAAAGAAAAAGAGCGTAAAAAAGAAAAAATGAACATACCAGAACAGTATCGTGACTGAGCCACGATATATACGCCAATAAGCCAAGTAAAATCCATGTTTGTCTGCCTTACACGCCCGATCACAGTTAATCCACAGATCAGTCCACGAACTCGAGGTTTGCTAGTGAGGTTGATATTATGTATTTGTTGGTTTTAACATCGTTTCCCTGGTGCTTATTCCTTTGTCTTAACGAGCTTTTTTTCTAGATTCCTCTCCGCGTGGCATCAAATGAAAGTAAAATATCACCCATTTACTCGTTAATTCGTAGAGTGACTTACTCTATTATTCATTATCAAATTTCCCACATTCCCATATCTTATGAATTGTTAACTACCTAAACCAACGGAACACATGTGAGTGAAGATAACTAGGTCACGGCATTTATTTATTTATTCCACTTTGGCAAACGTCAGGAAGGCCAGCCAGGTGAAGAACACCTATAAACGTGGCCCTCACTAACAATATATAGTAGCATGTAGACCATCAAAGTTAGGATTTAACGTCGTTTTCAAAAGTTTATCAGTCATATCACGACGGTGCCTACATGTGCCAGAATACGATAGTTTCCATTGTTCTTATTATCCCGGAGACGGATCATCCCAGCCAGTACAGCATCCGGAGATGGAATGTGGGCCATTACAGAGACGGCGGAACAGGGGTCGAATAATTTCAAAAGAAACAAATATACAGTAAACAGTAGATCTATAGTGTTGACGATTTCTTGGAGAGAATAACAAATGTAGTAATCTTACCCTCATAATGCACCATAACGCAGCGTTTTGCATCTGAAAACTAAATAATTTTCCAGGAGGCATGTCTGAAGTCTATCTTGTTTTACATGTAGTTTTGAAACATGGGCAGGCTAATGATGTATTCCAAAACATAAGTTGGGATTGAGTTTCTTACGTTCATCAAGAACTCAGAAAGTTTTTACAAATCAAAAATATGTCCTGTCAAAATACACAAGAATCAACTATATTTACATCTAGATTGGAAACAAAATCGAGAGGCAGAAACCCCCGGACCCAACAGGGAGAGGAAAACGAGTTTCGCTTCAGATATCTTTCTATACCTGTATACACATATTACTCTACACGGTTTTTCAATGTCAAAATATTCCGTCAAAATGCACCAGAGCGCACAATTTTATTACATTTAGATATAAAAGAATCCCAAGCGCGATCCGTTGGTTCTCTCCGGGTACTCCGGCTTCCTCTCTCAACCAAACTGGCTCTCAACATATGAGTGAAATAACCCCGCGAAGTATGAGTGACCAAATCCCCCCGCTACCACCAAGAAGGAAATTCCACTTCCGAAGCGTTCCTACGTTTTTATTTCAGTAAAAAAAAATATCCGAAATTCATGTTGATGTAAAGGAAACCATGTAAGGCAAATACGGGAATATCATACCACATACTCGTACATGACCAACAGATAGTCCACAACTTGTTATTATATGCAGATCCTATAACTAACAAAACTAAACGTTTATTTTGTAGATTGGGTTGTCGGTACTAACTTAACTTAGCCGCATAATTTACTCCCGCATCAATTCCGAACCGTTATGTGTTATAATGCTCTGGAGATTGATTACGTCTAGGAATATGATGCAATTATTTCACCAAATACTTGTATTTTTTGTTATATATTTTCGCTTGCGGGACGCAGAGTAAGATATCTACAAATCTACACAAATTATTGCTTTAAATTAAATTCAGTGACATATTGACAAAAATAATGCACGATACTTAAGCGCTCGATAAAAACATAGGCTTCCTTCACAATGCTGCCTTCCTTGTAAAATCCGATGCAGTTTAGAAAGTGGAATATTATGAAATGTGTTAGGCCTAACCATGCCACGTACCTTATGGTCTATTCGTCACAAAATTACGGCTGTGACCTGTTGGTCCATTTGATGGATTATCCTTAACGAATAATAATGACTTCTCATGGGAAAACAATTCCACAGAGCAGCACATAAGCCATAAATGTCCTCCCAACAGCGTATTAACTAGCAAAATTAACGCACACCATTAATTGGGATTTTTAGACAGAATTGTGACCTACTGACCTACATAAGACACCTGTCCTGAACCACGTAGACCATTACCCATACACGGACCTTCACATTGATATCCTAATTTCAATATTCGGTCAATATATTTTGATACACGTTTAATAATGTGACCATCCTCCTTAAATTTTATGTTTATTCAACATTAGTTCGATCTGAGAACAATTTGGGGAAGTAGTTGAAGGCAGATTACGAATTATTATTTCGTTAAAAACTTGCACATGGTCTGTAGAAAATCTACAGCTGTTATTTTTATATTGGTATATTTTATGACTCACTAACCTATATAACAGACGGGCTTTGACCAATCAAAATAAATCTTTCATCAGATGATAGCCCGTACACATACCCTCATAATAATACCTTATATGTGACATAAAAGCAGTAAAGTAAAAATATGTTGTCATATGTTACCCCTACCCCCTAAATTGTTTTTTTGATAAGTTCCCTAATTCGCTATAATTGCCTCTAGCACAATACCTACACATGTTTCCGACTGGCAACTAGAAGGGTACGTCCAAGTCTGGTCTGCCAAAAAAAAAGCACAATGAAAATTGTCTATACCGTGGGTTGAGGTTCGTCCTGAAATAAACCCTTCCTCTATTTGTGATGAAGAACTACTACCACAAGAAATATCTCACGAGGGTATTGGTTAAAAAACTCCCATGTATAATGATATTTTGTTGATTTGATTGCCCAAGATATGCAGCGAAACCTGGCGTATTACGAGCGTCGCGTGTAAGATCTATAGCGTATGTTTCGTAGCGTGTGTTCAATTCTCCTTAACTTGAGGCTGGGGGCGGTATGAACCTATGTACTTCAAGATCCTCATGTTGTTCATATAAACAGACATAGTCAAAGTGTCTGACATTCATAATTCACTACTGTCTGTCTGACATAATATATCCGAGATGTTTTCGGCGATATTTCGGAGTCAATTTATCGAACGACATTGAAACTTCACATAGTAGATAAAAAGTACTAATTTCATTCCAAAGTATCAAGACAATCATTCCAGTAGTTCTCAATAAATGGCGAAAGCAAAAATTAGATGGGAGATTTATGGGTTAATTTTTTATTTCATGACGTCAAGCCTGCATGTTATCAACGTCGTTGTGATCCAAAAATAACAGGGTAGGTATTGGTGATTTTCCTCAATTCTCAACAGATGTTAATGAACTAGTTGTATTTTCTATTTTATATGCTGTGTGAAATTTCAATGTTGCACGATAAATTGTCTCTGAAATATCGACGAAAACGTCTCGGATATAGAGTCATATGGTCGCATTTTAGTTGCCAGACGTCAATATTTCCCACCTCTTGCATATCGCTCCAGTTTCGGTGGGAAATTTAAGCCGTACGATTTATCAGGTTACCACATGTTAAGGTTTTTACTCCATCAGACGTCCATGATGCTCATCCAATAACAGCAGATGAGTTGTTTGAGCTGATCTGTCATCACAGCTTCCGAGCTAGCGTATCTAATTCCGCTTACTTCATAGTCTCCACATAAACATCGACAATAAAAGCGCGGCTGAGACCCTAGGGTTGCGTTCGAGAACACACTCGGCTCTGAATAATGACGACGAATACTTTCTTGTAGAGTCATATGGTTGCCTTTTAGTCGCCAGATCGCTCCAATATATTATCTAGGACAGAGAGAAGACAACGACTTTACAGCGAAAATTATATTTAATAAGAATATTGATTAGCGATACGGATTTGATATATTTGGAACATCAGGATGTATTGACAGCATCATTGAAAACTGTTGGTAGCTTCTCTCTTTCAGGAAACTAACCTATGTTTATGTATACTATGAATGCTTTTTTTTTATTTGGAACTAATGCTGTTATAGTAGACCGGCCAAGGACACGAAATGTAACTTTTGATGGCATTGTTTGTTACAAATGGGTACCCATGCTGAATTAGTTCTTTGTCTGGTAGGGTTCGATGTGGGAGGGAATACCACCAGGATTTTGGGGATTAAAGGTCTTTTGGGGCCATTTTTGGGGTCAGATATGGTCAAAATTGGTAAAAGTTGTTCCTGACTTAATTTGCATTGTGATGTTTGTTACCATTGGGTATCCACACTATATTCGTTTTGTGTATTGTAGGATTTCAACACAGGTATGGCTAGCTCATTAATTATTGGAAATGAGGTCGTTTTAGAGGCACTTTACGGATCAAAGGAGGTCAAAATTGAGGGCAAAATTGTTTTATTTTATATACGTTGTGCTCTTTCTTAATTACTTTTATATGGTTCAAGGTCGGAGTGGATATACCAAAAACTTTCGCAATTACAAATTATTCGGAGATCATTTCGAGAGTCAAATTAGATCCAAAGATGCCAAAAGATGGGCCTTAACACAATTCAAATGATCTTTGTATGAAATTCTGCCCGATCAAGATACGAATTTTTCTTTCTCGAGTTTGAAGTATTTTGAGATTATACTTTCTGGCCTGGGTGATAGAGGGTTCGGAAATTTAGTGCCCTTTTGAACATTCATGGTATCACCAGAATGATTGACAATCGAGAGCGAAGACTTTGCCTAGTTTTGGAATATTATATTTGGCTAATTTTGAGGCTATTTCTACAATTTTAGTCCCAAAATGGCGCTCATGTGGGTTCATCC